>CM052704.1:72379196-72471581 GCA_028551405.1 Uromys caudimaculatus | reverse complement strand
CTCTGACCTCCATGTCATCCATGTGCACCCGTGCACACATCACAGAACCATCCTCTGACCTCCATGTCATCCATGTGCACCCGTGCACACATCACAGAACTGTCCTCTGACCTCCATGTCATGTGCACCCGTGCACACATCACAGAACTGTCCTCTGACCTCCATGTCATCCATGTGCACCCGTCCACACATCACAACAATAAAAGAATAAATATTTTAAGAAGAGTTAAGCACATTTACTCATTCTTTATCATTTTCTGAACAGAGAAACATTAACAACATTGAACAAGTTCTACAATTGGGTCTGCTGGTAGCAGGAATAATAGTCATACTTAGAATACTTAGAAGTCCTGTTCTCGGTATCACATTCAGAGTACCAAGTCTACTTGAAATACTATGACATCAGAGAAAACAGACTGCCACTGTCCCCTGATGGAATGTTGCTACTGTTGGTGGTAACAATTATAAATATTATATGTATGACCTATGTGTTAACACACCATGATAAGCAGCTGGGAACATGGCCCAGCAGTTCCTAACTACATTAACACAATCTGCTCAGCCTATGTAATGTTATTTGTATGTATGTTTTTAGGACTGATCATTTGGTATTGGGGAACCAGTTGGTGTGTGCTGTTCCCTGGGGAAGAGTATTTCTCCAGATCTCTGCATTTCTTAGTAGTTCTTTGTGTAGAGCTGAGGCCTGTGGTCTTTCTCCCTTCGTGTTAGTATGTTTATTGTAGTTGTCCTTGTTCAGCTCATGCTTAGGCAGACATGTTGGTGAGACTTTATGGGTGTAGCTCCTGACATTACTGGTGAGCCTTTGATTGGCTATCTCTCCCCTCCAGTCTTTTTTCACAATTCTTCTTGCTGGTTGCTGCTGGATGGCTTTCACAAACCAGTTCCTTCCTTCCTTCCTTCCTTCCTTCCTTCCTTCCTTCCTTCCTTCCTTCCTTCCTTCCTTCCTTCTTTCCTTCCTTCCTTCTGTGTATTCCACATGTACACATGTATGATATATGTATATGTGTATGTGTGTGCATGCCCCATTGAGGAAGCAAAGGAAGTCTGCTGTCCTCCATCACTGATATTACGATATTCCCTAAAATATCTTAATAAAACATTATGCTATCTTATTCCCTGGAGGAAACAGGATGTCACTGTGATGGTTTACATATGCTCATACCCAGGGAGTGGCACTATTAGAATGTGTGGCCTTGTTGGAGGAAGTGTGTCACTGTGGGGGTGGGCTTGGAGATGATCTTCCTAGCTGGCTGAGGATGCCCAGTCTGTTCCTGGCTTCCTTCAGATGAAGATATAGAACCCTTAACTCCTCCTGCACCATGCCTGTCTGGATGCTGCCATGCTCCTGCCTTGATGAAAATGGGCTGAACCTCTGAACCTGTAAGCCAGCCCCAATTAAATGTTATTTATAAGACTTGCCTTGGTCATGGTGACTATTCACAGCAGTAAAAACCCTAACTAATACAGAAATTGGCACCAGGAGTGGGGTATTCCTGTGACAACCTGACCATGTTTTAGGGAGGACTGTGGAAGGACTTTGGAACTTTGGGCTAGAAGATCCATTTGGTGGTTTGGTTTTGTTTTTTGATTTTTGGTTGTTGTTGTTGTTGTTGTTGTTGTTGTTTTTGTTTGTTTGTTTGTTTTCGAGACAGGGTTTCTCTGTGTAGCCCTGGCTGTCCTGGCACTCACTCTGTAGACCAGGCTGGCCTCGAACTCAGAAATCCACCTGCCTCTGTCTCCCAAGTGCTGGGATTAAAGGCATGTGCCACCACTGCCCGGCCTCCATTTGGTGTTAAGAACTCTGTGGGGTGTTCTGTAGGAGCTTGGAAGATAATGTTGAGAACAGTGCAGAAGATGGAGGCCTGGCTTGTGAAATTTCAGAGGGAAGATTGAAGACTCTTATCAGGGCCATTGCTATTTTGATTGTGAAGATTCTGTTGTTATGGTTAGCTGGGGCTGAAGAATCAGCTGTGATTAATAAGATACCAGAACTACTAAAGTGAAAACTTTGCATTACTGGGATGATTGATGCTGGTTAACTGGAGCTAAGAAATTAACGGTGATTAAGAAGAGACCAGCATCATTGAGGTGACATCTTCTGGGAAGTGTTTTCTGAGAGCACAAAGAGGCTGTGTTCCAGAGATACCCAAGGTTCTACTTCATGCTGCAGCAGGACTTGGTAATGTGTAAGAGTCACCCAGGTGGTACTGGTTTATGAAGGCATGAAGGAGTCATGAAGAGCAGCTGAGGCCTGGGCACTGTGAGAGGCCGCAGAAGGCCATTGGTGAAGGTGTAGCCTCAGTTGCAATTGATGGCCCAGGACTGAAGGGGTCATGCAAAGGAGCTGAGGCTTGGCACCATGAAGAGAGCCTATGAGAGGCTGTCGGTAAAGCCTAGTTACAGCGGAAGACAGAAGGTGTTTTGGAGATGCCAGTACCATGAGATGACCACCAAGAACAGCAGCAGCAGTGGAGTACAGGCATCTGGAGCCTAGAAGACAAGGTGTGTGCTACAAAGGGCAGAGGTGGAGAAGTGACTCAAGCCCTTGGAGGAATCCAGAATATCGTGAGTGGATCCCAGACATTGGATGGTTGGAGTTTAATTTTGCTTTTGATGGTGACTGTGCCCTCATATTTTTCCCTCTTGAAGGAAGAAAGTATTTTAGTGGAGCCCACAGTTAAGAGACTTTGAATTTTTTAAAAGACTTTGAATTTCAAAAGATATTGAATATTTTTAAAGGGATTTAACTTTTAATATGTAAAGACTATGGGACTTTTAAAGTTATTTAGATCTTGAGGATGAATAAGAAAGTAAGGGTCGAGGCTTAAAAGTGATGTATTTGTGTGTCAAGTTGACAAGGGATCAATTGTACTGGCTGGTTTTGTGTGTCAACTTGACACAAGCTGGAGTTATCACAGAGAAAGAAGCTTCAGTTAAGAAAATGCCTCCATGAGATCCAGCTGTAAGGCATTTTCTCAATTAGTGATCAAGGGGGGAGGGCCCCTTGTGGGTGATACCATCTGTGGGCTGGTAGTCTTGGGTTCTATAAGAGAGCAAGCTAAGCAAGCCAGTAAGAAACATCTCTTCATGGTCTCTGCATCAGCTCCTGCTTCCTGACCTGCCTGAGTTCCAGTCCTGACTTCCTTTGATGATGAACAGCAGCATGGAAGTGTAAACTCAATAAACCCTTTCCTCCCCAACTTGCTTCTTGGTCATTATGTTTGTGCAGGAGTAGAAACCTTGACTAAGATACTCACTGAACCTGGATGTCACCATTCATGCTAGACTGGTAGCAAGTCCCAAGATTCTCAAGTTTGTGTTTCCATTCTGATCTTCCCTCTCCACCCTCCACTTCCTAACCCCATGTTAGGGTCACAGGCACACACATGACCACACCAGCTATTTTATGTGGGTGCTGGAGATCTGATCTCAGGTCCTCATGCTTGTGCAATGAGTACTATTAGCAACCAAGGCACTTTCTGGTCCTGCTAATGTTTTCTGTGTTGATTTCTCACTCCTCGTATACAGCAGGCTATTTACCCTACAGGGACACACTGTGCAAGCATCACTAAATCCTCGTTCATACTTTACAGACATACCTTTATTTCCTTGTTTGTTTGTTTGTTTGTTTGCCAAAATCTTGCTGGTTGCTGCTGATATTATTTCTCTGCTGATGAAATGATTCAATTCAAGACAGATTAGATTATATTAAAGGCAGGTTTATTGAGAAGCTGCTCTCAGACTGATGAACTCAATCCCCAAGGATTGAGGCCAGGGGAGTTGCCATGGGGAAATGGGGGGGGGGGGAATAGGGGAGGAAAAGAGAAGGAAAGGGCTCATGTGCAGAGAGAAGCAAAGAAGGAGGAGCAGGAGGAGGAGGAGGAAGAGGAGGAAAAGGAAGAAGAAAAGGAGGAAGAGGAGGAAGGAGGAGGAGGAAGAGGAGAAGGAAGAGGAGGAAAAGGAGAAGAGGAGGAGGAGGAAGAGGAAGAGAAAGAGGAGAAGAGACCAAAATGTCTGGATTATATAGGAAGGAGACTCTGGAGGAAGGGCAGCCCAGCCCCCTGGGCTGAAAAGTTCAGGGTTGGGGGCAGATATGCCAGGTAGAGACTGAGGGATGCTGGGAGAACCTGGAGGCCATGTTTGCTTTGATATGTAAAATATGCACTCAGTCCCTTGACCCAAGGTCCAAAACCAAAAAAGCTGCCCTACCCTAATAAGAATTGTTCCCTACATAGATTTACCATCAAAACCACTTTCACCTTAATATTTATAAAAGTCCAACTTCATAATAAACTTTCATGATATTGTTTCTAAAACACACACAAAGTTTTTTCCTTAAAAAAAAAAAAATTAAACCCAGAGCTAGAGAGACAGCTTAGTTGGGAAAGTACTTGTCATGTAAGCATGATACCTGAGTTTGACTGCCAGTATGCATGCCAACAAGTAAAATAAAATTAAAAAGTCATGTGTGGTATCTTACACTGATAATCCTTGTGTTGGAGACATAGAGACAGGTGGATCTCTGGACCCCTGTTGCCACACAGCTTAGCCTAACCTAGTAGAGAGTTCCAAACCAGTGAGAAGCCCTACCTCAAAGGAGGCAGATGGCTCCTGAGGAATGGCGCCTAATGCCCTCTGACCTCTACATGCACGTGCACCTGCACACACCTGTGCACTTACCCACATGAACACACATGCACACATAATTAGACCCCTTCATATTGTAAAATATAATGTAGCCTATGTCAGTAGGAAACTTTTGCTTTGCTATATATTCTGTCTTCTAATGTTTTACAGAGATGATGGTCTAGGGGAACGTTAATTATCCAGAGGCAGTGACTGACAGACAGGAAGCATGAACAACAAGAGGGGAAGTTCGAGAGGTCGTTTGCTAATCTGTCTGGATTTCCACATATATCAGAGGTTCCGACAATGACTGCGATGAGATGCTATAGACCAAGGCCAAAGTCAAATAGGAACCAGGATAGAAAGCACCGGTGACTAATGACGGTGAATGTCTGTTTGCTTTTCAGAACATCGAGTTGAAGGTTGAAGTGGAGAGCCTGAAACGAGAACTCCAGGACAGGAAACAGCATCTCGATAAAACCTGGTGAGTTGAGAGTTGAGCTCTGTGTAGAGTAATGTGTACGCATGAGCTCCATCCTGCCCAGATTCCAACTCACTCACTGGAGAGTAGTCAGTTTGGAACCAAAGCCCTGAACCTTCCCCTTCACATTTGAATGTAGGCTCCAATTTGTGATTAGAAGCTATGGTTTTCTTGTTCTCTTTCCCTTGGGTGTGTCTGTTACTCAGATATGTCTGCTATGGTCAGATACACCTTGCCACAGATGGGCAGGTCTCCCAGACCTTAGACTGTAAGTTTCCTGTTAAATAGGAAAGAACTGATCAGAAGAACGTAAATGTTGAGATATTTGCAAATAGCATTTATCAGAGATGACCAGTCTGATAAGATCCAAAGCATAATGTTCAGGGAAAGTGGTCACTCTCATGTTCTGTGAGAATGGAGATTATGGCATCATTTTTGGTATATTTTATTGACTTTTAAAGTGAAAAAAAATCAGATAATCCCTAGAGGAACTTTATTCCTTGTAAATGAAGATACTCATGAAAGGATAAAACCAAGACTATGTCTGCATCATTTCTTTGTAATGACAGAAAACTTGAAGCAATCATCCATTCAGAAGCCAATGGCTGAAGATATTTCAGTGTATCTGTCCTGTGGCCTATTACACAGTTGTTAAAAAGAATGAACTCCATATTGTTCTTGCTAGAAAAAGCTGAGAGGAAACATGAATGCTAAGTAAATGTTCACAGTACACGTCTCATGGGCAAACACGTGTGTTGGTTTATTTTCCTGTTGCTGTGATAAATTGCTGATCAAAACCAACTTGGATCAGAAAGAATTTGTTTTGCCAGGCAACAGTTACCACTGGAGAAAGCTGGGTGAGGAAGCCGAGCAGGGATTCAAGGCAGGAACTGAAGAGATGGTGGAAGAACACTACTTCCTGGCTTGCTTGGCTACCTTCCTCATGCAACCCAGGTGTATCAAGCTGAGACCTGAAGCCTATGACAGTACAGTTGCTTTGTTAAGCACAGGGAAAAAAATCAAGCCAACTTGGAGGGTTGCTACCAAACTCTTGAAAACTGCTTTCATTAGGAGAGTAAGGTCAGAGTCTGGCAAGAAGAAAACTTGATTTTTTTCCTTTTGTGTATTTCTGTCAGGATGGCTACTCTAGCCACTTGCCATGGTACACACCTATGAATTTAGTACTGGGATGGCTGAGGCAAGAGATGAGGAGTTTAAGTCCAGCCAGACCATGTAGCAAACTCATGTTGAAGGAGACCACTCAATGAAACTTTGTGTCAATAAATGGAAAGAACGTCAATTTTATAATTGTGTGGTATCTTTCATAGTCTAAAGGGCAGTTTTAAATGATGGTGTTAGAATACAACCTGTAATCCAAATGTGTTTGACCCGATCTGATCTACCTTTTGTATCTGTGGTATTTTTTGGACTTTAGGATAGCAAATAAGATCAGAGTTTTATATTCAGGCATATGCAAGATGTTGGCAATAAATAACAAAACATAAAAAACAAACAAAAACCCCTCAAAATAATACATAAAAGGGTTTTCTTATTAGGGTCGAGTCTTTGGTGGTATCCATTAAGAAAACTTGCCTGCTGTTGTAGGCTCTAGAAAACTTTGACTAGCAATAAAGCAATGCATACTGAGATTTCTGAAGTGCTTCAAATGTTTATATTATTCTCATATCTACTATGATATAGGTGGCACAGTATTCTGAAACAGGAAAGGCTGGGGTGTGGGGAGTAGAAGTGACCTCAGAATGATGAAAATGTGTAGTCTCCATTCTCTAAAGCTCCCAGTCCTTGACGGTCAGGTGAATTGCTCAAGAGACGTGGAGCCAAAGGAGAAGCTGATTCACAAACATTGCCGTTGTTGGATCTCGGGGCTCTTCCTTCGCATTTGCCACTTCCTACTTCACAAAAGTTATACAATACTAGCACCAGAAGATGGGGCTAGCCTCTGAGATGGTGCTGATTAGCACCTAGAAACCAAGGAATTGTACAATGTCTGCAGAAGTCAATCCATCTCCACAGAGACAACCTCCTGATCTAAAAACTAAAGTGCATTAGACTTCGTGGTGGTTTTTGGTTTTTGGGTTTTTTGTTGTTGTTGTTGTTGTTGTTGTTGTTTTGGTTTTTTGAGACAGGGTTTCTCTGTGTAGCTCTGGCTGTCCTGGAACTCACTCTGTAGACCAGGCTGGCCTCAAACTCAAAAATCTGCCTGCCTCTGCCTCCCGAGTGCTGGGATTTAAGGCGTGTGCCACCACCGCCCAACTTGGTGGTGGTTTTTAAGCCTATGATTTAATGTAGTTCTTTACTCTCAGAACAAGAAGATGGTTCGTGGTTCTTACAAAATGACTTAAAACATGAACAAAACCTAACCGGAATTAAGGTAACTCAGCACCTGATTCGGCCCCCAAATTTCTAATCCTCAGATATCCAAAGACAGCTGTTGTTCACTATAAATAAACTGCTGATACCTTATCCCCTCATGCTGGTGCCTGGACAGCCATTCCTAGGGATATCAGAGAAGCCACATGCAGCCAAAACCCGAGTGTATGCTGATTAAATGTCTGTTCTCTGCCTGGGACCATAACACTGGATAGAACTGTGTAGAGCTGGCCCAGACTCAGGACAGGTCCTCTGTGCATTCCTGGTTGCAAAGGAGGGCATTTCTGTGGACTTGAATGTCATGTCCTGACAACCACATGGAATGAACATTTAAAAACCCAAACAGCAAGGAAGCAGGTGGCTGGCAAATCCCTCTAGAAGAGCCGTTAAACAGGAAAGTCCATGACTGCGGTCCTAGGACTCCTTGCCTTCCCCATGAGAGCCGCCTCTTGAAGTTATAGCAGTCATGGTGTCTCGGGGCAGCAGGCTGACTGACCCTCCTTGACAGGCAACAAAGAAGCTAGAGGTCCTGAAAGGTCAGATGAAAAGGCTGAACGGTGCAGAGCAAGGGTTTCTCTTTCTCCTTCCTGATCCAAGTGAATGGCTGGAGTGACCTGAGTCTGCAGATGAAGTTTGGTGTCTGCTCTAATTAGCAAATGCTATGTCGTTGTAGGGCTGATGCTGAGGATCTCAACAGCCAGAATGAGGCAGAGCTCCGGTGCCAGGTTGAAGAAGGGCAGCAGGAGGCAGAAAACGTTTATGAGCTCCTAGGGAACAAGATTCAGCTGCTGCAGGAGGTGAGGGGTGTCCAAGGCCACAAAGACAAGGGCAAGTGGGCCCCTAAAGCCTCTTCCTGGCCACTCTATCTATTCTGGCCTGTCTGTTCTCCTTTGCTTCTCTAGTCTATCAGATGTCCCTGTGTCTTAGAGCTCCTGACCTGGGTAGGACTTACCACCTGCTCAGCTTTCCTGCCTTTTTCAGGAATCCAGGTTTGCAAAGAATGAAGCCACACAAATGGAGACTGTGGTGGGGGCAGAGAAGGGGTGTAATCTGGAGCTCTCAGAGAGGTGGAAGGATGCTGCCAAGAACAGGGAAGATGCATCAAGAGACCAGCTGAAGCCTGACCAATATTCTGAGGCACTGGCTCAGAGGGACAGGTAGGTGTTTTGGGTGGTCTTCTTTTCCTGGGCTGCCTTTTTCGTGTTCCTCAAGTTGGGGGAGCACATTATAGCCATGCTGCTCCCCTTTAGTACAGATAGTGAGGTTTTTCTCCCTTTAAAGATGCTATGTCTCTGGGCTAGAGAGATGGCTCAGCGGTTAAGAGCACTGACTGTCCTTCCAGTGATCCTGAGTTCAATTCCCAGCAATCACCTGGTGGCTCACAACCATCTGTAATGGGATCTGATGCCTTCAGTGTACTCATAATAAATAAATTAATTAATTAATTAATTAATTAATTTTAAAAAAGCCAAGTCTCTCTGGGCCAAATTGCCTATTAAGGTTGGCTCTTCAATGGTGTCCAGTAGGAAAGCTTTTGTGTCAGGAGGTTTGTATTAGGAGCCTCTGTAGAAATAGGTAAATAACAGAGTGCTTGAACGATTACAAGAAGAGATTTCTTCTATTTCTTTGACCCAGGAGAATTGAAGAGCTGAAGCAGAGCTTGGCTGCCCAGGAGGGGCTTGTGGAACAGCTGTCTCAAGAGAAACGACAACTGTTACATCTGCTGGAGGAGCCGGGGAGCATGGAAGTGCAGGTAAGGTTCAGGCTGGGTGGTCTGGCACCAGCTTCCTAGTTTCTTAAGTACCGTGTTGTCACTGATTGGTGCATAAATCACCACACACTGCTCAGCTTATAACACCACATATCCTTATCTTGTGAGGTTGTGTCAGGAACCCAGATGTGGCTCAGCTGGGTCTCAGTTTAGGGTTCTGGAAGTCTGAAATCCAGGTATGGACTGGGTTTCTTATCTCAAGGCTGACCTTGGGAAGGATGTGTGTCCAAGGCTCCATGTGTCGCTGGCAGAACTGATTTCTGTAAGGCAGCGGCAGTCATGGGCTGGAGTAAAGACTGTTGCTCCTCTATCTCCTTGCCTCTTTTCGAGGGCTCGGCTGAGTAGGACAGGCCCACCTTTTGGTTCATTTAAAGTCAACTGATTATGGGGCTGGAGAGAGGGCTCCGCAGTCAAGAGTGCTCACTGCTCTTTAGACCAGTCTTTGGTTCCCAGCACCCATGTCAGGCAGCTCACAATCACCTGTAGCTCTAGCTTCAGGAACGTGTAAGTCCTTTGGCCTCTGTATGCTTGCCTCATAGTATGGTTTAGAAGTCAATCTTTCTCTATGGCGCTCCAAACTACACAAAGGGATAGATAGATAAATACCAGGGAATTATGTGGAAAATTTTAGAACTCTCTCATCAATGCTAAATGGTTTCTTACTACAAATTTACTACAAATAATGTGCTTTTAAAATAAGCTTTATTGTAAAAAATTTTTTTTCAAATAAATAAAAGCATTACATATCAAAACTAATTAAACCTAAAGTTTATACAACTTAATGAAACTATATATAATTTGAATTAGCATTCAAAATGAAAGTGTAAAGCTTCCTAAATTTTACACTTTCAGTATTGAATACATTTTATGCACTTATCCAACGCCTAAACCCAAACTATCCACGACAGAACTGGAGCCAGAAGAACAGTTAGCTTCATATCCTCGTTTATGACTCGGCCACCGCCTGCCTCCGCTCTTCTCTTCCCATTGTGTCTGGCCTTTCTTGTTCTAATTTCTTCCTGTTATACTGAACCCACATGACATTTGTGTATATATATATATATATATATATATATATATATATATATATATATATATATATATATAAATTATGGACTAGATTCCACATATTTGAGAGGATAAGTGATTTATGATTTCTGAGATTTTGTGACCTCACTTAATATTATTAGTCCATCCATTTTTTTTGCAATATTTTAAACTTCATTTTTGTTAGAGCTGAGTAGTAATCTATTATATATGGTGTGTGTGTGTGTACCAAATTTTTATTATCCATTCTTCTGTTGGTGTGCAACTAGGATGATTCCAATTCTTTGCCATAATGACTAAAGCAGCAATAAACATGAGGTGTGACTATCTCAGTGGTTGTATGGGGTTCTCTGGGTGTGTGCCCAGGAGTGAAATAGCCAAGTCATATGGTAGCTCTGTTTTTAACTTTTGGGGAAATCTCTAAATTTCCACAGTGACTGTATTAATTTATATTCCCACCAATAGTAAATAAGTGTTTCTTCTTCTCCATGTCTTCTCCAGCATTTGTTGTCAGGTTTGTTGATGACAACCACCTGACAGGGTGAGGTAGTATCTAATCGTAATTTTAATTTGCATTTTCTTGATGGCTAGGGAGATCGAACACTTTTAAAAATAGTCATTGGGTATTTGTCTTCCTTCCTTCCTTCCTTCCTTCCTTCCTTCCTTCCTTCCTTCCTTCCTTCCTTCCTTCCTTTCTTTCTTTTGAAACTGTTTATTCAGTTCCTTTGCCCATTTACTGATTAGCAGTTTTATTTCCTTGGTACTGGTACTGAATTTCTGGTGTTCTTTGTAAAGTTTAGATATCATCCCTTGTGTGATGTGTAGTGGTGAAGACCCCCCCCACCCTGTGGGCCATCTGTTACCTCTGCTGATTGTCTCCTTTGCTGAACAGAATGTTTTATTTTCATGTCATCCCATCAGTAGGTACTTAGGTTAGTTCCTGTACTGTTGCTGTTCTTTTTTTAAATGTTCTTGAAACCGGAAAGATGGCGGAATGGTTAAGAGCACCTACTGCTCTCTAGTGGGACTCAAGTTCAATTCCCAGCACTTACATGGTGGCTTAACAACCATATGAAATTCCAGTTCCACCAGGGGTCCAGCGCCCTCTTCTGGCCTCTATAGGCACTTCATATATGTGGTGCACAGACATACAAACAGGTAAAACTCCCAGACACACAAAGTAAAAAATAAGTAAATCTCAAAAAAAGAAAGAAAGAAAGAAAGAAAGAAAGAAAGAAAGAAAGAAAGAAAGAAAGAAAGAAAGAAAGAAAGAAAGAAAGAAAGAAAGAAAGAAAGAAAGAAAGAAAGTTTTTGCCTATTTCAATATGTTGAAGAGTACCCCTGTGTTTTCTTCTAAAAGTTTCAGTGTCTCGGGTTTTTCAATTGAAGTTCTTGATTTATTTTTAATTGATTTTTATAAGGTGAAAGGTAAGTATCTAACTTAATTCTTCTGCAGGTGGAAATCCAAGTTTGCCAGTACCATTTGTTGAATAGGTTATCTTTTTTCCTAACTAGTTTTTGCCTCTTCTGTCAAAAATGAAGTAAGCGTAGATTTGCCATTTTAGTTACGGATTCTCTAATCTGTTCCATTGATTGAGCTGTCTGTTTTCCAGCTGAGACCAGACTGTCTTTGTCACTGTAGCTCTAGGGTATAGTTTGAGATGGAGTATTGTAATATTACCACCTTTGATTGTTCTTACTCCTTAGGATTGCGTCTATTCTTCTGTCGTTCTAGATAAACTCTACTTTTATTTTTTCTAACCTGTGAGATATGACATGGAAATTTTAATAGTTATTGCATCAATTCTGTATGTTAATTTTAGTGGTATAGACATTATCATAATATTAATTCCTATCCAAGAACACGGAATATTTTCCAATATCTAATATCTTCTTTGATTTCCTTTTTCACTTCTTTGGTTATATTTATTTCTAAATACCTACTTTCTAAAGGGGTGATGATTGGAATAATTTTCCTAATTCTTTTTCAAGGTAGACTTTATAACAAGCCATTGCGTTTTCTTTTCTTTTCTTTTTAAATATTAATTTTGCATCTTGCAACTTTCCTGTGTTAATTAGGTCCAAGAGTTTTGGTTTGGTTTGGTTTGGTTTGGTTTGGTTTTGGTTTTTCGAGACAGGGTTTCTCTGTATAGCCCTGGTTATCCTGGAATTCACTCTGTAGATCAGGCTGGCCTCGAACTCAGAAATCCGCCTGTCTCTGCCCCCCAAGTGCTGAGATTGAAGACGTGCGCCACCACTGCCTGGCTTCAAGAGTTTTCTAATAGACTCAGTAGGGTCTGTTAAGTAAAGAATGATGTCATTTGCAAATAGGGACAGTCCGACTTCTTCCCGTTCTATTAAGTATTTCTTTTATGTCTTTCTCTTGTCTGATTGCTGAAGCTAAGACTCTGAGCATGTTTGCCCTGAATATTGTTTAGAAGAAAATCTTGCCCTCTAGTGCTTCAAAGGGATGCTAATTACATAAAGGTATAGACAGACACCAGAGCATTATGGGGGCAGTCTTAGAATTCTCCCAGCAATGCTGAGTGCCTTTAACTATCTAGAACATAGAATGTGGTTTTGATGTTGAAGAGCATGCATCTACTATGGAGAAAATAATTGCAACATCACCCACATTGTTGTTCTTGGAGATAACCACAGACCTGGTGCCCTTCCTCCATTTGACCTTCAATTTACGAAAGCCAGATTTTCTTAGTGAGCCCTGGAATGTATCTATGCTTCAGCAGCACAAACAATTTCTGGACATTTTCATAGTTTTGCATTACTCTTAGGCTAACAACATACAGAATGTGCATTTTGCTGGAGCCTGCCAGCTAGTGCAAGTCAAGCACAGCACTCCCCTCTTTCTCCCCCCCCCCACCATGGTCCAGACTTGGGGTGACTAGGCCTCAGCCCTCATGCCCAGACTTGTCCCTGATCTAGCTCTGGGGAGCACCTGACTGAGGTGGGTGATGTAGAAGACAACTTGGAGGGCACAGAGTCCACTCTAAGTCACAGTCTCCAATGGAAACTCCTGCAATTTAAATTGGAGAGCAGGTCAGGATCTTACAGGCCATCAGGGGTTTCTGGATGCCCTGAATCCCACTATAGATAAAGATCAAAAGCCAGGTCTGGGCCATGGAGGCATTCTCACAGACATTACACTAGATTCAGGTACTGCTTTCCTAGGACGTGATTGGAAGTGGGTCTTATACACTAGAGTATCCAGCATGAAGCAAATCTCCATCTACTCATAGAAGGCACCTGGCAGGAGGGCAACTCCAGATCCAAACCCTTGCCTGAGAGGGTTCAGCTAAGACTCTCTGTTGAGGACACATCACAGAGAGATCACTGGGTGTGGGCCTGCATGCTGGGAGCCTTCCTCAGTGATCTCTGGCCAAATGCGAGGGTTCCAGCAAGGGGGGAGCGCGAGTGGGGACAGAATCTCCTCTGCCTTGGTCCTTGTGGTTGCCACCTGGGTTGTGTCAAGACGCTGCACCCGCCACCCTGTGCTGAGTCAGACCCAGGCTGAGCCCACGAGAGGCCGACTAGCCGGCGGAGTGGGGGAAGCTTCTGGCGGCACTCGGGAGAGCAGATCTCTTCCCGGCCGAAGTGTTACAGCTCGTATGATAGAAGCTCTCAGATGCTGGAGTAGTTCTCACACCTTTATTCCTTCTGGATGGCTGGTTCTCCTGCATAGGTTGGGACGGTCTAATAAACTGTTTGGGAGGAGTCAGGGGTTTGACAACAGATACTTCCCGTTGGCTTGGTCTGAGGGCTTCGAGGCACCTTATTTGCATGTGGGAGGGCTTAGCGTTGCTCCTACATGACAAATCTCTCACATGACAGGCCTCTTTGTAGGGATTGTGAAAGCTGTAGCTGTTTTTACAAGAGTCTTCCAGGAGCGTTGGCCAAAAACATATTCCAGTCCCTCGTGGATTATTATTGCACTGGGTCTCCGAGAGTTTTCAGACTATGCTCAACCGGGTGACAGATTGCCTGCCACAGACCACTGCCCCACAACTGGGAAGTATTTTCTCAGTGTGGATGGCTGAACAATGTCCACATGGTTTCTGATCCATGGACTGGGCTTTCATGTGGACTTTCTTTTGTGCATTTTGAGAGGATAGATGGCTCTAAGTGGGCTATGGAAAAAACATATAGAATGGAGCTGCGTAGTAGAAGAATTTGTGTGGATTAGTCTATTGGCAAGAGAGTACAGGTCAGTGGTGGTACGGGGGTGGAGGTAGGGATTCTTACTGTGATAGAGGATCGGGTGGAGGGCTTGACAGATACGAATATTATGATTATCAGTGCAGGTCACTTTCTCCCTATTGGAGCTGAATCAGATCACAAGAGCTCCATTCTACATTGATAATGGAATAGTTGAAGCCAAGGACTTTCCTTTTGATTCTGGATTTCCCCAAGCTCCCAATGTTCCCTAGTTAAAACAAAACAAAGCAAAACAACAAAACAAAAAACATAGTCTCTACTTTATTTAATCCATACTTGGTCAGTTGTGGCTGGGTTTTGTCTCTTTTGCTACACTCTTAAAGATGTTAATTGTTGTTTTGAGTAGTTTAACGTCTTGAGTTAAAAGGAGCCCCATGTTATGCTCTGTAATTCTTTGTTGCTTTTACAAAGGATTTAATCATTAACGCAAGGAAAAAAATGGTCTTCTGAAAGCTTTTGTGACCCATACTGTAGTGGACTTATTAAAAATCTGCAGTTATAACAATCTGCTTTGGTTATGACCATCTGCCTTTTGCCCTCCCCCTGAGGAAGATAAGTAACACTTTAAGTAGGTCAGATTTGTCTGGAGTACTGTGGGACAGTCAATGGTGAGTGTAGAAAGTTTGAAGCTACAGGAGAAACTATGGGCCATTTCTTTTGAAGAATGTAAGAATTCTAAACATAAAGTAACTTTAAAGATTAAAATTTCATAGATTCCTGTAAAACATGTGTTTGAAGTTACATATTAAACATTACAAACTTAAAGTGTGTTTTTTATGTTAAATTTATGGAAACCTAAGTATTTCCCTAATCTCTAAAGAACACCTCTATTTATTACCTAGAACAGTTATGTAGCTTGAATGTGTGGTTTGTAACACTAGTGACAGGGACTGGTTGGGTATCAGTTTTATATCAGATTTTAAAAGCAAAAGATTATTTCAAAAAGACAAAATCACTTGTATTCTTCTCTAAAGCAATGCTTAGAACAAGGCTATGCAACATCCTAAGACACAATGGCGTCCGCATCTGGGGGGGACATGAATTAAACCCCATAATATGGACGACCTGGATGTGCTTTTGAAACACTATGTAGTATCTATAAAGCTTCAGATGCTGCATGACCCAAGTCGCCATGTTGGCCGCCCCAAAGTAACAGGTGACTATGTCCTAAGTGGTGAGAAAGTGGTGAATTTTCAAGTAAAGGCACAATCTTCCTTTGATTTGCTTAGTAGAATAATTAATGGGAAATTAAATGTCCATTAGTACTCTGTTCACATATGCAACCAAATCTAGTTTTGGCTTCAGGTGATTACAAACATCTTGGATACTACTGTCAATGGCCGGTGACACATTTCGAGTCATTTGAAATTTGAATGAAC
The DNA here is from genome assembly GCA_028551405.1 of Uromys caudimaculatus. Lineage (NCBI taxonomy): Eukaryota > Metazoa > Chordata > Mammalia > Rodentia > Muridae > Uromys > Uromys caudimaculatus. The sequence continues at coordinate 72,455,632 of CM052704.1, read as the reverse complement.
GGGTTGCCCCACACAAGTCATATGAATTCCTTGCCTCCTCTTCCTCCTCATAACAGCTAAAACAAGACCCACCACTCCACGGATTTCCAAAATGCACATTAGCGTGTCCTAGAGTCTGGGGAAGCTAGCTTTAGAGGCTTGTAATACTAAAATAAACAGGAATCAAAATATGAACATGGTTCTGAAGGAACCCACAAGTGTCTGGGATCAATCAGCTCTGCCTTTGGGAATTGAAGAGAAAATCACCTGGAAACCCCTTAAATCAGGCTGTGAAGACTGAATACAGTAGGCAGGGGCAGGGGAAGGGATGGCCTTTGGTACAGTTTGAATCTGAAATGTCTCCAGCAGACTCATGGCTTTACTCTCTTAGTCTCCTGCTGAGACCTGTACAGCTTTGGACTTGAGCTGACTGGGGTAGCAGAGAAGGAAGAAATGGCAGACACAATGACACGAAGCTGAGACGAAGCCAGCTGTGCTCTTGGATAAAGCAGCACCGGCAGCAGCCTGGAAATGGTGCATTTTTTATATACAGCATGATCAAGGAAGTAGTTAGCTACTCTCATACAGTCTCTGAAGGGAGCGGTCTCAGGCTACAGTCACCCAGAGTGAGGAAGTATGGCTGATACTTTCTGTACCTACGTAAACGATTTAGCTAAAGGTCAATCTTTCATCAACATTCATACTTGGATGAGGGGAAGTCCTTGTCATTCTCGTGAGCCTGACCTAGGGGAGGCTTTGCCAGCCTTTGAGACCTGGCATCCATGATGTGGCTATACGCATATCAACAGTACACATTCACATGGGACTTCACCTCCTCCCCATAGTGTCCCAGGGCGGAGCTGTTTTAAGAGGCTCTAAAGCCTGGCTAGCAGAAGTAGCCACAGTGGGCCCAGGCCTTCAGCTGTAGTTCAGCCCACACCTTGGCCAAGTTCTCTCTGTTTCCCAGCCCACTGAGATGTAAGCAAACTGCTTAATGCTCCCACTGCCATGGGCAAGAACCACTCTGGCCTTTATGCCTTCTTCATCTTAAAACTATGAGCCAAAATGAATCCTTCCTCTGCTGACTCCCTTTTGTTGGCAACGATTAAAGTAACTGCTATGGTCTTTCTAGGCAGGGGAGATGTGTAAGATCGCTTGGAAGGGACTTACGGAATTAAGAGTAATTGCTGTTAGCAAGCATTTAATAAGTATGGCAGAAGGCTGAAACATGTAGTTGGGAAAATCCCATAAATACTGCGATAAGGACTTTATGTTGTAAGCAGTGGGGAATTTTTTTTTAAGCAAGAGAAAGAAAAACCCCATGGTGGGTGTGTTAGAAAATGCAGCCCTAATGAATGCAGGTGACTGATGCAGCCTCATGAGAGCCAGGTATAGCTGCCCATGGCCATTAACTGCCTCACCAAGTGCATTCTGTGAATTAGATAGGAGTAAAACAAAAGATAATCATAACCACCTTTTTCCTCTTCTCAGCATAGTGTGTGCTAAACCCTGGTATTTAAGATGACTGGCGCCTGTTCTGTGGCCATTCTCCTGCCTGCTGACGTCATCGTTCCACTGTATATTACACCCACACTTCTGTCTGCCATGACAATGTGCACTGAAGGAGGCCAACATTTCATATGTAAACTTTCAGTCCTGATTTCCAGGGGCTAAAAAATCCCTTCATTGCCAGAAAAACCATCCCATAATCTCCAGCTGATGCTGAAGGACAAAGATGCTCTAGTACTGAGCTGGTGCTCACATCCCTGCCAGTATTCTCCCAGTTCTTACAATTGAAACTACTGTGGTTGGCATGTGGCTCTTAGAGGAAAGGGGAGCCCACAGGTAGCACACTTCTAGGTTTGAATAGTCTGGGTAAAGAATGCTCACGTACACCAGCTCCCATTTGTAAGCAGGTCCCATGTGATCATGGCAGCACGGGAGGGTGCAGTGCGTATCATGTGAGTAAAAGAAGTTTCACTTTAACACCTTTAGTCCTTTTAGTGTTCTATATGGTCCTAGGAAGGATCTACTCTGGCTGTGCTTTCAGTTATGAATGAATGATGGGTGAATCTACTAAGTACATAGTAAGCAAAAGTAAAAGAATCAATAGACGTAGTGGATAGATAGAAAACACCGTCCAGTTAATGGAGCACTTGAAGCATCCAGCATAAACCCACTTCTGTGACTAACACCACGACTAAATGCAACATGGGAGGGAGAGGGTTAATTTAATCTTACAACTTTCAGAACTTTACTGAGGGAAGTCAAGGCAGGAGTCTGGAGGTAGGAACTGAAGCAGAGGCCATGGAGGAATGCTGTTTACTGATTTGCTCATCATGGCTTGCTCAACCTGCTTTCTTATAGACTCCGGGACCACTTGCCCACAGAGAGCCCATGGGCTGGGTCCTCCAATATTATCATTAACCAATAAAATGCCCTGGCATACTTCCCTACAGGCCAATCTTCTAGTGACATTTTTTCTCTTCCCAGATGTGTCTAGATTTGTGCCAAGTTAGTGCCCTGCTCAGTCATGCTAGAGTTTCTGAGCAAAGATGCTGGAAAGAGCAGACAATTTTCTCTAGGGATGTGCTTCCAAGCTCCACTTTTATGGGACAAATGATAATAACCTCTGTTGGAAATGGTTTTCTTCTAGCTGTTCTGAGACACAATATCCATCACACCCTTAGCTGCTCACTCTCTCTTTTCACTACAGAGTTGTGGGGCCAGCCTGCCCCAAGAACAGAAGCTTTGGAGGAGACAAAGAAGGGCTTCCTCTCTCTGAGCTCACATTCAATAAACTTAAATAGTGTGTGTCAACTGACCAATACAATGTGCATTACATCATGATAAGACAGGTACTTCTGGAGCTGGAGAGATGGCTCAGCAGTTAAGAGCACTGGATGCTCTTCTAGAGGTCCTGAGTTCAAATTCCAGCAACCACATGGTTGCTCACAACCATCTATAATGGGATCTGATGCCCTCTTTTGGCACACAGGTGTACATGCAAATAGAGCACTCATATGCATAAAATAAAATTAAAAAATAAATTAATTAAAAAGACAGGTGCTTCTGCAGCTTATTATTTGATTACATTCATTGTACTAACTTTTTAGCTGTTTCTCCTTTCTGTCCCATGACATCCATTTAGCAAAATTATTTAGCCCAATATTTATGAACTTCTATTAGATAATCTATTAGCTTTATCCAAAGATTTTACAATTCTATAAATGTGATAAGCCACTGTGGCCCCCCTCTTCAGATTTGCCTCTAGTCCTTCTGGGTGTTCATTCAGGACCACAGCTTTGACAGTGTACTCAGGAGCTGCTGCACCTTGACCACCTGTTTTTCCCCGGGCAGTTGGGAAAGTTAAGACAGTTAACAGAGCCCCTTTCTTTACCTCGGAGAAGGGAGCAATAGTCACAAGGAAAATATGATAGCCGTTCCAGCTATTGATATTTTTTTCTACAGAACAGGAGATGCTTCGTTCCAAAGCTTTTGAAAGAAACCAGAACCAGGGGCTGTGGAAGCAGGGAAATTATGTACTTGCAAACAGAGGTTGAAAGAACTCTTGCTTTGTATTTTTCCCGTATTTTCTCTAACGGCAGATAAGCACATCGTCAGCACGTGATTTTATTGTGGACACAGAGCAGCAGATTGGGGAGGGCGCTCACAAATCAAACAGGACCTTCCCACACAGATTGGGAAGGGCGCTCACTAATCAAACAGGGCCTTCCCACTTGGATCCACACGGGCAAGCCTTTACATCCAGGCCTCTTTCGCACTAACGTAAACAGCAATGCTTACAGTCAGGCATATTTCCTAAAATAGTAAGCATTCCAGTGTTTCCATGGAGAGAGCTGACGTGGAGGCTAATGCAAGAATGTGTTCAGAATGTGGAGGCTAATGCAAGAATGTGTTCCGAATGCTCACGCAGGAGAAGGAAACCCTTACAGGGATTCGTAGCTTAGGCAGCAATGACTGTTTACTTCTACCTAGAAAGATACTGATCTAGGTGCTGTCTTAGACCATTTATGCCACAGTAAGAAAAAGCTACATTGTGTAGCTTAAAAACAAGAGAAACTTATTTCTCTTAGTTAGGAATGCTAATATGCATGACTGCAATCTGTAGACAGACTGGAAGTCTCCTGCTTTTAAACTCCAAGTTTCCCAGTGCTACATTAGTTGGTAAAAAGCACTATTGTTTCTTATTTCTAGCACCTGAAGACCATGTACCAGTTTGTGTGTTGTCACAATGCCTGGCTTTAGTGGTTTTCCTTGGACACATCACATTTCTTTTTGTTTGTTTGTTTGTTTGTTTTTGTTTCATCTGATATGCCTGAACCATTTTGGAGGCAGGGCAGAGCATTTAGTAATTAGAACAGTTAAGGCAGTGAAACCCAGTGGAGCTGGTTTGGAACGTGGGGGTTTCCCACTTCTCATTTCTTTGGAAACTCCCTCCTAAGCCAAAATTAGAGGTTAGAAATTCAACAGCCCTATTGCCACACAGTGGATACAAAATGACACTGGTTCCAAAAGAAACTTCTCAGACTCTAATACTTAAATGGGGAGGGTACCCACAACAAAACAAAACAAACAAAACGCTAACACAAGAATACTTGTTCACCACAATGGAAATATACCCCCTCTCCCTCCCCCTCTCCCTCCCCCTCTCCCTCCCCTTCTCCCTTCCCCTCCCTCCCTCCCTCCCTCTCTCCCTCCCTCCTTCCCACCTTCCTTTTCTCTTTTCTTTATAATTTTTTGAGACAGGGTTGCCCCCTGTAGCCCAGGCTGGCTTTCAACCAGTGCCAATCTTCCTGCCCCAACCTCATGAGTGCTAGGATAACATGGTGCCATGAGCAACCATCCCTGACTGGGGTATAGCTTTTTAAAATTCAACATTAATTTTATAAGTAGGTTTTGGTAGATTTTTTTTCATTGACCTATATAACTTCTAACCTTTGTTTCTTTCAAAAAATTATTTTATGTGTATGTGTGTTTTGCCTGCATATATATATATATATATATATATATATATATATATATATATATGCACTACATGTGTGCAGTGCCCATGGAAAGCAGACAAGAGCATCAGATTACCTGGAACTGAAGTTACAGAAGGTTGTGAGCCATCATGTGGGTGCTGGGAACTGAACCGGCATCCTCTCCAAGAACAGTAAGTGCTCTTAACACTGAGCCATGTCTCCAGCCCCCATAGAACTTCTGATATTCTTACTGAAGGGTTTTTTCCTGGATCCAATTTAGGGTAGTTCTAGTTCAATGATTTTCAAAGCACAGCTCTCAGAAGACAGCAGCAGCACCACCAGCAGCACCAACCAAGATCTTGGAATTTGTTAGGAATGCTAATTCTCAGGACCCACCCCAGATCTACTTACCGAATACAAACACAGAGGGTTAGATCCAAGCAATCTGATCTGTATTTTAACACTTACACCCCCCCCATGTATCTAATACATACTAAAGTGTGAAACTGTTGTTTCTATTTTAAAACTTCATTTTGTGTCAAAAGCCAGATTTGACATCAGAGGGTTAACAGAGGCAGGTAGCAAAAGGGGGTATGGCGTTGGGGATTGGGTTCATGTTGATAGCAGGTGCCCCCCCCCAACAGATGATTTATGGGGTCAATACTACTGACAGAATTAAACTTAATTATCTGGGGTTAGCAAGAATGCCCAGCAGGAAACTCTGAACTCTTTTAATTCTTTAGTATACACACATGCAGACAGACAAATATACATATATATATATATACACATTTGGTAGATGAAGCAGAGCCCGAGATGCCACACTCTCTTTTCTCTGGCAATTTATACCTTCTTAGATAAAAGTTCTTTATAAAATTACTTCATAGATAAAATGTTACACAAAAGGGAGTTACAAAAGGATGTTGATAGTAACTTCAAAGTAGTGTTTCATTCTATAAGCTCATTATAAGTTCAAAGCAACAGTTTCACATAGCCTTGCTTTATCATAGTGCATACCTATGGCTTCATCCTTTGACCTGACCTAGAATGAATGCTTTTCTTGAGCACAAATTTGTTTCAAGCCTGCTTTCTTATCCTAGTGCAATTAGCCCATGGCACATGAAGGCTTACAGAGCCCTATTTGCAGCTTTATCCTATAGAGGGCTTGAAATTACTTGTATACATTTAGAAATTCTGTAAAACCATTATCAGAAATTATGAAACAATCAATTTATCTACACAGCATTACTGTATGAAAGTACACCTTCATATCGGCTCTGTAGGAAATTTGCTCAGTAGGGTGGGCTCATGCCCAGGGATCATTAGGCTACGTAATAGTGACAGCAAAGGCATATTGTCAACAAGAAGCAAGCCTGGGATCAAGTCTCTGGTGACATTGCGGCATAGAGCTCACCCATTAAAGGCCATGCAAAATGGTGGGTCATCTCCAGAAAACTCATTTGGATGCCTTAATCTTCCCTAGATAGCTTCTGACAATATTGTTCATCAGATATCTAAGGACCAGACAGATATAAGTGACTTCACCTAAGGTTAGTCATCTAAATAGTAACTACTAACTTACTAAGTGCTTATGAATGTGTTCATCAGTTATTTTAATTATTTCTTTCTTTTTTGGAGACAGGATGTTAATGTAGTCAAGGCTAGCCTCCAACTCACTATGTAGCTGAGGATTGCCTTGAATTCCTCATCTTCTTGCCTCTATCTACTACCTGCTAGGATTTTAGGCATGAACCTTCCTACCCAGTTTGTTATCAAACAAACTACTGGTATACCCCATTGATAATAAAACTGCATACTAGAAAACCCACTTTCTAATTTTCTATTATGTGCCTTCTGTAAATTTTAGAAGTAATCATCCTATATTAAATCATCACAAAAATCTTTGGTCTCACCTAATCACATGCATTGCTTCGGTCATGAATGTGTGGGATGCATGTGTACATGAAATTGTTTCCTAAAATTTATATTAAACAAGAACTAGAATTCTTTTCAAAATTTGTGATCTTTAGAGCCTGCACAAATTCATGTATCCATCATTCAAGACATGGCACAGAAAATCTTTACTGCCCCAGACAACTATATTTGCCCTCTGTCTTAGTTAGGGTTACTATTGCTGTGATAAAATACCATGACCAAAAGCAAACTGGAGAGGAAAGGGTTTTTTGGCTTATACTTCTCCATCTCTGTTCACCATTGACGGAAGTCAGGACAGGAACCTGGAAGCAGGAGCTGATGCAGAGGCCGTGGAGGGGTGCTGCTTACTGGCTTGCTCCTCATGGTGTATTCAGCCATTTCCTTTCCTCTCCTCTCCTCTCCTTCCTTCCTTTCTCATTAATTTATTCATTCACTTTACATCCTGATCTGGACCCCCATCCCTCCTGTCCTCCCAGTTCCACACTTACAAATCCCTCCCCCACTACCCCATCTTTTTCTTCTCAGAGAAAGGGGAGGCCCCACCTTGGGACATTAAGTAGTAGCAGGACTAAGTGCATCTCCCCACTGAGGCCCAACCAGGCAGTCCAGTTAGGGGAAGGGATCCAATGGCAGACAACAGTCAGAGACAGTCTCCCCTCCAATTGTTAGGGCACCCACATGAAGGCCAAGCTGCAGATGCTACAAATGTGTAGGAGGCCTGTGTCCAACTCCTGCACGCTCTGTTTCATCTCTATGAGCCCTGATGGGCCCAGGTTAGTTGACTCTGCAGGTCTTTTTGTAGAGTCCTTGACCCCTCATGCTAGCTCAACTCATCACCAGCCCAGGATGGCACCACCCATAGATCCTTCCCCCATTAGTCACTAAGAACATGCCCTATAGCAGTGGTTCCCACCTTCCTAATGCTGCAACCCTTCAACACAATTCCTCCTGTCGTGGTGACCCCCAACCATAAAATTGTTTTTGTTGCTACTTCATAACTGTAATTTTGCTACCATTACAAATCATAATGTAAATATCTGTGTTTTCTGGTGACCTTGGGTGATCCCTGTGAAAGAATCATTGGACCCCCAAAGGGTCATCGCTCATAGTCTTGCCTATGGACAGAGCTTATGGAGGCATTTTCTTAATTAAGCATCTCTCCTCTCTGATAACTCTAGATTGTACCAAGTTGACATAAAACTAGCCAGCAAATTTTCCTTTGAAATTAATTTTTACTCCATCCTGAAATTGTTCCTGACTTCTACCACAGTAGATGTATTTTTTCCTATTTTTTTTTAACATCAAATGATTAAAACAATTACATTTCACATGAAATGTTTTGTTTGTATATGGCTTTTTTCATTACTATATTTTTGAGATCCATGCATGAAGCACACATCAGAGCCAATTCTTTTTCATTGCTGGCTAGTGTTGCACAACTATGTAAGAACATATTTATCCTACCTTGTTTAAGACAGGCTCTCCCTATGTAGCCCAGCCTGGCCTAGAACTTGAAATGTAAACTCAAGCTCACCGAGATCTGTAGGGTTGTAGGGGTCCCTTGTCTGTTCCGCCACAGGGCACGGCTGCTCAGAGAAGCAGTCAACCACGCTTACCCCACGCTATCACCAGGCGGGTGTTGGGCTGTAGGGAAGCCGCTGAGGGGTAGGGGGGAGGAAAGTGCAGTCTAAAGTGTGGGTGAGGAGTCCTTGGCTTGACGGCTGTTGGCTTGAGCTTGACTTGGTAGCGGCAATGGCTGAGAGCACAGAGAGGCCTTCTAGAGAAGATTAGACAGCAGCTCTATAGGCAAAGGCCTTCTCCGTGACTCCCCACAGCGGATCCGGATGAAAAGAGACAGTCCATGGTTTTAAGGCATTTATTGTCATGGCAGAAAGCAGATGAGTAAAACTGTACCCCACTTCTCAGGTAGGCCTGAGGTTAAATACCTTTAGCAGGGAGGAGTGACTGGGAAGGAAAGCTTATTGGCTAAGTTCTCCAGGTCTTTAGGTACCTCATTAACATGGAAATCTGTCTTGAGCCTACCTGACCACAGGTCATGTCCTCTACACATGGAGGGGTTTGGGACGTTGCCCTTATGTGACTGATGGCCACAAGTCTTGGGGGGTGAAGGGGGGGGAGCTGTGGCTAGTGACAGGGGCCTGGTTCCTGGGAACAGGCAAAGCACCTATGAACCCTCCAGGGTTTCCGGGGCTTCAAGCCTTAGCTCAACTGGGGACGAAGCTACCTTTCTTGGTCCCACATCGATCTGCCTTCCAAGTGCCGGGATTAAAGGTATGTACCACCAAGCCTGGCACCCCACCTTGTTTTAAAGAAACATTCTTTAAATCACAAAGTATTATATATTTATTATAAAAAATTATAGAGTATAAATGATGGAAAAGAAACATAAATATCCATTTTGCTCTCCAGATATAACCATTATTATTAATTTTATATTCCAATTTGAACCTTTGTTCATATTAAGCTGCCCATGCTATATTCATATCATGGAAATTACAAGCATTTCCCTTGAGTTTCAAGCTTTATGGCTTAGATCTAAGTAGAACCTGACATGTTAAATTGACACAGCCTTTGGCTTTACCTGTGGTGTCTTTCTTAAACTTAAAGGTTAGAGCTAGGGTGATGACTCAACCACTAAGAGTACTTGCTGGTTTTGCAGAGGACTGGGTTGAGCTCCCAGCACCCATACAGTGCTCATAACTACTTGGAACTGTTGTTCTGGGAAACCAACTCCCTCTTCTGAACTCCTGGGGTAGCCAGCACACTTGTAGTACAAATATATACATGCAAGCAAAACATTCATTCACAAACAATTTTTTAAATCTAAAAAAATATTCAATGAAGTAAAAATTAAAGATGATACATGAATAGTCATTGACCTAAGTTCAAATGGTTTGTAGCATAGAGAATAAAATGTCTTCATTTAGTTCCTTCTACTCCATTTTATTTCCTTCTTTTAAAGGAGCTACTGTTAACTACAAATTGTGATGAAGATGATGATAAGGGTCATAAAATCTTAAACTTATTGTAATGTTTCTTCTAAGTTTTATTTAAGCTTCAAGCTTTGTTGCCTACACGGCACAATCTTTTGACTATGATCAAGTTATTTTAAACACCAATGACCATGTGAAGGCTGGGTCTGCTATGAGCGCTTACTATCGATTTTTCAGGGTAATTTTGAAGTAGTTTGTGCAGGAGGAAGTAGGGTGCTCTCTGCCTGTCTATCTGCCTGTCCATCAGTCATAGTGAGTCCAGAAACTCTGCCTTTAATAGATTGTTGTGGATTTCAAAGAGCAATGCTCAGTTTCTTTTTACTTTCAAATTCACATAACTTGATAAAAAAAAAAATACAGCTGCTTTGACTTGGAATGCCATTTTATGGTCTGGATTAGAGGATCAGAATCTGTGCCTTTAGATAAAATTATATATGCAAAGTCATGCTACAGGATTTTGTTTAGGTGATTAGAACAATTACAATAACCCCAGCCCCACAATTTTCGAATATGAAAGTCATTACTTAGGCACCTGAGTTCCTGCTCTGGAGGAAGTTCGAGAGGTTGCTAGGGACACTGTTGCTCCTCTGGTACTTGCCGCCAAAGCCAGAAAGTGAATTTCTTATTGGCCACAGTTTGTGATACCTGCATCTCACCCAGTTGCTGCTCCAGGTTCTCTTCTTATGTTCTATAGGAAAGGGTAGGGAGACTTAACAGTATATATAGTAGTAAAACCAGGTACTAACTATGCCAGTGAATTTCCAGCCCTAATTCTGAAGTACTTGAATTGGAACCACTTTCAAAGAAGTGTCTATCTCCCCTCTTCCGTTTCCAAAAGAAGTTGTCTACCAGAACCTGAAAGAGAATTCGTGATAATCTCCTCTCAGGAGGCCTGAAGCTTTACAGCGCCCATTCTCTTGTTATCTTTAAACTCTTGATGATCAGATGCAGTCACCTGATGTTTGCTGGACTCTTGGGTGCCTGCGTTGTACACTGTCCATTCCTCACTCACCACTTCATAAAAGGACAAAACACCTAGGCCTGCTACCCACACATCACCCGACATTGATAGAAACACTAGTCTCTTTTCTTATATCAATCCAGTAGTAGGTAAGATCCAGTCTTAGCTTGGCCTTGGCAAACTCTTTCAAACGTCTCCTCTACTTATCATGCTCTCCCTAACCATCTTTGCAGCCTGGGGCCTTCTGACCCCAGAGTCAGACAGAGTTAGGAGAGGAGGTGGGGCGGCCCCAGAAGGCGGTGGCACAGCGGTACCTAGTGGCACCGCCAAGTCACATCCAGAGTACGTGGCACACTGGCCGTTGATAGACAGGAAGGAGACTGGGTTTTCTCCTCCCTGGGTGGAGCCTCAAGGCATCCAGCAAAGGAGGGAGATTCCTTGAAAGGATAAGCGCATTTATTTGGTGAGACGTTATCTGAGTAAAGTAGCCAGGCGTTGGCCTAATATCTCACTTTGCATTCTCCACTCCGAGCAAAGTCCGCTTTTCCAGGCTAGCAGGAGAGACTGGATTGAGGGCGAGGCGAGGTACTCGCCAGCCCGCATGCGTGGAGCCGCAGCGGTCAGACTACAACTCCCAGAGTAGTCTTGGGAAGGCCGCCTACCCCGGCGCCATCTTGAAATCTGATGCTCCATCTCCCGGGCTTTGCGTCAGCTCAGAGCCGACACTACTGTCCCGGAGCCTAGTCTGCCCGCCCGGGAGGACGTAGAGGACAAGGCGGCCCGCGGGAGAGACAGCTGTGGGGGCCCTGGCAGCGACCTCGCGCAGCTTGAGCCCTGTCACTCAGCATCCTTGTCGGTGTTGCGTCCGCGCCCGCCCCCTGCCCGAGGGGCGGGGCTGGTCTTGTGGTACCCAGAGTCTGCGCACGCTGAGGTGCGCCCCTGCCCAGTGAGGACCTGGAACTGGGCCATGCCAGCCCCAGACCATCAAGGTGGGAAGAGGATCGCATCCTAGACCGGTGAGCAACCCGCAGCTGTGGCCGCTACAAAGAAGTTCCTCACCCTCCAGGAGTGAAGATGAAAGAGATTTGCAGGATCTGTGCCCGGGAACTATGTGGAAACCAGCGGCGTTGGATCTTCCATACAGCGTCTAAGCTCAACCTCCAGGTTCTGCTTTCGCACGTCCTAGGCAAAGATGTCTCTCGTGATGGCAAAGCCGAGTTTGCTTGCAGCAAGTGTGCTTTCATGCTCGATCGCATCTATCGATTCGATACTGTTATTGCCAGGGTCGAAGCCCTTTCTCTTGAGCGCTTACAGAAGCTGCTCTTGGAAAAGGATCGCCTCAAGTTCTGCATTGCCAGTATGTATAGGAAGAATAACGAGGACTCTGGCGAGGAGAACAAGGCGGGGAGTGGGACGGTAGACATTTCCGGCTTGCCAGATATGAGGTACGCTGCACTGCTCCAAGAAGACTTTGCCTATTCAGGGTTTGAGTGTTGGGTAGAAAATGAGGATCAGATGAACGACTCACACAGCTGTCATGCTTCCGAAGGGCCCGGAAACCGACCCAGGAGATGCCGTGGTTGTGCAGCTTTGCGGGTTGCAGATTCCGACTATGAAGCCATTTGTAAGGTGCCTCGAAAAGTGGCCAGAAGTATTTCTTATGCCCCTTCTAGCAGGTGGTCTACCAGCATTTGCACTGAAGAACCGGCATTGTCAGAGGTTGGGCCAACAGACTTACCAAGCACAAAAGTACCCCCGGATGGAGAAAGCATGGAGGAAGGCACACCAGGTTCCTCTGTGGAATCTCTGGATGCTAGTGTCCAGGCTAGTCCTCCGCAACAGAAAGATGAGGAAACGGAGAGAAGTGCGAAAGAACTTGTAAAGTGTGACTACTGTTCTGATGAACAGGCTCCACAGCATTTGTGTAACCACAAACTGGAGCTAGCTCTTAGCATGATTAAAGGCCTTGATTATAAGCCCATTCAGAGTCCCAGAGGGAGCAAGCTTCCTATTCCAGTGAAATCCATCCTACCTGGAGCCAAGCCTGGCCATATCATGACAAATGGAGTTAGTTCCAGTTTCCTTAACAGGCCTTTGAAACCCCTTTACAGGACACCTGTGAGTTATCCTTGGGAGATTTCAGACCTACAGGAGCTGTGGGATGATCTCTGTGATGAGTATTTGCCGATCGGGTTCCAGGTATACACAATGGCTACTATAGTGCCTTTTTGATGAGCTGTCCACAGGTTTCCCATGGTTTGTTTAGCTCCAGGATAATAGTGGTCAAGGCTTGAAAAAAATTAACTGTTGAGCCTATTTTGGTTATACTTTTTGCTTGGGATCAGTTTAGAATTGTCAGAATTGTGTGTAACAAAAGATAAAGATTCTTTTTCTGCAGAAGACATTTGTCTCACTTTTTGGCACTGGAAGCCATCCCCCTCACCACCCCTTGATTTTTTGCTGGTTTCTGTTTTTAGATTTGGGGGTGATATTCTTCCATTTAATAATTTAATAGAATTAAGTTCCTGGCAACTTCTCCCTGGAGCTTTAAGCTTTTCATCCCCCAGATGCCTCAAAATGGTTAGCACATCGAGTGAAACCTATCATCAGGAAAGCATTAGAAAGAACATTTGAGCAGTGTTTGTTATAATTAACGGTCATCTCAGAGCTAATGGTGACTTGTTCATGGAAGATTCTTAGGGATTCAAATGTTGTCACTCATAAAGTTAAGCTGAAAACTGCACAGGCAACTTTTTCTACTGAGCCCTACTAGTTATTAAGGAAGGATTCACTCACCCCACTCTTGACTTTCTTAATGACTGGAGAGTGGCAGTTGAACTCAATTTAATCTATTCATGCCCACCCAGCTGATTTCACAGGGCCTTTTTAAATTCAGCTATTTACAGGGACCTGGCAGATGCTACTTCATTTCTATAGCAACACTAAATGCTAGATTCAGTTAACTTTGTTAAACATCCTGGCACATTCATTCTGTAGAGGTACCACTCACTGCTAAGGTGGACAATCTAGAAGTCGCTCGGGAAGCTTAGACCTCAGTCAACAGAGATCCAGAAACTTACAATCTGGTAATGAATGAAGTTGAGATTCTAATTAAGTGAGATTTTTGAGGCATATTTAGACTGCATGTAAAATTTGTATACCAATAAGAACTTTTGCAGAAAGTACAAGAAATGTTTTTAAAATATATGCAAAATTATCAGAAACAGCACATATGAAAGTGTTACAAAAAAGTGAACAAAAAATCAGTACTTTCATTTGTGTGAAATGTTAAGCATTAATTATGCCCAGCACTTGGGTACTTCTTTTTTACAATGGATCCCCACTGCTATGTTTGGCTCAAAGTGTTTCTGTGACCAGACATGGATACTACAAATTAAACACTTAATATAAATCTCATTTAATATCTAAAACTAGGCCGGTCATGATGGGGAACTAAGTTATTTTCTTCTCTCAACCATGGCCAATACTGCAGCAAGTTGAAGACCTGAAGATTCCACGGAAAACAAGATTTTGTTTATTCCATATTTAATTGAAAAAATATCTCTTGGTATTTTGCCCAGACTCAGCCAGTTTCGGAGTTGGGAAGGATTTTGAAGAACACCCGTCATTAAGAATGTTAGAAAGTTTGTTGTAAATGAGAGCCTTGCTGAGCCAAAGTTCCCTCACCGGTTTCAGCCAAGACCTTTTAATTCAGTACATTTAATTACATTGCCTGAAGCACATGACCTTAACCTATTTTAAACCAAGAACCCGCTCTCTGTATCCAAGGATTCTAGGAGGATTTTCAGGGTTTCCATAAGGAAAACTGAATAGGTGTGTAAACTGTGATAATTGCACCCTCAATTCAAGTCCCTTTGTTACAGTAACTGTGACTGTTAGAGTTTTAAACCAGTGGGATATGACCTCTCTGTTGTCACATGACTTCATTCTTTATTGTGTGAAGTATAAGACATTGGGAAGTGAGAGAAAATGCACTGAGCTTCAAGAAAGAGTTTTAATTACTATGTTTTCTCCGATAACTAAAGATGCAGGGGAAAATAGTTACACTGAATTCTAAGTGTTTGTAAACAAAATACGAATTTTATTCTGGATCTTAATCTAATTGATTAAGTCGGATTGTTTTTTAATCTCTTTAAGAGCTATTATGCTGTTGGGTAAAAACCACAGCCAGGTGGGCAAGGGCAGCCCAGCTTTTATCAGTTTCTCTGAGCAAGAAGAATAATAAATGCAGGGTTTGGATAGTTTTCTTTTTGGCTGGTAGATACAAGAACCATGAAAGCAAAAATTTTCTTAATATAGGAAGGAAACCTGGCAGACTGTTCTGTTAGTCATTTGGATTCTTTTGTTTAAAGTCCGACTTAACCCTTTGTATGTGTATTAACTACCAGCCTGAAGGTTCTTCCTGAGAGCTTTGCTTCCCTTCCAACCCCACGCCCGCTTCTTCCTCACATTAAGGTAAACAGCAACAGTATATCTGTCTTGCTTACTGATACATGCAAATCACTTCTTTGCCTTCTGTGGACTTTACACCTGGAAGACCCAGGTTCCTCGGATTATCTGCAGGAAGGTTTGAGGTCTTGTCCTGAATAGTAATTCCCTTCTTTATTGTCCTGCCCTGAGGTAGAAAAAAGCTATGATAGGGGGTGTGGCCCCTTAGTAAACAGCAATTTTCACAGCTCTGAGCTACCAGGCTCCTTTGTGTCTAAATTCAAAGAGCACACCTTTGCTTCAAACCTTACAATGTCAAGGTCTGCTTTTTGGGGACTATGGTGAATTTGTCCCACTTAATACCTCAGTTGTATATTTAGGCAGATCAGGCCCTTTGGAAAATGTAGACATTAGATAATAGTCATAGGCTGGGCCTTTGATTTTATGCTAGCTGATGGTTCTTGTTTGTCTCTGATGACTAACAGCAGGATAGAAAATGATAGCAGTATAAGATCTGTGACTCACTATTGTAAGGATTAGAACATGCCAGGAAAATGTTGTTAATCCAGAGGTGAAAACACTGCTTTTTAGCCTTGTGCACACTGGGCCTGGACTCTGCTTTCCTTTTCAGATTGATAAAGCATACCAACTCTGACTTGAGAATGATTAATCTGAAAGGACATTGCGCTTAGGTCATGGTCTTAGAAGCCGAGCATCTGGGAGTGACCCTGACGCTACTACACTAAGGACCACTGACCTCCAGCTCTGTAAATTGTCCAGGGTTCCATATGCTTATGTGCTTGGTACTTTACAAGAACTTAGTGGACATTCCTGACCCAGAGAAACTTAGTAAGTGCCCTTTGGGTGTCTCTGAAAAGGCATTTTCTCTGCAATAAAAGAATAAATTATGAAGAAAGAGAAATGAAGACCTTACATGTTTTAAGTAAGTCATTTACAGAATCTGAAGTTTCCTGTGATCATGCTGAAATGGTTCACAGGGGACACAGATTCCTTGCCTGTGGCATTCTTCAGCTTTAAAGTTGCCACTTATATGCTCTCATGTTTATGTATATGTAGGTAGAGAAATGACGTATATATGAATATAAACATGTATGTATATATACACATATACAAGTTAATGATCTTGCTTCTAAGACAGCTGCTGAAGTAAGTATTAGAACATTGGATGGGGAAATAGAAGTCAGGCCTGGCTTAATTTGGTTTTGTTTTTATTGGTCTTAGTCATTAAGCACAAGCCTTTGATCCCTAAAATGTTCCTAGCATTATGGGGAGCCCTGGGTTTATAGGAATAAAAGCTGCGTCACTAACTGCAATTTAGTTTTCCCTGGATAATTCTTGACTTTTGTTGTGACTCTAATAGCTTAGCCTACCTTTTATAGCTTCCCATTTCCTTGTCTGTAAAGTGGAATCGGGGCGGCTGGCTCATCTGTTGCTCCTTTCAGAGCCCTGAGGTCTCTGATATAAAGAGAATGGATAGCATGCCTTCCTGCCATTTTAACGGTGAGACTGTTCCCTGATACCCAGCACTAGAGATTAGGGAGCCTGGGGTCTGGGCATGCTAGGTAAACATGCCTTACAGCTCAGCTATATCTCTAGCCCCGGAGTTGTGGCTTCTATTGTGCTTGTTGTGTGTGAGATTTCAAATTTGTAGCGTAACGTTACTGGAGAGTGATTTTACACTGAGGAAGCAAAACGCAAGGTCTTAATAGAAGCTGCTTTTCCATCGAATCACTGATGATTATTTGTCCGTTAGAATTGTAAGTATCTATTTCAGTCATCTCTTGTGTTGTGTGTGTGACATAATCCACATTGCTTCTGGAGAGACTTCTTGTATTCACCACAACAAATATCTCAAGTATTTCTAGGAGTCATCCCCCTTGCTTCTCCTGCCTCCTGTTGTCCGGAGCACCAGCACATTAGCTGTACCAGACCCATGCACTTCTCTCTTCCACTGCTCTCTTTATAATCCAGCCACCTTTCACCTGTACTCTGGCCGATCTCTCTTCTGCTGGGTAACTGTCCATCACCACTGAGCAGCTGCAGTGAACTTCTAAAAACTTAAATATGACTTCTTTTCTGTTAGAAAACACTGCAGTCAGGGCTGGGGTCATAGCTGCACAAGTCCCTGGGTTTGATACCCAGCAGCACCAAAACCAAAAATGTAGGTACATAAAACACTGCAGACAGGTCTCATCCAGTTTAGATGAATCCAGCTTGACTATCCTTGCTGTACAGGAGGTTAAGACCTGAGCTGTGCCTCCCTTCACATCGGTCCCCATTTCTCTCCCCTTTGTCCAGTGTGTTCTGATAAGGCCTGCCACCAGCCTGTGTGCCCCCTTTCACACTGGAAATGTGGCTAGTCTGAGTAGAAATGTGCTCCAAGTATAAAATAGACCTCAAATTTCAAATACTGAAAAATCTTATTTTTATATTGACCACATTTGTAATGTTTTAGAAATATTTGCTTAGACAAATTGTCAAAACTAAGTTCACTTTTTAAAATTTACTTTTATTCAGTGAAGCTATGAGAAAATGAAAACTTACACAAGTGGCTCACAGTGGTTGCCTCCTGGATGTACCCTTCTAGATGTATATATAGATAGGCCTTACCTTTCCCGGGCTCACTTTCCATCAGCTCCTTCATCTGCCTGGCTTAGTTTCTGTTTCTTTTAGAGTAACTGGCTACTTCTCTTTCAGATGTCCATTCAGATATTGTCTCAGGAGGAATGCTCTCCCTAGTTGATATAAAGTCTCAGGAAGAATGCTCTTTCTAGTCGATAGAAAGTAACAGTCACCAATTCTCTCCATGATTTCCCGTGTTACTGCATAGGAACTGCCAAGCGGACAGGATCCTCCATAGTTACCATGTAGCGCTGCAGAATCTTAACTTTGTCCTACCCAGTATTCCTTTTCCAACCTAATATCTGCTACTTAGTACTCAGCACATCTGTGTGGAGGGAGTAAATGAAGTTGAATGTACTATAGTGATAAGCAAGAGGCATAACCAGGGTCAACGGGCAGTTTCACTCCCGTTTCTTGTCAAAGCAAGCATCGAAGTCCGGCATCGGGAGGATGCTGTCAGGAGTCTCCGTGCTTTTGTGAGTCACTCCGTCAACTTTCAGAACTCCGAGGAGCGTTTCCATTTCCTGCCATTTGTTGATGTTTGAGGCGATGTCTCAATACCTCTTTGATCATCTTACCTTTTTATTTTAAGATTTTGTTTTATCAATTCATTTAGCAGGGATAAAATAGCCTTTTAATGAGCTGTTCAGAAATAGCTGTGCACTTATAGAGGTAATAAAACATCCTTGTTTGTACCTGTTTTTCTTGAATTCATTGCACCCTTTTAATTCTTAGCAATGATTCAAAGCTGGGTGTAGTGATGCAGGCTTGTAATCTTAGCAGTTGAGAAGCTGAAGCAGAATTCTGGGGTTTGAGGCCAGACCGGGATTATGAGACCCTATCTCAAAACAAAACAAAAACAAAACAAGGAAAAAAAAACAAAAAACAAAAATTGGTTTTTCAATGTGAGTTGTCAGTTATAAGATTACATTGCTTATAAAAGTAACAAAGTCGATATTTTGTATCCATTAACCCTACCAATTCCTCCGGTTTGCGTAGAACATTCTTCCTTACTCATCCTAGCTAGTGTCAAAGCTCTCATCCTTTGTAGATCTAAATAAATTTCATCTCTGCCAAGAGCCTTTTTTTTTTTTTTTTTTTTTTTTTTTGGTTTTTCGAAACAGGGTTTCTCTGTATATAGCCCAAGAGCCTTTTTTATATGCTCTGTCAAAATGAATAGTCTTCTAGTATGACCACTTACTTCCTCAATGAACCAAGACTGATGGGAGCCAGAACTAAGTATTTGCCTGCATCATGCTCTCCACCCACAGCGCTCTGTATTTTATAGTGTTAGAAACACAGAGGTAACCAGGGTAACAAAACTCACTTCCTCTGCTCAGTCCCTTGCAGGAAGGTATTTAGAGTCAACTGTAACCCCAGGCTCCAGAAGGTCTTCAGAAAGTTTGAAAGCCCAGGAAAAGAAAAAGATGAATAGCACTTCTTTGCTTTTCCTAAGGAGGAAGGGGCTGGCAGAGGAGGGAGGATTTAATGCAGCCAGGATTCCCTATGTACCCACTATCTTAGCTCACTGTGATATCAGGTGGAGTTTGACAGAGTTCACCCAGTGCTCTTAGAAAGTACACTGCCGTCCAGACTGTTATAGTTATGTTTTTATGTTTACTTTCCTTCTTCATTTTTAATAATTCTGGTTTATAGAGACAATTAAAAAAAAAAAGTACGAAAACCTCCCATGCTTCCTTATCCTGATTTACCGATGGCTGCTATTTTTGTTACATTTTGCCTTTTTACTCCTGCTCTGTGTCTGGGTACATTATTATTATTATTATTATTATTATTATTATTATTATTATTATTAATTGAAAAAACAACTTCCAAACAAGTCATTTACTCTAGATATATCCACATGTATTTCTTAAGGACAAGGACATCTCTTATCAGCTGAGTACAAGCTAAGGAAATTTGGTGACCAGAAATGCTGTTCTCTAATATATGACCCATATCAAAAAATAAAGCTTGCCGGGTTTCCAGCAACGCAAATAGGCCCGTTGTAGGACTGGTGATTGGAGTATAACTTTGATCCTTTGATGCCTTCATTAATCTCCTGGTTAAACATAGAATGAAGAAATATTTGGTTGTAGCCCTGTTCTTTATTAAGTCCCCCTTTGTCTTTAAATTCTGAGTTACTTGCTTTACCTGACAAAGTAAAGTTTGTGTGAATGGGTGGAGAATGTCAAGGACAGGAGGGAAGGAGCATGGCGATGGCGGTGAAGTGGCACTCTTAGCAAGTAGCAGGACTGTCACCTGATCATTTGTGCCCCAACTATGGTTTCCAGCTTTCTGAAAAAGGAGGCCCAGTTTGAACATGAAAATCAATGGATTATTGACTGATTTACTCAGTGTACTTGTCTCCCTGCTGCCTTCTAGCCCGTGCCTAAAGGGTTACCCATGAAACAAAAGCCGGACCTAAATGAGACCCCTACAACCCAGCCATCTGTGTCTGATTCTCACCTGGCAGAACTCCAGGACAAAATCCAGCAAACAGAGGCTACCAACAAGGTATGTCAGAACTGGCTCTCGTCCAGCTCCTGAATCCATGTGTTCTAGTCTGGGAGATGAATGCTGGGGCATCCCCAGTTCTCTACAGAATGGCTCATTTAGAAGTATAGTTCTACACTTTTATGTTTATTTCTTTTCTTGTATGTATGAGTTGCATATATCCAGGTAGGGGTGTGTGTATGTGTGTGTGTGTGTGTGTGCGCGTGCACGTGCACGTGGGTGCTCGAGTACACTAGAGATCAGTCTCTGGTATTATCCCTCAGGAGGTATCTCCCTTGGGGATATTTTTGGAGACCATCTTTCACTAGGATCCATCTGTTTCCACATTCCCAGAGCTAGCACACACCTCCAAGCCTGGCTTTTTGTGTCGCTGTTGGGGATTAACTTCAGGTCCTCATAGCTTGCCCAGCCTTCGTTTTGTTTCTCCTCAGGATTTTAGCTTGTCTCATACATGCCACATCTTCTGATGCCTTATGGGAATGAGATCAGATCTTCCACAGTAAGGCTCTGAGACAGGACGTTTGTGCTTTAAATTTTAGTGTAACTTCTAACCCTTATTAGCTCATGGATTTTAATGTCTGCTTTCAAGGCAGTTGTCCCAATGGGCTCTTGAATATCTGGTCTAGTGTGCTCTTATAATAGTCTGTCCTGTACTAGATAGCAGGCACTCCTTGGTCGTATGGGAGAGTCAAGAGAATACTATGGCTGTTGACATAAAGAACGTGTGCAGTGCATGAGAACTTAGGTGTTTGCGCACTGAGGGAATCAATGCATATTTGCTGCCTCTCCTGATAGTCTCATGATTACTATGCATGAGAAAGAAGTAAGACAATATGCCCTAAGTCGTTCTTTAAACCCAAGATGCACAGGACAGTGTGATGGTCCTCGAGGTTAAAAGTCATCATGGAGCTAACAAGAGTTTCTCTGCTGAATCCAGATTCTTCAAGAGAAACTAAATGACATGAGCTATGAGCTAAAATCTGCACAGGAGTCATCTCAGAAGCAAGATACGACAATCCAGAGCCTCAAGGAAATGCTAAAAAGCAGGGAAAGTGAGGTAAGATGGTCACAGACCTGTGGGGAAACCAGTCATGCTGGTGACATAGATAAATGCTCCTATTTTGTAGATGTCACTGTTGTCAGACCAGCAAATCTTACTATGGAAATTCATCCACTAAGTAGGTGTTTTGGAAAGCTTCTGTTACTGACATCTGCACAGGAGAGTGAAGTAATTTACGAGTCATTGACTAACCTTAGCCTGCTATCCTCCTCTCATTTCCAGGCTGAGGAGCTGTACCAGGTGATTGAAGGTCAAAATGACACAATGGCAAAGCTTCGGGAAATGCTGCACCAGAGCCAGCTCGGACAGCTCCATGTACGAGAGGGTCACAGGCAGGAGTGGGACTGCCCTGGCTGCCCAGGTCTCTCCGGGGCTCCATGCTTTCCTCCCTGTGGTTATGATTAGGATTCTTCTCTTTTCAGAGCCCAGAGGGCATTGCCCCTGCTCAGCAACAAGTGGCCTTGCTTGATCTCCAGAGTGCTCTATTCTGCAGCCAGCTTGAACTACAGAAGCTCCAGAGGCTGGTACGCCAGAAGGAACGCCAGCTAGCTGATGGCAAGCGATGCATGCAGTTTGTGGAGGCTGCAGCACAGGAGAGAGAGCAACAGAAGGAAGCTGCTTGGAAACATAACCAGGTAAATTATTAACTGCCCTATTGCCCCCAGTGCTGACTTTGCCCCACAGTGACTTGGGAGCAGGACAGTTTGTGCTGAACCTGAGCCCTTGCATCAGTGGCCTAGTCTAATGTCATCAGTGTTTGTTGTCCCCGGGTCATGCACCAGATGAGCTGTGTCCTGGAAGTACAAAGGTGGACATCAGAGACTCAGCCTCTTAACTAACACTTTAGCAGGAGAGGCAGTCACATGACCGATGTTAAGTAGAGTAAATACTCCCAAAGACTCCGGTTTATGGTCCCATAGCTATGTCCAGGAGCGTCTGAGGAAAGCAGTCAGAGGGCTTAAAGCCTCATGAAGGAGGAGATTGCTGAGGTTATTCTGAAAGCATAAAGTCAGCTGAGGCCCCTGAGGTAACTCAGCAGGTGAAAGATGCTTGACTCACAAGCGTTTCCGCCCCAGAACTATCCTGGAAGGAGAGAACCACTTCCTGAAATTTGTCCTTTGGCCTCCACACGTGCATACCTGCACTCATCTAAGTAAGACACACACAAATAAGTAAGTAAATACATAAATTAATTAAATTAAATCGAAAAAATCATTGGGTAAAGTAGAGAAGAGCATTTTCATCCATAATTACTCATATAAATTAAATATATGTAAGCATCATACAATCTTTAAATAGTCCTCCATCTTGTTAGCATGGAGCACGTGCTATTTGTCTGTTTTCTTTTCTGCATTTTAAAGATCCTTTTTTGTGTGCTGTCTCCTATCTTAGTAGTTCAGAAATTAATTATGAGCCCTGGATTTTTTTTAGAAATATTAAAATTTCTGATACTTTGGCAGGTGACAGTGCAGATTGAGAAGCTGAGTTCGTTAGGGAAGGATCAGGATTGCAGTGCAGACCTCACTTAGTAGATGCTAGAGCTGTCCTTTTAAGCCAGAAACCGAGCACTGCCTTGGTGTCGCTGAACGGTGATGCCAGCCACGCCTTTCCTACGCTTTCCACTCCTATTTGATTTATATTCTCTATACTTTTTCTATATCAACTTAAATGATGGTATCCTCTGCTACTTTATATTCTATTATATGCCTTTAAAGTTTTCTGTCTGTCTGTTTTGTTTTGGGGAGCTATGTTGCCCAGGCTGGCCTTGAATTTTCGATCCTTCTGCCCTCAGACCCTCCCGTGGCCGGGATGGTGGGCAGGCGCCATCATGCCCAACTTGCCTTGAAAGTGCTAAGACCTTTGCATCTAATGACCACGTGGAAAGGTTACCGTGAAAACATGATCTATTTATTTCAGGAATTACGAAAAGCTTTACAACAACTCCAAGGAGAACTGTACAGTAAGAGCCAACAGCTCCACATTCTGGAGGCGGAAAAATATAATGAGATTCGAACCCAGGGACAAAACATTCAACACCTAAGTCACAGTCTGAGTCACAAAGAGCAGCTAATTCAGGTGAGTCCTTAGATGCAAGCAGCCTCTGAGCTCTCCAATGCCTACTCATACCACCTCACGGCCTACCTGTGCCCACATGTGACTGCTGAAGTTGGAAACATACACAATGAGTAGAAAATGCAGTCCGTGAGCAGCTTGCTCTCCAGCACGTAACTAACTATATGTGAACATGAACAGCACAGGCAGTGTTCAGCAACACAACACCTCTGAGTTGGACACTCTGCTTCATGAAGACATGACAGGAGAGATCTCTTACAGAAACATCCACAGAATTCAGCGATAGAATGAACATTTTAGGGAAAATGGGGCACTAAGAAGTGTGATCAGCTCTGTCACCTACTCTAAGCTTTGGGGACACTGAATCTCCTAAATTTCAGAGCAAATAATTTTACATACCATTGTATACAATTCCCACTCCCTCACAGATGTACCATGCTACATCTTCATCTGGGAAATATCTTTTTGCTGTTGGTAGTTTTGTTTGGATCTGAGATGGTGTCTGACTATGTAGCCCTGGCTGACCTGGAGCTATGTAGATCAGGCTGGCCTCCAAATTACAGAGATCCACCTACCTCTGCCTCCTCGGTGCTGGGATAGCTAACAGGTGTGTTCCACCAGGCTTAGCTCAAAATCTTTTGTGAGGTCTTTACTGACACCTTTAGGCAGACAGTGTGTCCTGTGTTTCCCTAAGCGGACTGGCTCACCTGCTAATCCGTTTGTTGCAGAATTATTAACAATTTACGTCTGTTATCTCTGACTCATTTGTGTATGTGTACTAGACAATGAATTTCTTGGGAAAATGAAGAAATTCAGCTAAGAGGTAAAGGAATACAGGAAAGTACCCCTCTATCTCATTAGGAACTTCAGGAGCTCCTACAGTATCGAGATAACGCAGACAAAACTCTAGACACAAACGAGGTGTTTCTTGAGAAACTGCGGCAACGGATACATGACCGAGCTGTCGCTCTGGAGGTACGCGGCCAGTCCCCCACCCCACTGTCATTTGTCCTAGCTGCAATGGTGCCTCAATGACTGCTTTGGGGTTTCAGCTTCAGTTCTCACATTTGGGATCTAAGTAAATAAAGGCGGTAGTTCAGTGAACTCTCTGGTGTTTAGGAGCCTTGCTTTCCTTGCAGCGGGTTATAGATGAGAAGTTCTCTGCTCTAGAGGAAAAGGACAAGGAACTGCGGCAGCTCCGTCTTGCTGTGAGAGACCGAGACCACGACTTAGAGAGATTGCGTTGTGTCCTGTCTGCCAATGAAGCTACCATGCAAGTAAGAGCCAAACCCAACTTACTCCCCCCGCTCCCGAAGCCTTCTAGGCCTGAAGCAGCAGCCCCTCCATCATTCTCTGTAACCCAGAGTATGTGCTTTAAAAGGAAAACAAAGTTAAAAACCAGAGAGAAGTAGCATTCACCCATCCGCCACCGCCAGTCGGAAGCTTCTCTTCCTTTTACATTACGGACTCATGGGGCGCCATGGATGGTGGTTGTGGCTTCTCATCCTTGCCTATTAATGCGGATATGCACATACACTTTTCCATGGCACTGTTAGGGTAAAGAATTTACACACATACTTTATATTGTGTTCTCCCTATTGATATTATGCAGATACCAGTGTATCACACAACCGCTTGTTTTCTTAACATACATGTAGCTTTTCTGTATACTTATTCCAGATCCTATGTAGCCACCATCTGTCTGTTTTCTGTTAAGAGAAACTACTCCCACAATCCTATTTTATCATGCATTCTATATTTACCTCTCCACAAACCAGATTTAAAAAAAAAAAATACTGGTATGACAGTCTGTGTTTTCTCCTCTTCCAGAAAGGGCCAGGTAGGTCTCAGTTTCTTTCTTTTGTTCTCTCTCTCTCTCCTTTTTGTTTTGTTTTGTTTTTGTCTTTGTTTTTTTGAGACAAGGTTTCTCTGTGTACCAGTCCTGGCTGTCCTGGATCTTGCTTTGCAGACCAGCCTGGCCTCAAACTCACAGAGATCTACCTGCCTCTGCCTCCTGGGTGCTGGGATTCCCTAAAAGCATGTGCTTAAAGGGGGACTGATTTCTTATCCTGAGGAGTATGGGCTGCCCCTTTGGCTTATGTTTGCTCTGTCTGTCCTTGTAGAGTATGGAGAGTCTCCTGAGGGCCAGAGGCCTGGAAGTGGAACAGTTAACTGCCACCTGCCAGAACCTCCAGTGGCTGAAAGAAGAGTTGGAAACCAAATTTGGACATTGGCAGAAGGAACAGGAGAGCATCATTCAGCAGTTGCAGACATCTCTGCACGACAGGAACAAAGAAGTAGAGGCAAGGCTCCACTAACCAGGAAGCCTTGGCTTAGGGTGGCATAGGCTCAGCCCCAGTCAGGACTCCTCAGGCCTAAAGAGCTAGCAGCCCAAGTCTTTAATTATATTCTATGCCTGGGCAAGTGGCTACCTTTCCCTGGGAACTCCTTTTACAACTATAAATTTAACATGTCACTTATCATTCTCAGAGAAGCTATATGAGAATTTATTAGATCTTAAGATACATCTGTATTGTAACTTACCTGTAGTATAATAGTTACAATGTACTTGCTGGGTTGGACACTGTTTTAAGAGCCTAGTGAATCCTCACAGGTTCATGAGGGCACACTCTGCTTTCAAAGCAAGGACTTAGATGCTTGAGGTTAAGTAACTTGTCAGAGCAGCGTTGCAGAGAGGCATAGCCACTTCCATACAGCCTGTAGGGCTCCACGGCTTACGCACCATATATTGTATTTCTGTGTAGACTAGGAGCTGTAGTGGCATTACTCTTTTATGAATACAGTTTCCTGGGTCCACTTCTATTTTTTTCTGGACAGGGTCTTGCTTTATATCCAGGCTGGCTTTTAAGTTTGCATCCTCTACTTGAGGCTCACAGGAGCCTGGGCTTGCAGGAAGCATGTGCTGCCTCACCCAGATCATCAGCCCTTTTAGCTCGCAGTTTTGTACTCCCTCCCTAAAGTTATACTGAAGAGGAAGTAAGTGAGCCAAGTGCCCATTTGCTCCATCTGACATTAACTGTTGTATGCCAAACATAAGGAAAACTACATACTTCAGAAATGATTGTATAAGCTGCCATTCCGGGGGTCTCTGTATTGCTGTATTCGTTCACTGAGTGTGTATTTCTAGCCTTCCAAGTCCTGAGTCTGTGCTAGGTTTGGGGAAACAAAAAACATAAAAGACATGATACTGCTCCCAAGAACCTTATCATTCCTTTATGGTGGGTGCTTCAATGTGCGGTACAGAAAATTCTGTCCTCTAGAAGTTCATACCGTCCCTTTCATGTTAGGATCTCAGTGCTACTTTGCTCCATAAACTTGGACCTGGTCAGAGTGAAGTCGCTGAGGAACTGTGCCAGCGCCTGCAGCGAAAGGAAAGGATGCTGCAGGACCTTCTGAGTGATCGGAACAAGCAAGCTGTGGAGCATGAGATGGAGATCCAGGGGCTGCTTCAGTCGATGGGCACCAGGGAGCAGGAGAGACAGGTAAGCATTAACGCAGAACCACGTGAGGGTCCTGTGGAGCATTCGTGACCAGCAGACCGGAAGTGTCCGAAGCATTTGACTTGGACTCGCTCATCTTAGTCAACTCAGCTTCTTTCCTTCAGTTCATGAACTGCAGTTCCACATCAGTAAGGATGAAATAGTTTTGAACATTCCATCTGGAAAGTGGCCTAGACAATACATGTATGCATTATTTTGGTCTTCTCTGATGGTTTTAACAGAAAGGGGAATGAATACTGAAATATTATTATCTAAGATATAGGAAAATTTACACTCAGCATGCTCACATATATTCTCCCCCCCCATTTCTCTCTCTGTTTCTCTCTCCCTCTCCCTCTCTCTCTCTCCCTCTCTCTCTCTCCTTCTCTGAAACAGGGTTTTACTGTTGTAGTCCAGCCTGGACTGGAACTCCCTACATAGTCGGAACTCAAATTAGCAATCCTCCTGCCTCAGCCTGTAGAATGTTGGAATTGCAGGTGTCTATCACTATATCACTAGAAGTGATTCCTCTTTTAAAATTTGGAATGTTTTATCTTTGTTTGTTTATTTGTCTGCTGGGGAGCATGTATCCTGGTGCAGGTGTGGAGGCTAAAGAATAAATCTGGCCATCGGTTCTGTCCCTCCACCGTTTGGAAACCAAAGTGTTGTACTGAGGTCATCATCTTGGCAGCTAGCAGCCCTTACCCACTAAGACATCTCACTGGCCCACATTTTCTTTTAATTCTTATAAAATCTGAGTTATTTTAGGTGGAAACAATTGTATTTTGAAGGCCATTATGAGAGAAGGTAATATCAGGATAATAAAGGCTATATCAGTCTCAGAATAACAGTACACACTATTTCAAAGTCTTTTTTTAGAGATAAGGGTTCACACTGTAGCCCAGCCTGGTCTGGAGCTTACTATATTAGCTGAAGCTGGCCTCATTCATTCAGTCCTCCTGCCTTAGCCTCCCAAGTGCAGGGATTACAGGCGTGGTCTACCACACCCAGTTTTGAGGATCAATTCCTACTTTTTCCTGACTCCTGCATCTTTTTCTCCAAGGCTTGCAGACCTTGCTGGCACCCAGGAGGTCACAGATATTACATAGCCTTTGCACCTCAGCAGCAGCTCCAGTGGCATTTGTGCAGGTCTGCCGTTCTGGTTTCCCATGCAAAAGACTGACCTGAACAGTTTTTTTAAAGGAGATTAAGTGACATAGGAGAGGTTTGAGAATCTATGATGCTAGTGCGGTTCACAGAGCACACATGGATCGGGGACAAAGCTTTGTCCAAGGGTTGCACTGGCCACACACCTGGTTTGTGCTCTTGTGTTTTCAGGGAGACTTTTAATAGTACATGTTGGCAGTCTGTTGATACCTCTCAAGTGATTCTGCCTATACCTCAAAATTTTACATACTGAAAATGCAAGGGTTTTTTTAAAAAATATTCTTATTTAGAAATTATGAGGGCTCAGCTTTTCATGGAAACAGTTGACTTCCTCCCAGAGAAAATTGGTTCTGTAATTTAGCTAATGTAGTTCCAATTCATCATCTCAATCCTTCAGTGTTTACAGTCACTACTGTGTGTTGCCTAGGTGTATGCACGATGTATGTGTGGGCACATGTGCCATGGTACATGGATGGAAGTCAAAGGACAACTCTGTGGAGTAGGTTCTCTCCTGCCACCTTTCTGAGGTCAGAATCAGGTCACCGGGCTTCTATGGCAAACACCGTCTCCTGCTGAGCCGTCTTGCTGCCGTAAATGCCTTTCTGTACTTTAATAGTCACAGAGAAGTTCCGGGTCTTTCCTGTGTCATTTTAGGAAGCTGGGATTAGAAATAAACTAATTGGGTGGTTTTAATCTTTCTGTTGGTAGGTAGTTTTATACATTTACCTAATGAACTTTAGTCACCCTTACCCCTTACTCTCTCTTCTTCCCCACCTCCCATGCCTACCAGCACCCGTTTTCTGAGTGAGCCCCCCTCCTACTTTCAAGTCTTTTTTGTGTGTGGGTACTGAGTTTAATTGTGGGAAGCTGATTACTGAAGCAAGGGCATCTTACGAGTAACTACACCAAAGAAATGGTAACTCATCTCTTGGAAACTATTAACTGTCAACAGGCTCTCAGGCCCTGGCCCAGTCTGTGATAAAGTGTTGACAGGCCCAATCTTTTTCTTTTTTCTTTTTGCTTATTCTTTTGGGGAGATTTTTTCCTTCCCTTTTTCTAAGATATTATGATGCAGTCTCTTTCTTTGAGAATGGAGTATCTTTTATTATATTCACCCTTCACTCTCCCCCCCTAGCTCCTCCCAGATGTATCCCCATCTCCTTCCAACTTTGTTTGTTTTTAATAGCCCACTGATCCGAATTCCTACTGCCCATCTGTTTATGGGTACAAGGCCATCCAAGTGAACCCACCAGGGGCAATATCCTTAAAGACATCTTAGGCTCCCTCCCCAGCAGCCATCAACAATCAGTGGCTTCTCAGGGGCTGGTCTTAGAAGCCCCTCCTCTTTCTCGGCTTGATCTTGTGCGGGTCTTGTATGGACAATGAGGGCTGTTGTAAGTTCTTGAGAGCAGTACGCCTGTTGTGTCCTATCTGTGGCTGAACAGTTCAGAGATACTTACTCTCTGCTCCTTGACCGGTTCTGAGTTTCCGCATTGACCACTACTTGCTGTGGTAAGAAGCTTCTCTGGTGAGGACTGGCATAGCACTGATCTGCCGGTATAAATACGAATATTTAGAAGGCAGTTTGACAACATGACCACTTAAGCTTTGGTGATTTTTGAGGTTCAGATTTGCTTGGTTTGATAAAGATATTTACTGTTTAATTCATTAAGTATGTACTGAGTGCCTGCTCCCTGGTGAATCATGCTTTGGGTACTTGGGATTCAGCACTAAGCTGCTCTTGACATAGAAACACATTCTTGTTGAGGAGGAGAAAGTAATGAAAACCATAAGGGGGTACACTAGGAAATAGCAAGTGCACTGGGAAAGATTAAGCAGAGCAAAAGGATTTGGAGAGTGGAAGTACGCTCTCCCCTTGTCCTGGCTGGGTTTGTGTCAACTTGACACAAGCTGGAGTTATCACAGAGAAAGGAGCTTCAGTTGAGAAAATGCCTCCATGAGATCCAGTGGTGCACAGACATGCATGCAGGCAAAACACTCATACATATCAAATAAAAATAAAGAAATCTTTAAAGAAAATTAAAATAAATTTTATTTATTTTACTATAATATCTTTGCTAAAGTTCGTTGTGGTTCCTTCTTACCAGGCTGCTGCAGAAAAAATGGTACAGGCCTTCATGGAAAGAAACTCAGAATTGCAGGCCCTGCGCCAGTATTTAGGGGGGAAAGAATTAATGGCATCATCTCAGGCGTTCATCTCTAACCAACCAGCTGGAGTGACTTCCGTCGACCCCCACCATGGAGAGCAAACTGATCAAGTAAGAACTCGAGATCTGTTGAGAGTCATAGCGACTGCATGTACTTGTTACATCTGAGGCAGCAGTTTGGGCATTTCAACTGCAAACTACATGAGACTTTTCTAAGCCTGCCACCCTGACCAGAGTCCCTGTATTTTTCTGACCCCCACAACCTTTCCAATTTTCAGAGTTCTATGCAGATGCCCTCTCGAGATGATAGCACCTCAATGACTGCCAGAGAGGAGGCCAGCATACCCCGGTCCACATTAGGTGAGTGCCAGTTTTGCTTCATGAGGATTCCCTTTGCTTCTCTGCACTCTGTTGCTGTCTAGTAGATTTGGCCAGGACACGTTATGATAGTTCAGAAAACCAATTTGGATTCCCCTGAAATCTGGAGACACATACATCACTTCCAAGAAAAACTGCCCAAACCTTATATGGAGTTTTTTAGTTCTTTTCACACTCATTGTTAAAGCAACTTACACATTAAAAATTAACTGTTAACTTCCGAAATTAAATATATAAAAAGGTATACTCAGGAGGCACATACACATGCCTGCTTCTGTCTCATTTCTGCTCACCCACTGAGAATGATAAGTTTCATTTCTGGGTTGTCCTTATTCCTGTGTATGTTTTTTAAAAAATTAAACAGATGATTTAGGTGGCTGAGTGTGTCGGTTCCCTCTTCCCCTGGTAAATGCAGTCTTTTTTATCTAGATTTAATATCCTTGAAATCTGAGTAAGTTCACCAGCTTCATCCTCATTCTTTCTCAGCTTCGTGGTGTTGTCTGCTGGGTGAACACATGGTGGTCTTTTCCGTTTGCTCTTTTTAGCATGTGGGTTGATGGGGGTTTTCCAATACAAATACTGCTACAGACTAAAACGGCTACACAGGTTTTTCTTAAGTGCGGAGATGTGGTCTAGAGTAAGCCGCTCAGAAATTCGACAGCAGTCACTGCATGCTTCAGTGGTTAAATGCAGTGCTGTGCGTTCATTTCAGGAGACTCGGACACAGTTGCAGGACTGGAGAAAGAACTGAGCAATGCCAAGGAGGAGCTCGAGCTCATGGCCAGGAAGGAAAGAGAGAGCCAGGTAAGCCTCCTAGTCGAGGCTAGCTCACCAGTCCTAGGTCTCCTTCCAAATGGTTTATATTCTAAACATTGCAACTCTCCACGTGTAATGCCTGGCTCCAAATTCAAGATGCTCCTTTCTTCTCTTTGGAGAGAAACAGAAATTGCTGTTCTTCACCACCTTCAACACCTCAACAGCACTCTCTCGCTGCCCTGGGAAGTGCCATATCTTTTTGTCTGTCTCTCCTATTGGGAAGCAAATAAAATAATTGTAAAGCATTTGTGCCAGACAGGTTGTGATTCCTGCCGAGAAGGATGACATCAGACCGGTGAGTTTTGCACACAGTAAAGAAGGGGTGTGTGGGCATGAACAGCACTGTGTACTGGGTGTTCTTCACACATACTGTGCTGCTCTAGGGCCCGAGCTCATACCTCCACGTGAAATAGGTGCTATCATCCTAGTTTATGGTATAAAGACAGAAATGCTAACTATTTTAAATATAATTTAGCAGCTCAACATAATGCCCAAATTGAGGTTTAAACTCAAACCTTAATACCCCAGATATTTCCTGAAGAGTCACTTCCTAGAGCAGATGTCCCCTTCTGTTTGTGATCTGCCTGTCAACGGAGTTGTCAGCCACTTTCTTAGACGATCCCTCGGTCTTCTGGGTGCAAGCAGCGGCATATCCAGCTGTGGTGTAGATTAGAAGACAGCTTAGCGCTGCACAGATGGGCAGGCTGAACTGAAGACTCACGTGTAGAAATCCAATTAGGTCAGTGAATGTCCCGCGTTCCTAGGGTGACTTTGGAAAGCTCAGCTTCTCAGATTTTGCCATGACTTAATCTCTGCGGTAACACTGATGTCCAATTGTGCCTCTTGGTTTCGTTGCCATGTTTTTCCTTACAGATTTATATTATATAGCAAAGTTTGGGAGACATGAGAATGTAGCATTTTAGAATTGCCGCTTTAAGAATCCATAGTTCCCTTCTGGCTCTGGTTCTGCTGTGGCGTTCTGTGATATTTGTCTGTGGCACTGTGGTTCCCACACACCATTCCTCTTTTCGTTGTGCAGTCCCAATCTAGAATAATGTTCCTTTTTGCTTCTGACCTATTTTGAAAGTCATAAAAAAGCAGGAACTGTGAATATGTAATTTGGAATAAATACTTTCTATTGCTCAACTTCATGCATCCTGAAAGTTCTTACTCCTGAGGCCAGCACTGTTACATATTCCCTCTAACCCTGGCACTTACTAACAGCCACGTAGGCTTTCCAGTGTCTCTAAACGTCCCCTACTGTCCGGTGATAGCAATGGAGCCATCATTCACCAACTTTCCTGCCGCATGCCAAGAATTTTAAAGACTTTTTCTGTAGTCCTTTGTGGCCCTGGAAATGCTCTCACTTACAGATGAGGAAACTAAACTTCAATGCAAAACCTCTGTCGGCAGCTTGCACTAGGACTGAAAGCCATGTCAGTCTGTCTGCAGACCTCAGTTATGCTGCCAAATACTTTCTTTCTTCTCTTGATCATTTTATTTTTATTTATTTATTTTTTTTTACTTTATTTATATGGGTACTTTTTCTGCATGTATGTCTGTACACCACATGTGTGCCTGGAGCCTGCAGAAGTCAGGGGAGGGTAGCAGGCCCCCTGGGGCTGGAGGTACAGATGGTTGTAAGCTACTATTAGGGTACTGGGAACCAAACCTGGGTCATCCAGGAAAGCAGCTAGTACTCTTAACCACCATGCCTTCACTCCAGCCCTGTTGTTTTCCTTAACAATGCAATTATTGAAATATATAATTATAGTAATCTCTGAAGGGGGCCCAGTAGTTGTCATACATGTCTCCATTCCTTAGTTCTGAAAAATAAAATCAGTGGCAGACATTTTATCAACTTTACCATTGATATAAAGTGTTAGAAGCAGAACTCGCTGCCAGCACCAAGTATTCCTGAGTTACTGGAATTGACCTATCCAGTCATAGGCAGCTTGCCCTTAGAGAAGCAGAAGGGCATCTGTGTAATTAATTCCTTTAGGATGATAGCAGACACTAAACAAATGAATAGCTTAATTGTTGTAATTATAGATTACAAGGTAATTTAATTTAATTTAAATATAAGGTCACACTGTAGTAAGTGACAAAGAAAAAGTAACATACGTGAGGACTGCCTTAGGTGAGGGCCCCAAGGCTTCTTGAGCAGGCTGGCACCTGAGAGATGACAGCCCTGGGAAAGATACTGCAGGCTGACAGAGTAGTAGGAGCAAAGGCCTGGTCAGCACAGAGCCAGCCGGGTGCGCTGCAGTGAAGTGGCAGGTCGTGAAGTAGGGATGGACTAGAGGGGTTCAGATCAATAGATGTGTTGAGGGAACCACAATCAAGGAATGCAGGGTATGCCTGGGACGTAGTAGGTGCACAGTGAATGTTAGCAGGGGCCGTTGTTACTGTGGTGTTTAATGAGCCCTGTTACCACGTTTGTTATTTGGGGGAAGGGATGCAACACCGAGAGCTTAGTGCCTACAGTGTAATTTAGTGTACCTGGTGGTGAGGTTTCTTTGCCTACAGTGTAACTGGTGGTGAGGTTTCTTTGCCTACAGTGTAACTGGTGGTGAGGTTTCTTTGCCTACAGTGTAACTGGTGGTGAGGTTTCTTTGCCTACAGTGTAACTGGTGGTGAGGTTTCTTTGCCTACAGTGTACCTGGTGGTGAGGTTTCTTTGCCTACAGTGTACCTGGTGGTGAGGTTTCTTTGTACTGGCTGTGTGCTCTACACCAGGAGGTGTGTGGTTTGGTGATTCCCTGATGAAGTCAGCAGCTGCAGCTGCTTAATATCTTAGTAATTCATTAAGGATATAAAATGCAGGCTTTGTAAATCTGCCATGTTTTCTTGTGTTAGCAGAGGTATTTACATAACATAAACTCCATTTCTTCTTGCTTCTGCTAGTTATAACCAATTTTTAAATATCCCAGTGAAGCCATTAACTAAAGTTGATACTTACAGTAGTAGAAGACATTATTAAAAGCACTCTTACAGTTTCTTTTAGGGCAGCCTTTGTCCCACACTCATGCTTTATTGATTTGACCCACGGCACAATTTTTCGGTTTTCTCTTGTAGTACTGGCTGATTGTAATATGACATGAACAAGCATTTGCCTCTCATGCCGGTTTTTCCTCTCTTTACAGATAGAACTGTCTGCCCTGCAGTCCATGATGGCTGTGCAAGAGGAAGAGCTGCAGGTGCAGGCTGCTGACTTGGAGTCCCTGACCAGGAACATACAGATAAAAGAAGACCTCATAAAGGTCTTTCAAAGCTTTTTAAAAACCACTAGAATAGTTTGTAGCTCAGCTATCAGGCAGCTTCACACAAGATGGGAATATATTGAATCCTTTGGCCTTGAAACAGAGCAGAAAGATCTGTCCCTCGCTCCTCTGCTGAGTAATGTTGTTACAGTTTTTATATTTGCTTATGTTTCTTCTAGGACCTGCAAATGCAACTAGTTGACCCTGAAGATATACCAGCCATGGAGCGCCTGACCCAAGAGGTCTTACTTCTTCGGGAAAAAGTTGCTTCGGTGGAATCCCAGGGTCAGGAAGTATCAGGGAACAAGAGACAACAGGTAAGTTATTGGAGCACAGGTTCCTCTGTAGCTTCTACCCCATGTCTAACCTTCTCAGTGCCAGGTTCTCCAGAAAGTCTACTCCGGCTGCACCTGACAGACTCTCTCTCTCTATTGAGTCACCCCTGCAGCTTACCTCCTTCCCAGTGTTTCTGCACCACCACCCCCACTCATGTTTGAGATTGGCTAATAGTTTTTAAGATATAAAGCAATAATGGGTATAGTGTTGATTTGAAAACTATAAACAGCTGAAGTAATAACAATGACAGTTGGTCACAGCGTGTGCTAACATACAGTGTTTTGTCTCTCGGGACTCACCGTGGCTTCAGGTCCCATTTAGCTATTCCCACATTGCTGCCTCTCTTCCTTCCTCAGTTGCTACTGATGTTAGAAGGACTAGTGGATGAACGGAGTCGGCTCAATGAGGCCCTGCAAGCTGAGAGGCAACTCTACAGCAGCCTGGTCAAGTTCCATGCCCAACCGGAGAAGTAAGAGAGGGCTGCCTGTCCGGCTTACTTTCAACTTTCATTCTTTCTCCTTCTTCTGTTTTTTATTAAGTACAGACGTTTAAAGTGCTAAAGGGAGAAAAAAGGGAGGCTACCCACTTTGTGATTTGTTGGGTGGATTGGCCTGAGTCTAGGTGTCTACATCTTGAATTAGAAATAGATTTTCCCATGACTACTGCAGCGATTACCCAAGAAGACAGGTCAGGGGTCTGGAAGAGTGCCTTGCATACAGAGAGGACGCTCTGTGGGTGCCTTCCCATTTCTGTTCCGTGTCCTGCTAATGCCTGCTCTGCTGCAACAGTAAGGCTGTCAGCACTAACGCTAGCTTAATGACAGAGAAGGAAATGTGTGTGTTGTGGGTGACTACCCAGAGTCACCTGTAAGCACCCCGATGAACATGTTTTTTTACACTTCTGAGTTTTGGCTTATGTGTGCTATATCTTTATGGCTCCTTTCTGAGCACCTTCAGGTTTTTTTCTTGCTTTCCCTCCTGGCCTTGTTTGTTCCTTCAACATTTTTCAAAATTTTTATTCAGTTTTCCCTAATTTCTCATTGGGCTTTAGAAATGTTTATTTCCACATCAGGAAAATGAAACTAGGGAAGGTGTCACCTAGCACCTGGAATGCTGCTTGTCCTTGGCACTGGTCTCTCAGAGCACTCACTGTTAATGTGGTGCAGGTGACGGAACAGCTCTCCCCAGCCTCAGCTCGGTCTTGATTCAATTGGCATTTAATTTTTCTTGGGTTTTTAGTTTTTCAGTCTAAAGCTCTCAGTCACATAATGAAATTTCTCTTCTGTTGCTATATTTTTGTGTGCAAGTGGCCCAGAATCTAGCTAAAGGGACAAGCTTTGTAGAAAGGTGTAGGCCTTGCTTAGCCCCTGGCAGTGAACACAGATGCCACACAAAGGCTACATTCATTCACTTACTGTGCCCTGGAGACAAGTTACCTTAGGAAGTCTCATAGCCCGAGTGACAAAGGTGGCTCTTCAGAAATGTGTGCACTCATTGTAGTTGATGGCTAACCTGGTTTTTTTCCATGTGGCATGTTTAATCAGCTCTGAGAGAGACCGAACTCTGCAGGCAGAACTGGAAGGGGCCCAGGTGTTGCGCAGTCGACTAGAAGAAGTTCTTGGAAGAAGCCTGGAGCGCTTAAGCAGGCTGGAGACCCTAGCCGCCATTGGAGGTGGGGAACTGGAAAGTGTGCGAGTCCGTCACAAGCATGCCTTCTGAGCACTGGCGGGGCACACTGCAACCCAGGATGGAAACCCTGTTTATACTAACCAGAGAAAGCTATGTCTGGCTTGACAGAGCCTAGTGTGACTCACTAATGGTAACAATAGGACTGCCGTCAGTAGCGGCAAAGGGAAGCAGCTGTAGTCTTCCTTGCTTCTCTGCACAGACCTGGCTCTTAGTTAAACGGAGGTCATGAAGCATACTGCACATCTTAAATCATTCCATTTTAATTTCCCATTCGCACTGCTCTTCTCCCTGGCCTGTCCTCACTCCTTCACCCCTTCCGTGGGCCAATAAAGTTTATTCCCCCATCTCACCTCCCACTCCACATGTCCCATGTCATGTCATCAAATGCATGTGTGTATATTATTTTTGCCATCCAATCAAATCCTGCTCTTTGAAAGCAATTTTTAATCAAATAAAGGAATCAAGCATGAGTTTTAGGTTTAGATAGAGAGATTGAGAGTCCGTGAGAATGGCTTTGGAGAGTAGCAAAACCATACTAAGGATAATCATAACTAGACGGGAGGACACGGGCTGAGCTCAGGAGCAGAGACCATAAGTGTTCCTAGTAAAGTTCGTCCTCGAAGGCCACTTCAGAGTTGACTGTCGAGGCACAGATGAAATCAGATCAGTTGACAGCTCATTCTAGTCCATAAAAGCCTATAAACTCTTGTTCTTCATTGGCCTAGGGTTTCTTCAAGCCACAGGCATGGCCTTTAGTCAGAACATGACTTTAAAAAATGGTTTCCCAAATCAGAATTCTCTAGATAAAAAGGTCATCTTCTATGTGATATTTCCCACTCTCCATTTTTTTGGGGGGGGGGTTGTTTTAATTTTGGTTTTGTTTTTTATATTTTATTTGTTTGTTTGTTTGTTTGTTTGTTTGAGACAGGATCTCACTGTGGCTGGCCTGGAATGCACTATGTAGACCAGACTGGCTTTGAACTCACAGAGATGAGCCTGCTACCTTCTGGGTGCTGGGATTCGAGGCATGGCTGCCACCCCTGCCTGTCAGCATCCCCCCTTAAGAGCACTATTTTCCATTGTCCCAAGAGCAGGGAACGTATAATTCCTGGATGCTCATTAGGAGGTGAACCGGGTGGCATCCTTTATTGACCTCTGCTTTGGTGAGAGTATTTCTTCATAGCGGAGAAAGAAGTTGATGAGAGATGCTGCCGTGTTCAGGTCTCTCAGAAGGAGGCCTCAGAGGTCACGCGTAGGTTTTACTCACCATCTCTGCTTTCTTGGGACAGATAGAGAAAGGGTAGATAGTTCATTTCTAGCATCTTAAATGTCAAGAATATGAAAAGTAACAGGTTACTTGCAAGGGGCTGTGGATTCTTCACCAGGACCTTTCTACCACTGAAGGGTGTGAGCTAACATAATCCAGGCTTTCCAGCACCCCAGGAAAGACTGAGTCCCCTTCCTAAGCTAGGCTGAACTTTCTCTTCTCCTCTTTTTTTTTTTTTTCTTTCTTTGACATGGCATGTGTTGACATGGCTTGTGTTACGTTCTAAATTCTTTTCAAGGTTCTGTAACCTCAGCTGTGTCTTTAACAGATAGGTATCGGTCAGTCCGAAGTGGACAGAAAGAAAATGTTTCACCAGAGAAGCACCTTGAAATCTTCGATGAAGTAGTTCACAAAGATTGATAGCCATGGCCTTCCTTATCGAGGATGTGCTATTACAGCTCTAACAGCCCCTAGGGGGAAAAGGAATTATTTAATATTAATGATAAGGACGTATGAGCAGAACCTTCCGATGTTCTTAGTCCCCTGATCTAAGATTCTCTAAGGCCTGCCTGAACAAAACCTTATGTAACTAACAAGGAAGAGGAGGGTAACAGAGTTGAGCTATAGACATGTCAGTCAATTAGAGACCAGCCTGTACGGTCATTTCAAGACAATTAGGAAATGTGTTTACTCAACTTTACCAATAGACAACAAAGTTCTGAGAAGCTGCTATTACGTTTCAACTCTAGGTAACTCTAGAGTTCTAAGGATTTACAGTGATTATAATAATGAAGGTTAATAATTAGTGCATCTGCCAACCTCTGATAAGAGTAGGTTGATAGACAAGTAAATTAAGAGTTTGTTATCAATTCCATAAATGTGACTATAAAATCCGGTACTGACTTTCTAGTCCTGATCCTAGAATGGGGCTGGAGACCTTGCTGCCTGGAGGGGATGCTGGCCCACATGCTTGTGCAATAATTTGATACCTGGCTACCCAACACAATTCTGATGAGTTGTACTGTGTGAGCCACAGGCGGGTGGCACATGATTTACACGGCATTCATATCATACCATTGGATTTAGCATGCTATAATCTTCATCTCTCTGTAGGAGTGTGGGCTATGTTAGCTGAATTTGTCTGCCTGTGTTTGGATATTTTTTAATATCACAATAAACTTAGATTTAAAGCATCAAGTTCTTATAGAAGTTTGTGTTCCAATAAGAAATTTCTTGAAAGAAAAATAATGAAGTAGATTTTTCCCTTAACCTTTGTTTAATTAGAACCATAGAACTTATATTAAGAAAAATCCATTATTGATAGATTTCATTTGTCCTATATTTCCTTATAAATAGTGGGAAATAACCGCAGAGTAATGGTTGTAAGGGATCAGGTAGATGAGTCTAGTTTGTAGAACTATTGGGTTGAAAATGGCTTACAAGAAGATTCATTAAGGAATAAAGCATGAGTTCCTTTGACATGCTTTCTCTAAACTCTCTCCTTTTTGTTGCTGTGCATGATTTTGGGGGATTGAACCCAGAACTTTGTGCATGCTAGGCAAATGCTGTACCACTGAGCTTAAATCCTCTACTACAGATTTATATTGTTGAAATTCAGTTGCTGGTGGGCTTCTAGTATCCAATATCTTTCTGACATCCCATTTTTAGAACTCAGCCAAGTTATAACCTCTGGGAGGGAACAGGCCTGTTTTCATACCTTCTCTTCTGCCTTGGCATATTGCATGCTTGCCGTTCATTCCCCCACTTCTGTCTCATCTGCCTCCCTACCCACATCGCTGTGTTCAGGTAGACAGCAGCAGACTTTTAGTGCAGCTAATCACAGGGAGAGCACATCATCCTCATTTAGTTTATAGAAAAACATTTTCAGCTATATGATCTACAGAAGGAGACCTCTTAAGGATAAAGGAAATCAAACCCATATCAGACCCCACCTTCAGAAAGAACTCCTTAGAAGGGTTTGGGTAGGTTGGACTTCCAGTGTACATACGCATGGCTTCTGGGGAGGAGATGCATTAAATCCGACCACTGTGTTCGTGCT
The DNA here is from genome assembly GCA_028551405.1 of Uromys caudimaculatus. Lineage (NCBI taxonomy): Eukaryota > Metazoa > Chordata > Mammalia > Rodentia > Muridae > Uromys > Uromys caudimaculatus. Next base: position 72,415,372 of record CM052704.1, on the reverse strand, counting down.
CCTAGTTCAGTATGTAGGTAGTGAGAGCTGGGATCAGAGCATGAAAATAGGTCAAGAAAACTGACTCAGCTCTCCCCCTTGTAAACTGCACACTAGATCTGGAGTCTCAGGGTCAGGAAGAGAAGCATTAGGTCACAGGCACTGACACTTGATTCCTTCTGAGAAGTAACATTTGATTTGCTGTGACTGACCCCTGCTTCCTTCTCAGAAGTAACATTTGATTGGCCCTTTGAAGCACCTGACTGTTAAGCCAAGTTGTTGTTCTCAAGCTGTCACTGCAGAACTCTGATCCTGTTGCTCAGACATTCCTTTGAATGCCATAGTTCTGAAAACTAGATCTACCTACTCAGAAAACCCCTGTGAGAATTTTCTACTTTCATGATCTTTTAATAGAGAGTCACAAAATCTTCACATTCGGAACTCCCCAAAACCCTCAGCTGTCTCTTCAACAAGGGTCTTAGTTATATTTAGCAGATTCACTGGCAGTGGCCTGCAGGAAAAAGGACAGACTTCCTATGACGCTAGGAAAGCCATGTTGTAACTGGAGTCCTGTCACAGAGCACATGGAGTTAGTGTTCTGTTTAGAGATACAAGCACGCGTTTCCTCATTTTTCTTCGGTTGAAGCTCAGCAAACTTTTCTTTTCCTTGTGGTAGCCTAGACCCAGTTATACTCTAGAGAAAAGAAAGCATCTGGAAACATAAAGTCTATCCATGGCAAGTCAGTAACAGAAGCCAAAGATGCATGAGTAGGTTGAACATGGCAATGATTCCTCCAGGGTAAGAGTTTCAGATCTCACTCTGTTTTGGCTTGCGGACTGAAGTAGCTCTATTGCCATTTACAACAATGGTTTCATCATAATTAGAAAATGAGCACATGACCTGTATACCCCCTGAGCACTGACAGAAGGTAAGTCCTCAGTTTTTCTATATAATCACACAAGCCAGGATGAGTTTTACAAATTTATAAAATTTAGCATTGGAATTTGCCAGCAGCAGAGAGTGAGAAATAGAAGGCAAATCAAAAACTACATAGCCAAGGTCTTACCAGATTGCAGGTACAAATAATTCAACTCACAAAGTGGTACACTTGTTTTTTCCTCTCTCATTGTTTAAAATCAAATTCCAGAAATTAAAGTCTTTATTACAACGCCCTCCTTATGCTAAAGTTGGAAAAATAAAATAGAATGCCCAACAAGGTCGCAGAATGTTTGATCTAAGGTAGTCTGAGGAGTATGAGTGTTAGACACGTGAGCCCGTCCCCTAGACCTTGGCAGACGGTAGAGTTGCTATTCCCGGCTAAGAGTGTACCTGCTTTGTGCAGCTGAGATTTACTGCTCAACCGAGCAGGCATGTTCTCCGGGCCGTGCACTTCAATGTTTGAGGTACTAATTAACAATAAAAAGCAATGTTACTCGCTTATCATGTGAGATTCTGGGGGCTGTTGGGAAAAGGTGATTGACAGCTTCAGATGAAGAATGACACCTGATCAGGAAACTTGACACTCAGTTACCTCCAGGACTTTCCTTGCCAGGTTGAGCTTACTCAAAGCCCGTTCTTCATGTTACTGTGCTATGGAGCCTGCACTTTTTATATGTGTGTTGGCACATCAGCGGATTGAGTTGAGGCATACCAAAACTTGTTACTGATCCAATAAAAAGTATCAAAGGCCAACAGAAGCTACCGATTTCATTCTTAAAGATTTGTGAGAAAAGATAGGGAAGACTCTTATCTTTTTTTCTTTTCCTTTATAGGAGTCAGTCTACTGATCATTGTACTAAAATTCCAAGTCAGAACCAGACCCCACGCATGCATGTTTGTTTCAAAAAGAGGAAACATGAATTTTCTCCTCTCAAGAAAGCGAGACAAACAAACAAAAACACAGCATTGCACTTTTCTATAGCAGTGAAATGAGCTTGGTAAACCTTAAAAATCTGTTCTCGCTCTTCTTGCTGAAGAGAAGTAGTAAGTGCAGGCTGATTTGAGGGCCAGATGATGTAGTGGGTGGTGCCATCTCTTCATGTCCCTCCGAGAGCTTGCTTCTCTTGTTCCTTGAAGAAAAGACACCACAAACAGAGAATTCCTTGACAGGATAGTCACTCTATAGGACAGAGACAGTGGGCATGTCTTCTGATCAGGTTGGCCCTCATTTATACATGTCCTGATAGTTTAAGATAGGTGAGACATTGAATAAACAACCTGTTAAAAAAGTAGACACGAAAGTCCTCTTGAGCCTCTGTACCCTAAACACTCATTTGATTATAATTGGCTTTTCAGTCATTTAACAGAGCTTCTTAGTAATATTCACGCTGGATAGCCCTCTTAGGAAACGCATTTGAAAGACAGAGGTACATCATAAAGAGGCTTGGCTGCTGGTAAGAGCTCTGCTACTTATTTTCCAAGACCAGCATCTGTCAAAAAAGTCTCAGCAGAAGCTAAGGAGAATGTAAAGAATCCTGACATCAATTCAGTGCTGAAGGGAATGGATGCAGGAGAAACTACAGAGGCAATACAGGGGGTGGATGCAGGAGGACCTGCAGCTTTATAGAGAATTTTACCATTGCTTCTCATGCAGCAGCGTGATACTGAGCCAGCAAGACTTGGTGGGTGACATGAAAATGTCAATAATGAGCGCATGGCAGAGTGCCTGGGAACAAAAGTGAGGTGGACCTGGGAGGGCTGTGCAGGCTCTTCAGGGAAAGAGTTAGCCAGCATGCTTACACTGACTGTGAGCTTCAGCACTTAACATTCATTGTCAAAATAAGGTACACGCGACCCCGCCATGTTTGAAGTTACTGAGGGAAGGTACCACTCCTTGCCGTTCCCTTACAAATAACTAAAGGGTAATAATGGTCACAGAGTGGGATTTGGGGAGAATGCCTTGATCCTACGCAGTTTTCACATGACTAAGAATTAGAAGGAAAATGCATAAAATCTCCTTTGAAGCTTATGCATGCGTAGTGGTATTCCAAGGCAGTTCTAACTTGATGTTGGTGATGATGGCAGCTTTTCAAAAGGGATCACCCTATATCCCTGACAGCCTGGGCTTTCCCACGTGTTCTATGAAGCAGCAATTCAGAAAGAAAGGCATGCAGGTAAAATCAGGAACATCAGGGCTACACTGAGCCCTGCTGCCTAGGTTTAGTAGGTTCTGTGGCCTCCAGCCTTGCTAGCCCTCCACCTCTCAGCCCAAGGACCACTTCAGTTCACCAGCAATAGCAAAATGATGCTGTTAAGGGTAAGACCTAGTGATTCCACACCGTGGCTCTAAGCACACAGCATCAGCAAACCCTTTGAAATCTGAAGTTCTTTGAAGTTCACAGCTGACTAGAACAGATAGCAGCTTCTAACCCTAATTAAAGTCACATAACTAGAGGCAAAAGCAGGCTCCAACAGATGGTCTGGCACATTCTTCATCACCATGCCATCTTCAATTTAAAAATACCACAAAAGTGTGAGTTTCTGCCTCACTGATGAGAATACCTTGTGTTTGCAAACTGCTTAAACTTTCAGTAACACTGAAAGTGTTACCTTTTAGAGCCTTGTTTCATTTCTGCATACTTTGTAAAATCATATAGCCGGTAGAAAACAAATAAGTACCCATGAAGAGCATGGCATCGCCTTCCTTCTGTGTGCTTCAGAGCCTAGGAATGTCTAAGAAGCACATGGAGAGCATCCACTGAGGGCTCGAAGACGAGAGTGATGACATTTCAGTCACACGTATGTGCTGACGTGTAAAGCTTCTTCTCAGAGAAGCAAGGTTATTGGAAACGGGCAGGTCATTCGCTCTCAGAGGAGCTCATACATTATCAAAAATGAGCAGATGGTCAGATCTGAAAGTGTTGATCTCTTCCACTTGAACTAAAAAGTCTAACTATCCCAGGATAGTTATGAAAGTAGTCCTCAGTTGCCTTGTACAAAACTTGGGAAAGGGATTCCTTTACAAAACAGCCTTTTCACCTTTTCTTGGAAGTAGGAGTGAGGACAGGGCCTCACTGGTCTCAAACAAACTGTATAGCTGAGGAAGACCTTCACCTCCTGACGTTCCTGCTTCCACCTTCCAAGTACTGGGGTGACAGGTGTGTGCCACCAGGCCTGGTTTTGCGTGGTGGTGGGCATCAAACCAATGGCTCCACTAGGCAAGGACTCTTAATGCTGAGCCACATGGCAGTCCTAAAAAAAAAATTCAGTCATTAAAAATCTGAAATCATAACAGAAAGAGGGATGTCTAATGACCACCTCTAAGTAGGACCTTGTGTGAGACAACACTCATTTTACCCTATTTTCTTCTGGGTTTATTCTCAAACATATTTTCAGCATTTGTAGTTTAAGCAAAGAGCAGAGTAACGATTAAGCTCCACTAAGGGAGAAAGAAACAAAACCTCCATGTTGTAGAGGGTTGGGGTAAGTGAGCATATTTTCCTTTTTCTTTTAAAAAAGATTTATGTTATGTATATGAATGCCCTATCTGCATATACACCTACATGCCAGAAGAGGGCATCAGAACCCATTATAGATGGTTGTGAGCTACCATGTGGTTGCTGGGAATTGAACTCAGGACCTCTGGAAGAGCAGCCAGTGCTCTTAATCACTGAGCCATCTCTCTAGCCCCAGGCATATTTTTCTTTTATCTGTATCTAATTTCTGATGAAGCCAGAAACAAGGCTGTCCTGTCCCACTGGTTGAAAGAGGAGTAGTCAAAATGTGGCTCTAGCAGCTGAAAGTTCCCCACCCTCTTCCTGGAACCTAGTGCAGGATGACTTAAGGATTATGGTCTCAGCACAGAGCAGACACCATAGCCTAGCAAGAGTGAGGTGGGAATGCTGGCCTCACAGAGCTGTCTGGCTTCTCAGAGTCATTTTCTAGCTCAAAAGGGAAGCAATGAGCAAAGTTGCTTTCTTGATCTGTCACTGAGTGGGAAAACTCATTTTCTTTGCATGGGGAGAGATGCCATGTCTACTGTTGGACAGGGACGAATTATCCTAAAATACATAGGATACAGATGCCATTGAAGGCTTGGCATTCAGATTGTAGTTGGTTTCTGAAGCAGCTCAGGCTTAGGGAAGATGCTCATTCACCTCTACTTACCAGGGCCCTAGGAGCTGGTTCTGCTGTTTAAGGGAGTAGTTGGAAAATCTTGTTGTATGCGGGCTGCAGTGGGTCTCTAAAGATGCTGAGTGGTAGAGCTGCCTCCCGGTTGATGGTTTTACCGTAAGGAATCCTGCTCTCCTGTGAAAGGATACCAGAGCTCACCGAGAAGTCTGGGAGCCTTAAGCTCTTAGAACTGTACACTTACCACCTACCTCTTAGTCCGTTGATGAGATGAGCAAGCCATTGCAAACCCACTTGCGCAGACTTGCAGGCACTAAGAATTGGAAGGTAGATGTGAGATGTCCACATTTCTGCTGGGTGTGCAGAAGTAGTTTGGGCTTTTCTAAGGTATGTAAGAAGTACAGCCACTCTAGCTGTGAATGACATCCTTTGTGTCCACATTTCATCTCTGAGTATCTGAGCTCAGGATGGAGTTCTATGATCACGGAAGAAACAATCTGATTTGCTACTATAAGAAACTCAGATTTGCCATCCTGAGCCCAGACACTTGACTGCCTAGCCCAAATCTTGCCAGCACCAGCTTTGTAACCTTAGACTAACCATAGAGTCTCTTTGAGTGGCCCAGGTCACTCAGCAGATAAAAGAGGATTTTAACAGGTTGGTTGCTGAGGCGGGACAGAACTAGATCTTCATATTCCCTAACTTAGCAAACTCCATGAGATACAAAAGTATCACACTAGATATTCTTTGATGTTCTGAGGGGGAAAAACAGCAATGTGGGTCACAGTTCTTAATATAGAATTTCACTGGTGATCTTTTATTATAATCAATTTTAAAATGAATAACTGCTACATGTTTGTACCATATAGTAGCCACTAGCCACATGTGGCCATTTAAATATAAACTTCTGACCACAATCTTTTTTGAGCAGTGCAGATACAGAACACGGCCATCCTCAATGAAGTCTGTCTTACCCAGCACCAGCCTGGACCTTTGCCCAGACCTCTAGCTGCAACTTCTCATTCCTTGCAGCAGGATATAGTGCTCTAGGATGATGGCACATCACTGGACAATGAAAGAACAAGACTCTATATATAGCACTTAAGCAGAGCAGTGCAGAGAATCTTCCAGGCAAAGGATGTTAGCACTGAGAGAGAGGGTGTGAACGTTGTGGAGGAGGAGTGGTTAGAAGAAGGAATTAGAAAGCCCCTGGGTCACCCTGTGCCTCACATCCTGATCTGGACCTCTGTGAGACATAGAACCCCAGAGATGACTCCCTCAGAGATACTGTCATTCTATGTACACACACACACACACACACACACACACACACACACACACACACACACCTTCCCAACAGTGGAGGAGGGTGAGAGGAGAGGGGCTGCCCCCATCTCAGGAAACAAGGGCGCTGCTCAGCAGTTAGTGGTAGGAGAAAGGTTAGTAATGTCTGGCCGTTACAGAGGACATTACTCTGTAAGCAGAACGGAGAAGAATTCATTGACATAGGGGAGAGGAACAGCCACTCTAAAGGTCTCCAAAGTGTAGCTGGATACTCAAAGTGAGTTTGTTTTGAGGTTTGGCCTTAGTATCAGAAAGAAAGTAACATTGACATAGGAGAAGGCTTGGTTCTGTCTTCCCTCCTACTGAAGGGCCAAGAATACGGAGAACGGAAGAAATCAGAGGTAGATGGCAAAGCGTGTAATTGTAACTGCCGTCTGGGAGCCATCTGTGAAGGAGTCACCTTTCTCTTCTGGACTTCCTTCCAGGTGCTACTGCAGGCGATGAGACTGAAGATACAAGTACAGAGTTCACAGACAGCATTGAGGAGGAGGCTGCACACAACAGCCACCAGCAAGTAAGTCCGTGTCAGGTGTGAGGGTTTCCAGGGTGGAAGGCGCAGTCTCGGATCTGATTCTCACCTTCAGCCTCTGTGTGCTGGAGTGAGAGGACATCTTTTATGTAACCCACTCCCCGCTCTGCTCCCTGTTCCCCCTCGCTCTTTCTCTGTTCAGTCTATTTGTTTTTACTACCCCTATTTCTTATTTCTGCTTCTTATCCCTCCCGACCCACCTTTGTCCCTATTTACTGTCTGTAGCTTTAGCTGCAGAAGATTTTTTTACTTACAAGACAATGGATGCTTCCCCTCTTTGGCTTTTATGAGCGAAAGATGCAACAGAAGACAGGGAGGCCCTGAAGGGCAGGCTGGGGGACAGCAAGGCCTCAAGCCTGCCTAACGAGAGTGCGCCTGAGAAACTCCCAGAGGACTGGAATGCCTCCCTGGCAGAGACCTTTCTCTGAAATAGAAGAGAGCTTTGCTCTGTGTTCTGATAGACTACCCAATAGCCAGCCCTGCCAAGCCTCAGAATTTGGCACTAGCCCACCATTAGAGAAAGTGTAAGGTCTCAAGGCAAAGACTGAATGTCATAGACCTCAGAGCTTAAGTCACCTTTAGTGATCATTGGAATTGAGTGTCTCTCCCTTGCCTGGTGACAATTAACAGTCACATCTAAAGGCCCGTGGCTCTTAAATTGTTGTGGAGAAAGAGGACCATTGCTAAAAAGAAGCAGACTTTCCTAGTGCTATCTTCCTGGGGGCTACTAGAATCACTTGTAGGGGAAATGAGGCTTGTGGGTCTGCCTATACATTTTCTGTGTGAGAAAAAACAGGAGACATCCATTAAGCTGACAAGAAGAGACCAAGTGTGCACACACCCTAACTGAATAGGATCTGGCATTGTTTGGGGCTCCTGTGGACCCAAGTTTGTCTGGGATACCAGACATCATCACGAGTTTCTTTACTTTCTATCAAGATCTCTTTTCTGTTGCTGTAGTCATGACAACCCTTTACTCCTCCCTCTGACATGTTTCATAAGCTGTGCTTTTCGGTTTGTGTCTTCTGCGTCTTCCTCACTGACTAATGGGCTGCAGTTTTAATTACATATACCACTGCCTGGGTGCACAGATGTCTCTGCCCCTCCCTCCCCGATTTCATCAAGGACCTTTGGGTGAGAGAATATACAGGATGGACAGAAGTCTACTCTAAAACTGATTGGGATGTTGGCTGGACACTATGGTGGGGCCATAACAGCTGTGGGGCAGGAATAGCATCAGATTAACTCATCAGAAGACACTGATGTTATGACCATCAGATTCGGACCGCTGTGCTGTAACTCTTCCTGCTGCTGCAAGTCTTGCAGGCAAACTGGTTTGTAAAGCCATTTCTTCCCCAGTCTTCTTTCCTGTAGCCTCACACCGAGATGACCGGACTCTACTTTGAGAAGGTCAGTACCTTCTACGTCCACCCTAGAGTAGACGATTACTCTGGCACATCACAGTGCTTGTCTTAGTACTTGGCACAGGAAGTGCTCGGTGTAATTGTAAGTTAGCAAACCTTCAGATGAGGGCTTTATTCTTACTAGGCAGACAAGTATGCCCTCTGGATGAGGGATCTTTGGGGTAAGCACCATTTTCTTCCCATCACCTTTTCTTGAAAACTGATTTTCAGCTTTGGGTAGGAAGAGCCTTGGTGTATGACATTGTATATGAAGCTACTTGTGAGTTCAGTTCATCTTTTGTGGGGGGTTTGAGTTGTGACACTCCTGTTACCAATTAAATAAAGCTTGCTTTGCCATAACTACTGTGTGTCCAGATTCTAAAGATTTGTTTGCTTGTTTCCAGGAAATGGTCTTTTTAAGATTAGCGTCTGAACTCTCTCTTATTGCATCCTTGGGAGATTAACTTTATTGTTGGTTCCACACTCCCTCTTAACTTAGCTCTACACACTTTCCCTAACAAACCCAGCTGGCTTTGTGTTCCTGGGCAAGAGTCAAAGAAAGCCAAGTTTGTTTCCTCATTTCTACCAAGTCAGTTACCTCAGAAACCCTGGCCCCGATAGTCATCTTCCCAAGATATATTGCTCACAAAATTACAGTCTCAAAAAGATGTAAAGTCTGTAATAAGTGCCCAGGGGATGCCACAAAGGGCACTGGAGAGCAGTCAGCCATTGCTGTTCATTTGAACATTTGCAATGCAGAAAAAAGCTTATCAAGTCCACATGCAAAGAGGACAGGGAACTAAACCTGACCTTTTCTTTCAGAAAAGCTACTTTAAAGGAGTAATAGTTTATCATCAAATCATAATTAAATACACAGAGTACAATGTGATGATTTGGTATACACATACATAGTGAGATAATTAGGCCAAGTTAATCAATACAACCATACTTCATCTACTTTTAGTTTTTTATGATGGGATATTTGAAATTTACTTAGTTATCTTTATATTTAATGCTAACTATGGTTACCTTGTTGAACAACTGATGTCAAAGCCCATTCCTTCTGTCTGGGTGAAGCCTTAGGACTTTTCAAGTCTCCACTGTATCCTCCTCCCCACATGTTGTAGAGGGTTATGATTTAAAATTGGACCCAGAGGAATCACACTAGTATCACACACATTGAGTTTTATTTGAGGAAAATAAAACTCTGGCCACCACCAACTGTTCTTCTTTGTATTTCAGTTGGCTTGGCTGTGTTAGATTCCACATGTAAGTCACTAAGGAAGATGGGGTGGTATTTGTTTTCTGTGAGCAGCTTTGTTTCACATAGCCTAAGGTTGTGGGTTGCCCTTGTGCTGTTTGTATTCTGATGTTAATTCTGCATCCTCAAAAGGGACTTCCCCGACTAAGAGTAGATCACAATACTCAGGTGATCTCATGTGACCCTTCTCCCCATTCTAACTGGTCAAATAAAGGCTAGAGCTTGTGATTGGGCAGTGGAAGGGAAAGGTGGGACTAAAGGTCTTAGTGAAGAGAAGAGGGAGGAGGAGAGAGGAGGTGGAAGCCAATATGGAGCAGAACCACAAGGCCTGGAGAAGCTGCAAGTAGCAAGGGGGCTCATAGCTGGGGAATGAGTTAGTATACTGATAGATCTGCCCAATCTAGACATATAGATTATAAATATAATAACTGGGTTGTGTGATTTTTTATACAGGCTTATTGGGGTAAGATACAGCCTAATGCTCTCCAGATTTGAGTAGATAATAGAATATCCCCTCTTTTTCAGACTCACTAATTTTTCTTTGCTCATGCATTCATAGACACCCAGGTTGGCTCCACGTTGTAGTTTCCAGGAATAGTGTTGGAGAGGCCGTGCCCATATCAATTCACAGCTGACTCCAGCTGCTTTGGAAGTGTACCCACAAGTAGAGATCCCGGGCCTCTGAGAGGTTCTGTCTAGTTTTTTACCATCCTAATAATGAATGAGTGCTCTTTCTTACTCTTTTCTCCTTATTCGTGTGTGTGTGTGTGTGTGTGTGTGTGTGTTTCTGAGGAAAGAGCACAGAACCTCCTGCATATTGTCTTTCTTAAAATATATACATCAACATTCTGATACACATGAGGTGTAGTAGTACTTTTCATTTTCCTAACGATGACCAACACTGATTTGAGAAATGATGGCTTCCTAATATCTTTAATATTGTCTGAAAATTGACCTCTGTGAGAAATATGAAGCGAGAAGGTGAAAGCCAAGCAGCTCCATTCAAGCAAAAGTGCAGATCTGAAGTAGGTCTACGAAACATTTAAAATTCTAGAGAAGCGATGGCACAAGGGGGTTAGGTGATATGGAAAACCGCTAAGAGGATTATGATGTAAACTTGGACCCAGAGGAGTCCCACTAGTACCACACACACTGAATATTATTTGAGGAAAAAAATGGTAATACTTGCTTTTCATAGATGGTAAAAGCTAATAAAGACTCTAGATCCCAATTCACTTTTCTTATATTTATATTTAAATTATAAAGTTAGAAAAACGTTTTTTTTTCAGAGCTGTGAAAACTCAAATCAGGCTGGACAATGACCGAATCTCACCAGATGCAATGACCAGATCTCACCAGATGCATTCAGCCGGTGGCCCCGTAGGCCCTAGAATAGCTGTGAATGCAGCCCTGCAAATGTGTAGATTATAATGTCATATTACCATATCATAACATTGGACACCTCTGGGTCTATAAATCATTTGCAATGATTTATTTCCTTATTTTAAAATGAGAAATCAGAACAGATGAACCTTAAGGTCCTTCTGGCATCCGTATTTCATGAGTCAAAATGTTTCCCTTTAAAAGAAAGTAGGTATGTTGAAATCAATAAAATACACACACAGGAAGGTATTTTATTAATAGACAGACCTCATTAAAGCTGGACACTATTTTAAGCATAGGTTAAGAAAAGAGTGATTATTTTGTCCCTATTCAAGTCTAATGGAGGTAAGATTACATAGTTTACTTATTTATTTTTGCCTACCTATTCATTATTTGAGGGGGGCTTTGAAATGGCCTCACTATTTAGCCCAGGCTAGCCTTGCTTCCAGTCTTCCTGCTTTAGCCTCCCAAGTGCTGTAATTACAGGCATGGGCTACCACTCCTAGCACATCACATAGTTAAGTGAAGGTCATGGTACTAAGCCTTCAGAAGTGTCCTGCCCTATACCTAATCATATATATGTTTTTAACAAATGCTGGTTGGTACATGTAGAGATGGTACCTGCTGACTACACTTGGCAGCAGTCTTAGAGACAGATATTGTCTGTTGTCTGGTCACAACTGGACTCCGAAAGCCCAAATGGGATTGAATGACTGTAGCTGTGTCTTTGACTCTTCTACATGGCTGCATATCACTTGACAATTTCAATTGCTGTGGTACGAGATAGCATTACATGTATGCTATGTATGACTGCTACCAGAAACCTGCAGCATAAGTATGACCTAGCTTTGTTAAGAGGACTAGCGAAGGTCAACAGCTCTGGGACCACCAAGCTGCTCTTATCAATCACTGACCCATATACCTTGCCCTGGTATATTCTGGTCCTATTCTGTTCAATAGGTTAGTGACCTAAATGAATGCATAAAACATAATTAATTATATGAGTCATCTTTAGTCAGGTGACCACCACATGATTTATAGAGATGCATTAACTATTTCAATAGTTTTTTAATTGGGATATGACTGTGTATAACCAGAATAAATTTATAAGCGACAAACATGACTCACAATATTAAGATAGAGAAAAGAAAACAGAAATTACTATGGGGGCGGTAGGGAGCAGGAGTCGAAATTGGCCTGAAATTGAGTATAACTTCCAAATGGTGTCACTGAGAAGAAAGAGAAGCTAGTGTGACTGGGAAGTATGGGACGTGCTGTTGAGATTTGTGCTGTGGCACCTGTTTGTAAACCTAGCACTTGGGAGGACAAGCCAAGAGAGTCAAAAGTTCAAGGACAGCTTGGGGTGCTAGTAAGACTGAGGCCAATATGAGCTATAAGGCAAAAAGTAAGCAGGGAGAGAGGAAGAAATCCATACATTAAAATAGTAGATTATCACACCCAGATTTTGAGTTGTATTAATACCCTTTTTAAAGTATAGAAATCAGCTAGAGATAAGTCCCATGTGTATGATAAGAAAGTCTAAACACTCACAACTTCCCTCTTGGGGAAAAGCACCCTAAGGTCAGTTTTAAATGAAACTTTTTGGAATGACATCAAGAGAATCCCTAAGAAGAAAGGTATTTTGAAATTTTCCACTTTGTTTTCTTCTCTCATGCTTAGATTTATAGAGAGAATTTAGCTGACAGCATTGGCACAAGGGTAATAATGGAAAAGGAAAACTGGGGGGCCCAATAGGGTGCCTTCCCTCAACCCCTCAGGGACTGCAGGGTGTACTTCCCCTGCTGTTGGTAGCATTGACCTTGCTTGGTCCTAACCTGTAGCCCCATGACCTTAATTCTGAGACTGACTGCTGGCTGCCTCCTTAGAGCCCTGAGTCTTCATCTCCTCTTTGGAGTCTGAGTTGCAGGCAGGGCTTAGCCATCAAGCCCTGGAATCTTGGACCATGATCTTCACAGTCAAGGCACCTATGCTCTAGGGTCAGAAAAGCACGCTGACGCAGAGGCAGACTATCAGGGGACTCCAACCCCTATGAAGAGAAGCATTGCAGTACGGACATCCGCTAGACCAAGTTAACCCCCATTTGCTTGCATTCAGGGTGTATGTGTGCATGTGTGCTTCTAACCATCTCTGGATTCTCCAGTAACAAGTTCTTCCTACTCACTACATGTATCCTTGCTTCCCAGGCCAATCCTGGGGCCCTTATGACTGACCTGAACAGGAGACCATTCGGTCTTGTCTTCTGTTTCCGTTAGGAGCTGCCCTTGCTTGTGTTATGGGGTGAACTCCAGTGGCCTCACTTCTTTAAACCATGATTCTCTTTCAGCTCATCAAGGTGGCTTTGGAAAAAAGCTTGACGACCATGGAGACCCAGAACATATGTCTTCAGCCCCCTTGCCCAGTAGGAGAGGACAGTAACAGGTGTCTTCAGGAGGAAATGCTCCACCTGAGGGCTGAAATCCACCAGCACTTAGAGGAGAAGAGGAAAGTTGAGGCGGAACTCAAGGAGCTAAAGGCTCAAATTGAGGAAGCAGGATTCTCCTCTGTGTCCCACATCAGGTATGTCCCAACTTTCCCCTAGACCATGAGCTACCACAGCCAAAACCTTGCCTCTCTGTACCCAAGGCATTGGTGCTACACCAGGGTCACCCACATCACAGGCCCCGTGACTTCATGCTTCTATGTACTCTCTAGAGAAAGTTAATAGTATTAGGTAGTGTTAGATAATAATTTTCGTTACTAAAGCAATCTGGACATAATTCAGTATAATAATGCTCACTACTACTGTCCAGATATATATGAATAGTCAGAATCTACCTTTAGTTGTATGGGTGCAGCCTTCTGAATCAGGTTCCATAGTCACCTACCAGGAAGCTTCACTGCTGTATAGAGAACCAGAAGAGCCTATAAGGAGGTGTAAGGGTCTGAAAATTGCTGAAGGAAGACCCCAGACATCTAGCATGCAAGGGTTACTGTTGATCAGAATGGCAACAGGAGACAAAGACATTCAAGTCCCTTTTATAACAGAACTGCTTAATTGCTTCTGAGATAACAATGGACTTCTAAAACTTAGGACACATTCCACAGACCCCAGGTGTAAAAACAGGAGATAAGATAGTGACTGGATTTATCTAAACAAAACTTTAAGGATGGCTTAGTTACAGTCTTAAACTTTCCATGACCCTGTAAGCTAGTAACAGAGGGTTTAAGTTAAGCCAGATAATTGCTCCTAGTGTATATACACATAAGAACTCTCTGTTATAACCTCTTATTCAGTTTATGACTTGAATTTATGTGCAAACTTGTGATTTTTTTTTTTTTTTTTACCATGTGAACATATGCTCTGAGAGTTGTACAAGTACTAAGAACAAAGGGCAGAGATAAGTCCCCCTCCCCTTCAACTGAGACTTCCAGAGACTTCAACTTAGAGCCATGCAATTCCTGCTGAGACAGGACAAAAGCTCCTTTTCCTAGCCTCCTGCTATGTCACTTTGAGGTGCTAACCAAAGGCTGCAGCTTCCAGCCTCAAACCCACTCAGACAGGCAGATCAGCTGCAAAAGCAAAGTACCTTAGCAAGTGGTTTGTGGCCTAGTTTCTGGGTAGAGATAAAATGGGATCTGAAAAAGGAACTCCTCAGAGGAGGGTTTATACAACCTTGCCTATTTTCACTAAACTCCCTCCCAATGGCAAAAAAAGTTGAATCGTGGAATTACAACTTTAATAACTGCTAAGGACCAGCCTCGGCTTGGTTGGGGTCCTGAGGAAGGTGTGTTTGGAAGTGGCGAAAGAACACCTGGAAGACAATGGTGCGTACAGGCTGACAGTTCTGTAGTCTGCTCAAGATGGCTCTCTAGACACCTCTCTGTAGTCTCTTGGCTCTATAGTCTTTCCAAGATAGCTCTCTGCTTGAGACAGCTCTCTTGCTAGAAAAAATTCTAAAAGCTCCCTGAATAGCTCATTTCTGACCAAAGTCAGAAAACTTACTAGATAAAATTCTTGGGTTTTTCAACAAAAGTCAGAAATTCTGCTAGAAACATTCTAAAAGAGCTGTGTTCACTCTCCAAGCAGTTTTCTCTGGGTAGCTCTCTCTCTCTCTCTCTCTCTCTCTCTCTCTCTCTCAGACCAAAGTTCAGTCTTTTATTTACATATCAATTCAGTTATTTACTCCAAGTTCCCTTTTGATTATCCCATGAATCAGCACTTTATGACCTTAACCTCTTGGTTCTTAGGAGAAGACAGCAAGTAAATTTTTTTAATGGCAAATGACTTCAGAGATCTGCCTGCCTCTGTAAGCACAGACAGTAACCTGGCTGAGTGGACTGTTGTTCTGAGATCACCATTCCCACCATGCCTGGGCCTAAATTTGCTCTGTCCCAGGCTAACCTTGAACTCAGAAATCTGACTGCCTTTGTAAGCACAAACAATAACCTTAGCTGTGTGGGAGCTTGCCCTGGGTCATCATTCCCTAAATCTCTGTATCTCCTTCCTTAATATCTTGCTGACAAGCTGGCTCATAGTGCAGCTGCCTCTTTTCTTTTAGGTCCATGAAACCCATCATAGAATTCATCCTTATATTTTGCATAGTTGAGAAATTATATATTCTTAAACTCATGTTTTTTATTCTTTCCCCCAGCCTTAAGGGCTTATCATTTTGCTATGGACATTAGATACACACCCCCTTGCCTCCTGGACTCATGCTGCTACTAATTATCATAGGGTCATTAGCCTTAGAGAGAGACCAGCTCCTGAAGCAGGAACATAAAGTAAATTATGTATATTATTATACAAACAAGTCTCACACCTAGCAACTGTAACACTCGTGGAGGCCCATGCCCTGCTAGCTCTGGTCCAGGGGCAGGAACTGTGTCACGCTGTCTTTTCCAGAGGCCATGCAGGCCTCAGCAAGTAATCTTTGCCATTTCATGAAAATTATAAAAATGACAGATACCTATCAATTGGCTACTTTGGCTGTAAGGAGATTTTTTTTTTTTATTTTAATGTTGAAAAACACATATACTGTAGAGTTTCAATATGATGACCTGTCTAAAATTGAGAAGGTAGAAATCAGTAGAGGAATCAGAGATACCAGCTGTCAACCTCCAGGCTCCACATGGGCACATACACATGCACTCACATGCCCCCCCAACACACTTATTACTAAATCTGCTGTCATTCTAGACATCAGTTCTTTTATGTTGAACTGTCCTGATAATTCTTTAAGTTTTACCTAAATTAAAATGTCCGTTTTCCTTAGGCATCTATGTGTGTGACGTTAGCTGTGACGTCATGGAACAGGGCTTTCCTTAATTCTATGTATATCCTGTATAGACACCCTGGCAAGTTATTGTCATTTTTCTATGGGGTTATTAACCTGAAAATCTAAGTTGTTTAAAGCCTCCACTCATTCTTAAGTTCTGAGTGTTTAAACTCAGCCCATTGTTAAACGTAAAGCTCGTTAGTTTATCATGTGAACGCATCAGGGTTCACCCCAAAATGTAAATGTGTAAGAGTAACTAAATACTCCTTTCTATACATGCCCCATCTCCCTCCCGCGGGCTAACTTTGGCAATGGGCCTGTACTTTTTTCTTTTTTGAAAGTCTGAGTTCTGTGTCCCATTCATTTCTCCATGAATCCATACCCAACAACTTCTGCTTGACACTCTAGATTCCGAGAAATCTAGTCTAGGTGCACACCCAAGTACTGATTCTGTAGGCTGTAAATCCCCCGTGTGTGTGTGTGTGTGTGTGTGTGTGTGTGTGTGTGTGTATGTGAGTGTGTGTATGTGCATGTGTGTGTGAGTGTGTGTGTGTGTGTGTACGTGTGTATGTGAGTGTGTGTATGTTCATGTGTGTGTGAGTGTGTGTACGTGTGTGTAAGTGTGTATATGTGTGTGTGTATGTGCATGTGTGTGAGTATGTGTGTGTGCGTGTATGTGTATGAGTATGTGTATGTGTGTGTGTGTGCGTGTGTGTGTATGTGCATGTGTGTGTATGTGAGTGTGTGTATGTGCATGTGTGTGTGAGTGTGTGTGTGTGTGTGTGTATGTGTGTATGTGAGTGTGTGTATGTTCATGTGTGTGTGAGTGTGTGTTCGTGTGTGTAAGTGTGTGTATGTGTGTGTGTATGTGCATGTGTGTGAGTATGTGTGTGTGCGTGTATGTGTATGAGTATGTGTATGTGTGTGTGTGTACGTGTGTGTGTATGTGCATGTGTGTGTATGTGAGTGTGTGTATGTGCATGTGTGTGTGAGTGTGTGTGTGTGTGTGTGTGTGTGTGTGTGTGTTCTAGCTCAGCACTCTGTTTAGTCAGTTTTATTACTTCAGCAAATACAGATGTTTTATGTGGCAAGCAGATGTGTGGTGGTCCAGAAGCACAGAATGAATAGGAAAAATGCAATATCTGCCCTCTAGAAGGTCATCTCCTACTGCATGGACCAGAAATATAGCAAATAATTACTACATTTGTTTCAGTTCTGATTAATATTATTTATTTGTATTCCTGAGCCCTAATTTATCACTAAGTAATTTAAAACCAGTGATAACTAAGGCAATGATGAAATCCATGATATAAATTTGTCATAGGCAGGATCTTTTTTTTAAAAAACCTTAATATTATAAGCTTACTTGTGTATCCCAGAAATCACTAAATATTAAAGCATGTGAGACTATATGGCTAAGTAAAGAAAAATAGACTGGGGTCTGATGTACAATCTTTCAGTAATGCTGTCATCAAATGAAAACATGTATGGTAAAGCCATTTTTCCACACCCCCTCATTAGGTCTTCTCATATATAAAGTGAGGGCTCCTTCCAGGTCGCTGAGGTTCAGTTGTGTCCTTGAGTGGCTGTGGGTGCTTCATGCACTAAGATGTGGGTGGAAAGGTCTTTGAAGAGCTGCAGACCGGACAAACCTGGCCCCGCATTGTGTCTGCCACAGGAACACCATGCTGAGCCTTTGCCTTGAGAATGCAGAGCTGAAGGAGCAGATGGGAGAAGCAATGTCGGATGGATGGGAGGTTGAGGAAGACAAGGACAAGGGCGAGGTGATGCTGGAGACCGTGGTAGCCAAAGGGGGTCCGAATGAGAACAGCCTTCAGGCTGAGCTCAGGAAAGTCCAGGGGAAACTCAAGAGCGCCTGCACCATCATCAACCTCCTCAAAGAGCAGCTGGTCCTGAGCAGCTCGGAAGGGAACAGTAAAGAGAGTCCAGAGCTCCTCCTGCGCCTGGCCCGGGAGGTGGACAGAATGAACGTGGGTCTGCCTTCCTTGGGGAAGCAGCAACGCCAAGGGCAGGAGAATCCGACTGCAAGGCCTGGCAGCAGACCCCAGAGCCTCACACTTGGGACAGCCCTCTCAGTGGATGGCTACCAAGTAAGTGTGGGCGGGGGTTTCAGCTTTTACCTTAAACTGTTCTGTGTGGGTCAGAGAGTACTGAGGGGAAGGCGCCTTGCCGCCACTAGCAGGGCTCTGTAATCGGTGGCGCCTGTTCAGCATCAGAAAGGGTTCCACGATATCTCATGTGTGTCTGAGCATTTAATTCCAGGTTCCAGACTGCGGTGGCAGTTATAAACTGATGTCTGCCTCCAGGCACTCAGTGAACCAGGACAATGCTTTTCTTTGCTTTTCTTCTTCTTCTTCTCCCCCCCCCCCCCCCCAAGATAGGGTTTCTGTGTAACGCTGGATGTAACCCTTACTCTGTAGACTGGGCTGGTCTTGAACTCAGAGATCTGCCCTCCTCTGCCTCCTCAGTGCTGGAATTAAAAGTATGTGCCATCAATGCTTAGCCACGGTGGATTTTCATTCGATGTAACTGCCCTGCTCTTGGGATACTCTGGTTCTTGACAGAGCCTAGACGTTGGTGTGCAGTGCCATCTTCTTACCACTGCTGCTTCCTCCATGGTTCCAGAGTGGTGTGTATCATGGCCTCGCCCAAGGTCGCTGGTATCCTTCTGAGGGAAGGAACTCTGCCTTACATTCAGTGAAATGGAGAATTCAGAGGATTCTGAGAAGGCCCTTGGGATGGGAGCGCAGAGAGGGTGGAGTGGAGACTTCCAACTCTTTCTTTCAAGAAAGACTTGCTTAGCACTGAGAACTGCCAGATGGCAGAACTGCTGTGGTAAACACATGAATGCACACAGGTCACAGCATCCAGACAGAGAGGACACTGTTACCACATAGAGGGTAACCTCAGACTGTCCTGATCCTTGGTTGGGTCTTTTTGCAGCTGGAGAACAAGTCCCAGACCCAAGCCTCAGGACATCAGTCAGAATTTAGCCTCCCGGGCTCCACCAAACACCTGCATTCCCAGCTGGCTCAGTGCAGACAGCGGTACCAAGATCTCCAGGAGAAGCTGCTCATCTCAGAAGCCACCGTGTTTGCTCAGGCAAACCAGCTGGAGAAGTACAGAGCCGTATTCAGTGAGTATCACCAGCTCACCATCACCTCTGTGTCCTCTGACCATGAAGTCACCTGTTTCTCAACTTCTGTCTTTCTACCTCAACCTGTGAACACTTCAGCTATGCCTACAGTCTTAGATATGTGGTGGTGAATAGTTTACTCCAATCTCCAGATGGGTGGATGTAAAGGATAAAGGAAGAAAACAAGGTTTTAACATGACACTGAAGGGGCTAGCGATGGCTCCGGGCTTAAGAGCACTTGTTGTTCTTGCTGAGGACCCCAGTTTAGTTCCTAGCACCCCCAAGGTGTCTCATAACCCTCTGTAACCACAGTTCAGGGCATCCAACATTCTCTTCTGGCCTCTGAGACCAGGCATGGACATGGTACACATAGGTACATGTAGGCAAAGCACTCATTACACATAAAATAAAAATAAACATATCTTTAAAGCCACAGTGAAAATATAGGAACAAAACAGATTAACAACCGGGTTTGCTGATCTCCGGACTGTTGGTAGCTGGCTTGGATCTCCATGTGATGGTTTCTTTCCTCCTTTGCACCATAATAGATTCTTCAAAATCCTGTAGTGACTGTTGCTCTGGACTATCCAAGGGAAACTGCTGTACTGAGGGGACGCTCTTTATTCACAGAGATACTGGGCACATGAACTTAGAAAGTCTAATTTTGGTTCATTTGATATAGTGCTACCTTATTGGATAAGGCAGGGCCAGATGTCTTGGGACTATTAATCACTTCAGCTCCATTGAAACTAAAGACCTTGTAGTTAAGGGGCCTAATGGTTTCACTAGGGCTTCCTGACATGGTGTCATGCAGTTGCTGACTTGCCTACATCTATTCTCAACTAAACTTCGGTTTTCAGAAGAGAGCCTCTCCGTGAGCAAGTACAGGCTCACCCAGGTGAAGAGAGTGCTAACTAGCTATGACAGGCTTTATCTTCTCTCGTTGGGGTCCAAAAGGCATCCCTCCAAGTCTGCCTCTGACTTGCTGGCCAGGGAATGTGCCACTGAGGTTGAGGGAACATGGAGGATGTCCAGACACCTTGTGGCACCCGCTGTCTCTTTCTGAACACAGGTGAATCCCTGGTGAAACAGGACAGCAAGCAGATCCAGGTGGACCTTCAAGACCTGGGCTATGAGACTTGTGGCCGAAGTGAGAATGAAGCTGAACGTGAGGAGACCACCAGCCCTGGTGAGTACACAGTGTGTTGGGGCCACCTTCTCTCCCCAGAGTCACACATTGCATTTGGATGCCTGAGGCCACTCCCACCCATGTTGATCAGTGGGGTCAGGGAATTTGAAGCTGAAAGAGACCCAGGACCACAGAACAGGAACTTTGGAAAACCTTGGTTTGAGCTTCTATAGTTTCTGACACACTGCGTATATGTGTGTGTGTGTGTGTATGTATATATATATATATATATATATATAATCAATCCAACTGATATTATAGAAAAAAATGCCTAGGCTTATTTATTAGTGATCTGTGAGTTTTAATGTATATCTAAGCTGTAAGTTCAGAATGATTTTTAAGGTTCAGTATTCATAAACGGGTATCAGGAACTACAGGGTTCCTGCAGAACGGAAGCTGAGGCAGCATAGAGGGGCAGTTAGGAACAGGGATCTGGAGACCAGACTGCTTGGGGCAAATCCTCTGATGAATTTCTCTGCCCCTCAGACTCCTCATCTGCTAAGATGGCAGTAAAGCAGCTGCCTAGCTCACTGGCTCCTCACATCAATGAGTAAACTCTAGTAAAACACCCTGACTGGCATTGTATTTGTAAAACATTCCTGTTACCCTGGCTGCCACCACTCTAGCCCAGCTTGTGACAATAAATATCCTGTCTTGTTTTGATGGTCATATTTTCCTAGGCCTGTTTTCCTCACTGTCTTGACCCAATAGTTTTAAATCATTCACTGTCAGGAAATGCCACAGAAGCAGTTTGTTCTTTAGTCCTTGTGATCATTTTACATACATACTTTGTTAACGTCTCACTTGAGAGACACTGACTGGCTTGTGTGTTAAGGACACAGGACACTGGAAGGTTTGAATTCTGGGTCTTCAGCGTACATGGTCTGTGACTGGCTAGCTTACCCACTCACTGCCCTGTCACTGAATTTTGGGTTCTCCAGGCAACAAGATTTAAAAAATGACTATACCTTGCTCACAGGGCTGTTGAGCAAGACATGCTAAATGTCACTGTCTATCTACTGCCAGACCTAAAGAAAGCACTGCTCCAGGTTTTATCCCAGTACATATTCCTGTGACCAGCCTACCCCCATCAACAGAGTGTCCACAGCAACACATCCAGCTTTTCTCCAAGATGTTTCTGTCTCTTTCAGAGTGTGAGGAGCCCAATAACCTGAGGCCCGTGGTACTCATGGAAGAGCTGTGCTCTGAGCAGGGGTACCTGGACCCTGTCTTGGTCAGCCCACCTCTGAAGAAGCCCTTGGAGAACAAGCTGCAGAAGCAAGAGGAGTTCCAGGCACAAGGAACTTCAGACAACAGCTCTCTCCTGAGGAAGGACATCCGAGACCTGAAAGCCCAGCTACAGAACGCCAACAAGGTCATTCAGAACCTGAGGAGCCGGGTCCGGTCCCTGTCTGCCACAAGTGATTACTCATCGAGTCTGGAGAGACCCCGCAAGCTGAGAGCCATGGCAACCCTTGAGGGAGCCTCCCCCCACAGCGTCACTGATGAAGACGAGGGATGGCTGTCGGATGGCACTGGGGCTTTTTACTCTCCAGGGCTCCAGGCCAAAAAGGATCTAGAGAATCTCATCCAGAGAGTATCACAGCTGGAGGCCCAGCTCCCCAAAACTGGACTAGAGGGGAAGCTGGCTGAGGAACTGAGGTCTGCCTCGTGGCCTGGGTAAGGGGGGAACTGTTCAGGCCTTCAACTTGAGTGATGTCTAATCTGTACTCGGAACAGGGCAGCCCTGGCAGTTGTAAGGGAGAATGTATCCAGGTAGGGGACTTATCTAAAAAGTGGTTGAGCTGAGGGAACACAGGGACAGGCACGGTCGGCACCACATCAGATGGTGGTGGCAGATCTCTGAGCTGTCCTGTTACAGATGTTAAAAACACAACAATGATATAAGCAGTATAGGGTAGTGGTAAAACTAGTCCCAGGCACCTGACTTGAAATCCTACATCTGCAACAACTCCCAGTCTGTCGACTTACCTGAAGTGAAGAGAACTCCAACTCCAGAAGAGTTACTGGGCTTAGAATAATGCCCACCATATAGTAAGCTCTCGATGCTAGCTTCAGTTAACACGATTACCGATAATTTATGCTGAAAAATATTGAGTAGACATACAGTTCAGCCTCTGCCCTGACTATTGCTAAGTAATAAACCATTCCAAGACAGTGGCTTTACCATCTCTCATGATTCTCTGGGCTGACTTGATTCAACTGAGTCTCCCACGTGGCTGCCATCAGATAGAAGCTGAGGCCAGAGTGCTCTGAAAGGCTTTTTGAGGTTAATATGGATTCTTTATCCATGACTAGGCTTCTGGCTTCTCTCTTTGACCTTGAGGATTTCTCCTCTGACTTTGCTTTCTCATGGTGTGGTAGTCTTTGGTGATGTTGCTTCTGTGTGAAAGCTAGTATCTATGACAGGAAGTAGATCTTGCCAGACAGGTAAAGAACTACTCCTCAACTTGGCACGGTGAAGCCTCTGTTGTGTTGTCTAGGTTAACACAGGGACAGAACCTTCCAGACTCAACTATGTAGAGCATAACCTTTTTGCTGGAGGAGGTCTGGCAAAGCCCTGTTCCGGGAGAACATATAGCATGAATCTATAATTGCCAGCTGCCACAGTATCAGAGCATAGAAGAAATTCATGCATCTGGTAAGATGTGAACAAAAAGATAGAGAAGGTCCTATATAGGCCTAGGATTTAAGAAATTCTAAATATTTATAGACTATCTACTGTGTGTCCATCTATATTGGAGTTGTATGGGAGGTAAAATGTGAGGTTTTCTTTACTCCCACAGGATTTATGGTTTAGTTTTTAACATAAGGCTAACATTCTAGAGGAGCAGTGGCATCCTCTTAAGTGTTTGGGTACAGTAGTCTCTCAGCACGGAATTTACCTTTAAACACCTTCCATGGATAGTCCGATTCTGAGCCGGGACTTACAGAGGACTCTAAGGAGCCCCCATAGCTTATCATTCACAATTTTCATTCTTCTTCTCCCTTCTCTTTCCTGAACTAGAAAATATGATTCCTTGATTCAGGATCAGGCCCGTGAACTATCATATCTTCGTCAAAAAATACGAGAAGGGCGAGGGATATGTTATCTTCTCACCCAGCATGCAAAAGATACCGTAAAATCCTTTGAGGACCTCCTAAGGAGCAATGACATTGACTACTACCTGGGCCAGAGCTTCCGGGAACAACTAGCCCAGGGAGGTCAGCTGACAGAGAGGCTCACCAGCAAACTCAGCACAAGTAAGTCAGCCACTGGCACAGTCCTAGGCTTAGGTGACCATTTGTCCACAACAGCATTTTATTCCAGAGTCCATGTTCCCCCTATGTCCTGAGGGCCATTTCTGACTCAGGACTCCCGTGAGCAGCACCGAGCAGGGCAGCAGCAACTGTGCAGCCAGGCATAATGGCGTGCTCTCAGGAGGCTGGGGCAGAAAATTATGAGTGTGGCTCGACCTACAGGCAAAGGGACTTGTCGTCTCAGATCCAAAAGGCTGATATGAAAGAGTTTACGGTTACATGCCCCTGTATGTAGGAGCCAGTCTGCCACAGAATGTGGAGGCTGGAGAACTCTAGAGAACAGCTGAGGAAGTATCTTGTGATCAGTGAGAAAAAAAATATATTCAGTTTTTAGCCTGGATTTAAACATATGAAGTCATGGTTGTGACCCGAGTCAGGGATAGTCTCCCTGGTGAGATTAGATGAGCTACCTGCTCACCACCCTAAAGATGTGTTATCATGGGTGTTCCCTCACAAGTGGAGTCAGGAGACAATCTAAAAATAGCCATGGCAAGCATGGCATCGGAAGGTCAAGGTTAGAGAAAATAGCCCAGCAGGAGGGGCGGGGCAAATGTGGACAACAGAGGACTTTGTGATCAAAATATCTTATGCACATCTGTGAGAGTCTTATGATGAAGCCCATCTGTTTGTAGAGTTAATTTATGTGATGAAAAGGACATAACTCAGGGCTGGAGAAGTAGCTCAGGAGGTATAGTGCAGGCCTGGCAAGCAAGAAGACCCGAGTTCAGTCCCCAGAATCTACTAAACAACCTGTACATGGTAGCACACGCTTGTTCCCATAGCCCTGAAGAGCCAGAGACAGATGGGTCCCCTGGACTCGCTGGCCAGACAGACGAGCTTAGTTGGTGAGTCCACATTCAGTGAGGGACTGTCTCAAAAAAGACAGGAAAAGTGGTGAATGGCTTCTCTGAGCAATAATACCCAAGGTTGTTCCCCGGCCTCAATAAGCATGCACACTCTCATGCACACGTACGTATGTATATGTATTCACATGCACACACAGAGACAACTTGAACACTCAAAATAACTTTTCTGAACCCATATGTATGGCATAATCGCTGTTCTGTGTCCTAGTGGAAGCCGTGCTTTTTAAGGTGTGACATGGAACCCATTTAACCTGTTACTTTTTAAATTTGGTTTTCAGAGGATCATAAGAGTGAAAAAGAAGAAGCTGGGCTTGAGCCGCTGGCCCTCAGGTAATTCTGAAGGCAGTCTGGTAAAGGATCCAGTCAGGGTGGCCCACGCTCAGATGAGGCGGGGACGTGGACGAGATTAATGCAGTAGTTCATTGAACACTCACTGATTTGTTTCCAAATTTTTTCTTTTCTTTTGGTATGATTTTTTTTTTCCTGCGGCGATGTTTCAGGCTTGGTAAGCTAGAAGCAGTCTGATCCAGGGTGTATCAAGAGTCTGCTTCCCCTTCCTGCTCCCCACATAAGTAGTTTCCTGCAAGGTCAGCCTGCCCTGGGTTTTAATAACAGCTAGCTTAGTAGTCACTCGGTGTCCTTGGAAAAAGAAGAATCCCATGAGAGTGTAGAGAGAAAGAGGCTCAGATGATGTAGAACCCTGGAAGTCAGCAGTTCCTCAGGGAAAATAATTCGGTTTGGAATGCTCAGGAACTCACTGGCTCAGGGACATTTGTGGCCACTGGTCTGAGCTCTTTGTGCATGACTGTGCCTCAGACTCTGTAAATCCTTCTCAAAATGCCCATGGTAAGGGACACACAAAGGCCCACACTTGAGCCACCCAGTTGACACCCCTTGTCCTAGTTTTGGATGCTGTGACAATGTTTTGTCCCACAATTTTCAAGGCTTCCTTTTGATTTTTTATACGTGTTGGAGATACTGATAGTCCTCAGACTGTCACTGTCTGGTGGGCACCCGTTGAGCTGCCAAGCCTTAAGGTCAGCATATGGCTTGTCTACTACATAGCCACTGCCATCTACCCACTTATGCCACACATACACTCTATGCCTAGAATGGTGCCCTTGGCATACGTGGGTTTCCCTGTGGGCTTTAGTGGAGCCTAGCTGGCCTGGGTTTCCTTAGCTTTACCTGTGGCCTGTTCTTTCCCCACCAGGCTCAGCAGGGAGCTACAGGAGAAAGAGAAAGTGATTGAAGTCCTGCAGGCCAAGCTGGATACGAGGTCTCTCTCACCCCCCAGCAGCCATGCCATGTCTGAGTCCCACCACTCTGCCAGCAGCACGTCCTTCCTGTCGGATGACATAGAAGCCTGCTCTGACATGGATGTAGCCAGCGAGTACACACACTACGAAGAGAAGAAACCCTCACCCGGTCACTCAGGTAGCCTCCACTGTTGGAGTGGTACCTTCTCTGTCTAGACTGAGAGGAGACCTTGGGATCCAGGCCTTATAGTCCACTTTGGTGTGTAGCAGGCTGAACAGAACATGGCTCTGGGACCAAGTCCCAAGCACAGGCTCTCAAGGGTTAGGATCCTTGCTCTGTCCCTGACTCTGTGAGTAATTCTGTCATTCTGAGTCCTGCCACCAGGCACATGATGACATGTAATTCCAGGTGAGAAGATGGTGGCTAACCTTTACTTCTCATTGAATCTGTCTGATAGACCTCCTTCTTAAGATGGAACATCTTATGTATGTCCTTGCAGCTCCTACACAGTGGCCCCTGAGTATCTGTGGGCTCCCACAGCCTCTGCCACAAGCTCCTTCAGGATTTCCGGGTTCTCAACTCCCTCTGTCCCCCAAAGGCAGTTCCCTTACTGAAGGAGTTATCTGAAAGCAAGAAAATGAATACTGCAAGAGGTCCTTGTCCTTGGGGCCTTCCATGACAGCCAGCCTCTGGCCCTGGTACTCCTGGATACTACAAGGCCTGGCTTCCAGTTCTCTGTAGAACACCAAGCATCCGTTTTCTTTCCTTCACGAGTTTTGTAGACTCCATCTATCATTCGAGTCATTCTCCTGTGTTGTCTTCTAACCCATCAGCAGCCAGTGCATCTCAGGGGCTTAAGGGCGAGTCCAGCAGCAGCCCCATCAGCTTGCCAACTCCCCAGAATCCCCCTAAGGAGGCCAGCCAGGCCCATCCAGGTATGCACAAGCCAGTGGGGCGGTAGCTTCGGCTCTCTCTCAGCTGCCTGCTTGGTGTCCTTCAGGGATAAGGGTGGAAACTGCTAGGAGCCGAAATCTAACATGTCCTACCCAAATCAGGAGGCTGTTCTCATCTACCGTCTGTGTCTGGTTTTTAAAAATTACAAAGTAAGACATCTGTAATAAGCTTTAGTCTGTGGACTGTTTTGACTAATAGCTAACTTTTTAAATAAGCACCTTCACTTCTCTCACTCACCCTGGGGAGCAGAGGTCAACATTTTAATAGGATTACAGTAGCCAAAGAACAGAAAGAAACACCTTCTAATCCCATGCATATTACCTACTTAGCCAGTCCAGTGCCTTTTCTGTGGGTGATGCGGCTAACTTCAGAGTTAAATGCTGCTTACATCACCATCGATGGCTTTGTGAATGGTGCGTATGTATTTTGGCAACAATGAAAGGGGAACACTCTTCACATCTCAGTGTAGCTGTCAGAGGTCTTATTGATGGCTCACAGTTCTGCTTCAGAGATGCCAGAGAAAGGCCAGTCCTGCCTTCCTCCATGGCTGGCTACCTTTATGTAGTGTGTGATGAGGTCTGAGTCCCAGAAAAGCATGGTCCTATTTTCTGCCACCTTCACCCTTCCCAAGGGCAATTCAATCACAGCCTTGAGCAAGAAGGCTATAGACCTGTGCCTGGGCTCTGGGCTTCTGGGTCTGAGTGAGCAGCGGCTGGACCAAGAGACCCCCCCCCCCCCCCAGCACAGACAACCTGCCCAGATGCTCTCAGCTCAAAGGAGCCTATGGTCAGCAGTTTTAACACAACAATGCCTTTCTAAAAGATCCCTGGCTGTGTCTCTAGGCAGTTTGGCTGTGTATCACTCTGCTGCAGTATCAACACCATGGGATCAGTGATGTACTGTAGATGTAGTCATGCCTTGTACATACGACCTCCTCCTCAAGATAGTCTTGGTTTCTGCCCTGCTCCCCACTGGAAAAGGGAAACAGATTAAAACATTAGATTTTCACAGTGTCCCTAAAGATTTGGCTGCCCATGGATGTCACGGATCTCTAAGGGAAACATGTAGGTTTTGTTTTTTTGTTTTTTAAACATCTGGGCTGTACTCCCAGAGCTTATCATTCTACTACTGTTCTACACTAAGGCAGGTCTGTATGTGCTAAGGGTTGGCAGTGCACATGTTTAATCCAGCACATCTCATGATGACTTGAGGCTAGTCTGTACTGCATAGTAAGATCTTGTCTGTCAAAGGAAGGGGTAGAAAGAAAAGGAGAAAAAGGAGGGGTGGAATCTTTTAGGAAGAAGAAGGGGGCTGGGAAAAGGACGGAGGAAAACCCTCCTGTAGCCTCCTGGGAGAGTATGATCAACGTATACCACATATGTGTACAGCCATGTCACATGCAGCCTGTCCCATACTCAATACAAGCTAACAAAGCCATTAAATAGTTCTCTCAGACAGCTTTGCAGGCCACTAACTCAGCCATGCCCACGTGGCTGTTTCTCGTCTTATGAGTGAGCACATTGCTTTGGATTTCTAAAATTTGTCCCCACACTATACCTAACAGTAATGCCTTGGTCTAGTCTGCCCTCCCCAGGGTGATCCTGATGCAGTTACAAAAATAAAAATAAAAATAGTCCTAGATGAATGGAATGGATAATCTCCCAGAGAGAAGGGCTGGTAGGCGCGCGCCAGGAGCAGCACCCTAGGGGCCTTCAGGGAAATAAGCAGGCATCCTGATGTTTGGTAGGGATGAGTCACGCCAACTTGCCTCTGTAGCTAGCTGTCTTCACACATGGCTACATATGCAGGTGATCCTGGCAAAGGGATAAAGAGGAGAGACCTACCAGTATGCTTCTTAGGAATAACTTGGCCTTGCTGGCTTAGCCCACACCACACCAAGTACTGGCCGCGTGACAGGCACATGTCTGATCAGGGAATGGTCGACCTTCTCTGTGTTTTCTCTTGCTTTCTTTCTAATGATATCTCCTCTCTCCCTAACTCTTTATTTCCAGGCTTTCACTTTAACTCCATACCCAAGCCGGCTAGCCTCTCCCAGGCACCAATGCACTCCGCTCTGCCCAGCTTCGTGCCTTTCAGCCCCTCTGGGCCTCCCCTTCTTGGTTGCTGTGAGACACCGGTGGTGTCCTTGGCTGAGGCTCAACAAGAGCTGCAGATGCTGCAGAAGCAGCTGGGAGAAAGTGAGCACCGTTGCTGCCTTGGTGTGCTTATGAGTGGCGGCCCACTTGCAGTTGCTCTGCATGGCTTTGGCTTGATGGTGGCAAAGGGGAAAACTAGGCACATGACACAGGTGGCAGATGGAGGGAAAGCTTGCTTGCTTCTTGTCTGAAATGCGTCTGCTCTTGTCTCTGGGGTATGCACATCAGCTACTGGAGGCATTCAGAGACCTGGCACCCACAGACTGCCAACAGAGTTGGCCCAACACTGTATGTTAGTGTACATCCCTGGCAGGCTGGGAGATACTTACTGGCAGGTGGGATAAAGAAGTTATGCTTTGCCTTTGTGGGGTGACATAGCTATTAAAGATATGACCACATTCATGGACTGCTTTTGGGGGCTGTCATATCTCTTGCTGCAGACTGCTCTTAAGTAAGTGTCCAACATCATCGGCTTAACATACAAAGGATGGTGTCAAGATTTAGAGGCAGAGTGTCAGGTAGAGTCTCCTTTCTTGTTGTTCAAGGCTCATTCTACCCCCCACCCCTCCCCAAAAGGAAATGGGACATGTAGATGGATAGACTCATGAGCTCACGCTGTGACAATTGTGAATTTTGTCCTCTGAGTCCACAGGAGGTTAATCTGAGTGACTGCACAGTTCCTAGGCAGGGATCTGCTAGGCGTGCGCGCTGATGCTTCGTCGTAGATGCATGTGATCACTTTAGGTGTAGAAGAAAGAATGATTTTTTAAAAACAACTAGGAAGAGTTTGAGAATTATGCTAAAGTCATTCTGTGCCTGTAACAGAGCAGGAGTGAGCAAGAGCAGATCTCCACATCTGGGGTATTTACTGACCACAGATCACAGCCTGGAGTTTAAGTCTGTAAAGCCTCTGATGGCGTTTGGATAAGCTTGGGTTTTGTTTTTTGGTTTGGTTTGGGTTTTTTTTTTTTTTTTGCCTGGTTGTTTGGTTGGTTGTTTTTTGTTAACCCCCAAAATGGATAGTTTGTCTAATACACACCAAGCTTGATTTACAGAATCCACTGGACCACACCAGGTTTTCAGGAAACATTGCCAATTCTATTGGCTATGGAATCTAAGGGAATAAATCTTCTGTTATCAGATTTTTCCAGAACCCCAGTATAGGGCTTACCTAACACTGCTATAGTCTCACCTGAGTCTCACAAAAGTCCTATGCAGTGCACAGAGTTAGTATAGGAAGCTAAGATTCAAAGAAAGGCCAAGTGGGAGAGATGAGATGGGCTTGGAGCTTGTCTTTCGCTCCTGGTGTATGATCTCCCCCATACCTTTGCACTGGGGTGGTTTAGATGCCCTGCTGAGCCCAGTGGAAACACTCTGGCGATTCTTTAGAGCTGACTTCTCTTTCTCTTTAGAGACCAGTCTAGGACTTATGACCTAGAACTGTTCTGTTAGCAGTTCTAACACCAACAAATATGTCCCAAGATGGCATAAACATTCTTTGGCTTCTATTTTCTTTTCTCCATCCTCTTTTCTGTACCTTTCTATGACTGTCAACAGATCTTTGTGGAAAGGAAAAAATGGAAGGAGAATCCCAAGCGTTGTGGGCTGGAATCATAGTCTCAAGGCCTTGATGTTGGTTCAGATGGTCCCAGCTTTTGGGTTTTTTTGTTTGGTTGGTTGGGTTTTTTTTTTTTTTTTTTTGTTGTTGTTGTTGTTGTTGTTGTTATTTTTTCTGAGACAGGGATTCTCTGTGTAGCCCTGGCTGTCCTGGAACTCACTGTATAGACCAGGCTGCCTCGAACTCAAAAATCCACCTGCCTCTGCCTCCCAAGTGCTGGGATTAAAGGTGTGCGCCACCACTGCCCGGCCTGGTCCCAGCCTTTGTAAAGACTACTGTAGCCCTTCCATTTCCCATCTGAAGGCATGGTCCTCTCCAAGGGACCATTACCCAGTGCTCACTGTCTATTGTGAATCACTTTTCCATGTAGCCCCTGGCACATGGTAGCTTCCCATGTGTGTGTGTGGGGGGGGGGGCACGAGGCTAAGAGCTCCTGGCATGATATCTTTGAATGCTATAGGGCAGGGGGTCTGGATGTGCAACCAGAGAAACTGGATCACAAGGGTACTGATCACTGGCACCAGTCGACTTAAAATCTCTCATGACCTTGTTTAGGGCTAAGGTAGCATCAGGTATGAAAGGAATAGGAAATCATATCTTTGTTAAGTCCGTACTAAAAAGTAGAAATGCTGAAATCATTCGTCTCCTCCACTTTAACCCCAATGAGTGACTAGAATAATGGGGGAAGGAAAGGCCTACCACAATACTTCTCAAAGTTTACAGCCAGTTAAAATCTTCTGAGATGACTTTCCTAAATGTCCAGTGCTCAATATGTATCTTACACCTATCTATGGTACCCAGGTGCATGGGTGTGCGTGTGCGTGTGTGTTTACCTTAGGTGATTCTAGCAGGTAGCCCAATGTGAGAACTAGGTTTAATTGAGGATGAACACTTGTCAGTTGCAGCTGTAGTTGTCCTAATCCTTGCCCAGAGTGTGAAGCCTTGGAGGAAATGATGGACTCATTCCTGTGTGCTTAGAGG
The DNA here is from genome assembly GCA_028551405.1 of Uromys caudimaculatus. Lineage (NCBI taxonomy): Eukaryota > Metazoa > Chordata > Mammalia > Rodentia > Muridae > Uromys > Uromys caudimaculatus. The sequence continues at coordinate 72,383,624 of CM052704.1, read as the reverse complement.
GAGCCGCCTGTCTACTTTGCTTGTGTTGCTAATCATTGAAGAAGTCAGTCTTCCACACCGACTGAACTGTGGCCCTGTGCATCCCTTTGCATCTCCCCCAACACTCCTTCCCTATCTTGGCTTTAAAAAGCAGAAGCAGTGATCTAAGCCCTGCCTAGGGACCTTCTTTCAGATACTCCCTAGATAGATCAGAATCAGGCCCTAGAGGACGTCACCTGATTCCTGCCTCTGCTGAAGGAGAGGCCTGTGTTTTCGTAGGGTCTTTGAAAGCAGCATCCTGGGAAGGAGGAGGTCCCACTGCCCCCAGGATATGTTTGATGATAATTAAGGCAACGGTCTTTATCCTTCCAACCATAAAATCATTTTGTTGCTACACCCTAACTAATTTTACTTCTGTTATGAATCACGATACAAATATCTGATGTGCACAGTATCTGATATGCAACCCCTGTGGAAGGGTCATTCATCCCCAAAGGGGTTGCAACCCACAGATTGAGTACCATTGCCCTAAGGTTTGATGACTATGGAGGAGATCCAGATCACAACTCTTCTCACACAGGGGTTTTCCCAGCCTGAAAAAAGAGTTCAATCTGGAAAAGTCCTATCCCCTGTCTCCCTGGAAAGACTGACTGGTTAGCGGCAAATACAGGCAAACAGATCCTACCATTTGTGGGTGTGCCCAGTCAGATAGCCTGTCACATTCTTTATCCCTAACTATGGGATGACTCCTACTTCCAGAACTTTCCTGGATTCAATCGTAAGGAATAACAGTAGGAATGAGTAGAGCCCCTGGGCTTTTCAGACTCTCCATTATCCATCCTTTGCCTCTGGGTGTCTCCCGCTCAGAAATGCAGAGGGTGAAAATCAGGCTTGAGGCTTTGAGTCTTCTTCATCTAACCGATATTCTGTGATGAACTGGGGGGGGGGGGGGGTTTACTAACCTCTCCCCCTACCCCACCCCCACCCCCTCACCCCCGTGTCCACCGCTAATCTCCATTCTCAGCCATCTCAATGTCCTTACTGCTCTTAGCCATTGATACCATCTCTCACTGTGTTTCTATCTGCCCAGGTGTTAGCATTGCCCCTCCTGCCTCCACATCCACACTGCTCAGCAACCATACAGAAGCTAGTTCTCCCCACTACGTCAACCCTGCTCAGCCCCACTCTCCAACAAGGGGCACGATAGAGCTGGGCAGAATCCTGGAGCCTGGATATCTGGGTAGCAGTGGCCAATGGGACATGATGAGGCCTCAGAAAGGGAGCGTCTCTGGGGAGCTGTCCTCAGGCTCCTCGATGTACCAGCTTAACTCCAAACCCACAGGTAATGTACAGAGCTCGGACTTTCTCTCCTCAGTCAAGAAATAAATAGAAAGGATACAACTTCTCTACCCCTTAAATATGTCCTATGTACAAAACCCAGTCACACCAAGTAGAGTGGGTGTAACTAAGGCAAAAAGCCCACTGCAGCTCAGTCCCAACAGCGAGAAACTGAATTTCCAGGAGAAAGCCGGAAGTGAGCCGGTCCACTTGTAACCTAGCCCTGCAGCTTCTTCTGGGTCCTTCGGGGTACTAGATCCATGCAGGGGATCCCTTCTTCCTGCCTGACTAAAAGTGGCATGTGAAACCATCGAGCCTCAGCCCTTAGCTATGCTTGGTAGGTTGAAAGCATGTGGTTTTTACCTTAGGCCTTCTCTCTAGGTGGAAAAGGACAGATTTTGCTAAAACCTATTGAGTCCTTTATCAGGAAAAGGGATTGGAGGGGGCAGTAAGGCCTTCCCTGTCACCTCCAAAACCACACCCGAGAGGTGGATCCGTCTTTCCAGATGGCAGTTGGGCTCAGTTAGATCTGACAGTTATTTTCTCAGTGATACGGAGCTCCCTTTCACCGTGGATGAAGGCCCATGGACTTTCCTTAGCAAGGGGCCACCCTGTGGTTATGAAGCTCCCGTTTCACTAAGTGGAGCTGACTGACTGTGGAAGGACACTGTGGGCAAAGGGAAGGCAACATTAGGGGCAGGCTGGGTTGTCCACGGACAGAGTTCACCTCACCCTAGTAACCAGCCTTGTGTTTCCTGCTTCTGCCCTGTCCTGAAATGGCTGCAGGGGCCGACCTGTTGGAAGAGCACTTAGGTGAGATCCGGAACCTGCGCCAGCGCCTGGAGGAGTCCATATGTGTCAATGACCGGCTACGGGAGCAGCTGCAGCACAGGCTCAGCTCCACTGCCCGAGAAAACGGTAGGCAAGGTCTCTGTCCTGACTGAAGGGAAGGCCACTAGGCAGAGCCTCACGTTTCTAATCAGTCTGATACTCTTTACCTAACTTGATTGTCACAGTCAAGTGAGGGATGGAGGTTATGGGAAGTGGGTATTTCTGCTTTGCACTCTGAGCTCAGAGACAGACTTTCCTCAGGCAAAGCTCTGGCCTCTTGTCCTTAATCTGTTTATACGCAGCTGGTTGGTTCACTGTGCCTTTGTGATTGGTAACCAGTACAGGCAGGTCTCTGAAGACCCACCCCCAGATCCACCCCTACCCACTTCACTCAGGAGGCCATTAGTCCCTACCTCCCCTACCTCACAAGATGTCATTTGGATGTCACTCTTTGTGCATGCAATTGCTCCTTCCACACAGCAGCCCCAGCTAGTTAGGGAGGAGAAGCTTCTGATACAAATAGAGTGGCTGCAAGTGCAAAGACCTCAGGCTCTGCAAACAAACACATACTGCTCCGCATTCTGCCATTGTGTTCAAGTCAATCCTAGGCCCTGAGGGTCAGAGATTGTGTCTGGGTTGGGACAGCAGATCTTTGAGGGGATGGAAAAAGCACCTGTTACATGGGACATGTGTGTGTGTTGTCCTGAACAGGGTCCACGTCTCCCTTCTACAGTCAGGGCCTGGAGTCCATGCCTCAGCTCTACAGTGAGAACAGAGCCCTGAGGGAAGAAAACCAAAGCCTGCAGACACGGCTCAGTCATGCTTCCAGAGGTAGGTGGTCCAAAGCCAGACTTACAGTTCCTCCTAGGACTGTCTCTCCCCTCACCAGGGCAATCACCAATTGGAGAGAGCAAAGAGAAACTTAGTTAACAGCTACTCAGATTTCCTGGTCCAGCTTCTACATTGCTAATCTGTCTACAAAGGGCTACAACCCAAGACAGTGGTTCTCAACCTGTGGTCAAGACACTTTTAGGGGTCAAATGACCCTTTCACAGGGGTTGCCTAAGACGTCAGAAAACACAGATGTTTCTGTTACGATTCACAAAAGTAGCAAGATTACAGTTATGAGGTAATAACAAAAATAACTTTATGGTTGGGGGTCCCCACAACATGAGGAACTGTACTAAAGGGTCACAGCATTAAGAAAGGTGGGAACCACTGCCATAAGAGATCCTAACCCTGGCCCTCAGGTTCCTAGGCTCTGAGACTGAATGGCTTTGGGAAGACTATCTCTTTTGAAAGCCTGCCCACATCCAAGAGCAGTGCTTGTCCTGTCAGTGTGGAATTCACCCTCTTCTGTCTGCTCACAGCTTATTGGAACCACAAAACCAGGGATCATGTGTGTCTGTATTCTCCCATACACTCTGGAACCAAGTGCAGCTCTGGCCGCCCTGCCCTCCTCGGCCTTTCCCTGCAGTCCCGCCAGGCTGCTCTCTGTGGTCCTCCTCTAGGTCCGTGTCCTCTAGAGCTTTCCCAACCGTACTTCATGGTCATCTATGACCATGTGGCCTGGGAGGCAAATTACATAGTATTTGTTGATGTGACTAAATCAATGTACAACTAGTAACAAATGACTGTTATTTACAAATATCTATTGAACAGCTATTAAAAGTCTAAGAGCAATGTATGAAAGGATTAAGATTAAGTCCCGAAGCCGGGCAGTGGTGGTGCATGCCTTTAATCCCAGCACTTGGGAGGCAGAGGCAGACAGATTTCTGAGTTCGAAGCCAGCCTGGTCTACAGAGTGAGTTCCAGGACAGTCAGGGCTACACAGAGAAACCCTGTCTCGAAAAAACCAAAAAAAAAAAAAAAAAAAAGAAAGAAAAAAGAAAAAGAAAGAAAAGATTAAGTCCAGAATGAAAGAATCCTTGTGGAGGCAAAAGATGAGAAGAACTATTTCTAAGGTAGCTCCTTAGTACTTTTGTACTAAGTCAGTTCAGAAAGACATGAGAGGCAGGGCCCTGTTGGAGGATAACCAAGACTGCTGGATGAGGGCAAGGCAGAAAGATTAATCTACCAGTGCATGCTGGGACAGAGGAGGGCGGCCTCACTGATAGGAATAGGAAGAGTCCCAAATGAACACAGTGGTGCCCAAGGACTAGCCTTGTATAAAGAGTCCCTGAAATGAACACAGTGGTGCCCAAGGACTAGCCTTGTATAAAGAGTCCCTGAAATGAACACAGTGGTGCCCAAGGACTAGCCTTGTATAAAGAGTCCCTG
>CM052704.1:72366420-72379096 GCA_028551405.1 Uromys caudimaculatus | reverse complement strand
GAAAGACATGAGAGGCAGGGCCCTGTTGGAGGATAACCAAGACTGCTGGATGAGGGCAAGGCAGAAAGATTAATCTACCAGTGCATGCTGGGACAGAGGAGGGCGGCCTCACTGATAGGAATAGGAAGAGTCCCAAATGAACACAGTGGTGCCCAAGGACTAGCCTTGTATAAAGAGTCCCTGAAATGAACACAGTGGTACCCAAGGACTAGCCTTGTATAAAGAGTCCCTGAAATGAACACAGTGGTACCCAAGGACTAGCCTTGTATAAAGAGTCCCTGAAATGAACACAGTGGTACCCACGGACTAGCCTTGTTTTATACAAGTAGTCCCTGTAGATCATCTTCAAGAAGTTTTGACCAGAGATGCCACATGGCCAGGCAACACCAGCTGTCCACATTTTCAAAATGCTGGAAAAAATATCTTCTAAAAACCATAAATAAGAAATCAGTGCTGTTCTTTAGTAAGACTGAAGGTGTGCAGCTGAGCAGCTGCAGGTGAGTGCCTAGACAACAAAGACTGAAGGTGTGCCTAGACAACCCTGAGCTTCCGGAACATGCTGTCTCCTCTAAGAACAAGGGCAGAAGTTCTTAAAGGAGGGTCAGACACCACAAACACCACTCCTACACAACCCCCAGTGTGTAAGGTCCACTAAGCCAGGCTGCTCGGCCATGCAGGACCTTCCTTCCCCTGGACTCACACATGTTTGGAGTTGTCTTTCTAGTGAGCTTTAGGCATGACTTAAATACCCCTGTGCCCTGCTCATTAGGACACTCCCAGGAAATGGACCACCTGCGGGAGGCTCTGCTCTCCTCAAGATCCCAGCTTCAGGAGCTGGAGAAGGAGCTGGAGCAGCAGAAGGCTGAGCGGCAGCAGCTTCTGGAAGACTTGCAGGAGAAGCAGGATGAGATAGTGCATTTCCGAGAGGAGAGGCTGTCCCTCCAGGAAAACAACTCCAGGTAGGTGGGGCCTTGATACGGAATGGCCCACTTTTCAGTGTAGAAGGGATACTGACAAATCAGTAGTTTCCTCCTTTGGAAACCTCAGTTTCTCCTTTACTATTCCTGCCTCACTGGTCACTTGTAGCAAAAGGAAGAGACTATTTGGGACCAAAGAAAGAAAGAAAGAAAGAACAGGTTTTTTATGCTATGAGAGATGAGAGAGAGAGATGAAATTCTATTGCAGAGGTTTCCATCTGTCAGAGACTGGCAGGAGAGCATTCCCATGCTTCCCATTAGTTGCATGACATCATCGCTCTCTTCATAAACTGCAAGTTGCTATCCCAGTGGGAGCCCTGCACCTGCCTGTCAGCATGGAGAGCGCTGTAGGGCAGAGAGGGGCCTGTAGTGTGCTTACACTGCTGCCTGCATGGGGAGCTAATGCTCCGACTTCAGGCTAACTTACTTTGCCTGTCCCAGACTCTACTCAATGAATGTGATGGCCCACCAGGCCAACTGAGGCAAAGGTTGGCTCCCAGCTCATTTCTCCCACATGGCTCGGTGAACCCTTGCCTTTCCTTGGCAGGCTGCAGCACAAGCTGGCCCTCCTGCAACAACAGTGTGAAGAGAAACAGCAGCTCTCCCTGTCCCTGCAGTCAGAGCTCCAGATCTACGAGTCCCTCTGTGAAAATCCTAAGAAGGCCTTGAAAGGTATGAGGGCCCTCTCCCCATTCTCAGTAAAGCCCAAGGGTGAGGCGCTGTTGACATGAATAGGTCAAGCCTAGGTACCCTTAAGGACAGAGCGCAAGAATCACTTCACCCATTTAATAATAAGAAGCAACTTAATCAGGGGCAAAATTATAGCATTGTTTTGTTTATTTAAAGAAATACCCTAGGGCTGTCACCATCTGAAAGGATCTTTACAGGTGCAGGTGCTGAAGGACAGACCACAGCAGCCCATACAATCAGCACCTACCCTGCCTCCCTTCCCCAAGTGGAGAAACTGACTCAAAAGGAAAAAAATGCCTAATGAAGCAGAACTAATAGGTCTTAGGTCTAAAGACCAGTTACTTCACTGAGCAGTTTCTCTGTCTGCTGAAACAAAAAGCTAGTCTTTGGGGATCTTGGTGTGGTTCCCTACCACATGGAGCAGGGAAGGGAAGGAAGTCAGAGCCTGAAGGGTAAAGGAGCTACCAGGTGAGAGAAGCAGTGACTGCAGCCCAGAACTGTGGAGCAGAGTGCAATCTGCCTGTGGGAGCCCCTTGCTACTGCAGAGGTGAGAAGTCGGGGGAGGGGGGTGACGCGGAGGGGGCTGCTGCCTCGGAGAAAGCCTAGAATTCAAGACCAGAGTCTACTTTCAAGGAAGATGGCTCCATGTTGAAAACAGTTTTAAGATGCTAAGTCTGGTGAACATACTAGAGTCAGGAGTTAGGGAGCCTCCAATCTGAGAAGAATTTTGGATAAATGTAGGAATGTTTGTAGATTAAGAGACAAGGTGCTACTGGGGAGATAAAGGACAGCAGTAGCCATGCTAATTCGGAAGGGGGATAGCACGTAAGGCCTCAGCCCTGGACGGAGAGCCGAAGGCACCAGAGGTACACAGCCTTTCCTAGGGAAGAGCTTACCAGTGTCAAATGGTCAGCCCTGAAAACACATGAGTAGCATTACAGGGACTGAGCAGGTCTGTGAGTGTGTGTGTGTGTGTGTGTGTGTGTGTGTGTGTGTGTGTGTGTGTGTGTAACAATTAGGCCACAAACTGGAAGGGAGTGGTAATATGGTTGAAAGGGGGAAAGGGAAGGGCAGATATGATATAATTATAATCTCAAAATTTTTTAAATTATAGTAAGAGATATGGTACAACTGGAAGATAAGGGCAATGAGCAAAGGGAATTTTTTTTTCCAGAAACAATCAGAAGTTAGTGAAAATTTGAAATGAGAAGAAGAGAAAGTACACTAGAGCCTTCATCTCAGAAACTGCTTCATCATGACCGCCCTTCCCCCGTACCATACACACGCGCGCACACACGCACACACGCACCAGGCGTGTGTACCCCTTTCATGCTGTGTTCTGTTAGCACAGTGCATGGGCCTTATTTCAAACCAATTACCACTAATGCTCCATAACTTTTTCTTTTGAATTCCAAATCCAGCAAGGTAGCTGGATTTTCCTGCAGGCTTTTCTGTGAACTCATTTGATGAAGTGATGGGAGGAAAGCCAGTCTCTGTCTACTTAACTGTTCACATAGCCTGTGACAGATATGTGTCGGGCTAAGGGCTGAGGGCAAGATGCGCAGTGCAGGTAGCAGAAAGTGTAGATAGGTCTTGGTATAATCCAGAACTAATTCTGCCCTTCAAAACATAAGTGGCTCTCAGGTTTTCAGGTAAGAAATGTTGAATTCTAGACTGTTGCTTCACTCTTTTTATCCTTCTGTGTCAAATGCATGTGGTAACTGGAGATGAGAAATTGAAACTTCACTTAGGAATTTTGAGCCCAGGTCTAAGACCTGACTGACTTCCTGGGTTCTATTCCCAGAAGCCCCATGTGTTTGGCTTGTCCTCTCTGAATACGGAATCTATCAAGTCTCCTCCCTCCTTTTTACTCCTTTTAGTTCAGTGCTGACCTGCTTTCTAGCCTGCAGGACAAAGTTTAACAGAGAGACAACCCAGTAGGCTTATTCTCACCTGCCAGTTCAAACACCCTGTGGGCATGTATGATTAATCTGACCCTCATAGAAATCCCAGACTAGTTATATGCAGCCTTGCTGTGCTCCGGGTGCTGAATGAGAAGGGTTGTGTCTCACAGACATTCGGCCAAGCTCTTGAGAATCCAGTGGGACCCTTGGCAGAAAGGAATGTCACGAACGATATTTGACTATTTCGTGGACGTGCATGGTTGGTGCCACTAGGTTCTCTCCCTTCTGCTTTCAGCCTTCAGCCTAGATTCCTGTCACCAAGTCCCAGGTGAGTTAAGCTGCCTGGTGGCAGAGATTCGAGCTCTGAGAGGGCAGTTGGAGCAGAGCATTCAAGTGAACAACCGTCTGCGGCTGCAGCTGGAACAGCAGATGGATCATGGCCTTGACAAAGCCAGTCTCAGCCCCTCCCCTGTAGGCCAGAGCTTCTCAGTCAAGGCGGAGCCCACAAACTCACAGCCACTCTTCCAAGGTAGGGAGAAGAGGGAAGCCAGAGCCCTCTGCTCTGGGATGTCTGTGGGACAGGCGACAGTCTTGCTGAACCTATCCATGAGGGTCAGGCAGAATCCGGGGATGCTCTGGAATCTCCTAAGTGACAGCCTGGAAGTTAGGATCAGGCCTGTCTCCAGATTCTGAGTTTGCCTCTTCTTACAAGCCAGCATGCAGCATCCCTGGACTTGAAGCTCAGGGCACAGAGGTAATTACATCTGAAGCTTACTTTGTCTGCTTTGGGCAAAGTATTTAAATGCTCAAGTGTTTAACTCTTAGTTTACTCCACTTGAAGATGGGGCTTATAATATATGTCACGTATGGTTATTTGTAGCTTTAAATAAAATAATTGTCAAGGGCCTGAAGCAACAAGGATTGATTCCTCATATTTATGTACTGCTTTAGAATTACTAGTTTCCTCAAATATACAATTTCATTGAAATATTTCTCATGAGAAAATTTAATTTCATTGAAATATTTCTTATGAGAAAATTGAATCCCAAGACACTTAACAGACAAGCAAGGTTACTGGGTCTAGGGCTCAGGGTCAGGACCAGATGACTGAGCTTTGCTGTAGTTACTAACATGCAGGGGAGAACCAGATTGTGGAACTGCACCTTTTGCAAACCCATTCATTCTTTGGTAAACTATGTTTTTTCAGTGCCATGTCAAGCGTTCTCCTACTGAGCCTTTCTCCCTGCCCTTTGTCAACATGTTAACATCTATATTATTTACATATGCATATTTGTATTTCACTTCAAGTCATAGTGGTACGAGACCCTACATGCAAAATTATATCCAAAATCAGACTTATAAAATGCCTACCAATATTTTCAACTAGAAATGATATTCTCATGAAACATTCACTTCAATAGAAGAGCACACACTAGGTGCTCTGCTGTCTCCCTGTACTGGTTCCCTAAGGTTGATCCTGGGCTATGCACGTGCTGTGCGGCTCACTATGCAGTGTTCTTGGCAGACCTGACACCAGGGCTGTTTTGTTCCCTAGGTTCAGCTGCTTCCCCTCCAGTCCGGGATGTTGGCTTGAATTCTCCAGCCATGGCCCTCCCCCGCTCTTCTTGCCCCGTTCCTGGCTCAGAGCCAGCCATCATCACCGGGACAAATGGTAAATACAACAATGAAAGGACTCAGGTGGTGATGGGAAATTATTGACGCAAGCCGCCTTTGGTTGGCTCTTTGGACCTACCATACCTGTGCCTAGAGATCTTTCTCAGTCTCATGCTATGCACAGTCCTCTGCCTTGGTTGCTCTGTCATCGCCCTGTCCTTGAGTAGGGTTCCTGTATTTGTCGTCCTTTATCCAGAAACTTACACATTAATAGTATTTACCCTGAATATTTCACCTGTTGAAATATATCACAGTATCTTTTCTTTTTGCTGTGACAAAGTTTCCTGAGAAAGCAAAGCAGGTGAGAAAGGTGTGCTTCTGGCTCACTGCTGCAGGTTACACTCCACCAGATCAAGGGTGTCACAGGGACTTAAGGGAGCTGGTCACATAGCATCTGACATCAGAATCAGAGAGCCAGAAGCACACGTATGCTAGCGCTTAGTGTCCCTTCCCCACTCCATCCAGCTCAGGATATCTTGTCTAGGGAACGGTCCTGACCACAAGTAAGATGTGTCTCCCCACATAAGTTAATGTCATCAAAACAATCCACCACAGGCACGTCCAGCCATGCCTCCCAGGTAACTCTAAATTCTGTCTGGTGACACTACTGAAACCCAGTAAAAATGTGTCTATCAAAGTGATGTAGGAATGGTTATACAGAACACGGAATGCTCCGTGGACTCTGCCATCCTGTAGTTTTGAAGGCTGACTTGCTTCTTGCCTCTTTCACTGCCCCTTTGCAGTTGGAACTGAGGTCGTTATTATATATAACAATGGATCCTACTTTTGTGTCTCTGTCAGAGCTAGGTTTGGATGAACCTGCAGCGATGAAGAACCCTCTCAAGCTGGAAGTCGATGCTACTGATGGCCCATTTGCCAACAAACACGGCAGACATGTCATCGGCCATGTTGATGACTACGATGCCCTACAACAGCAGATTGGGGAAGGCAAGCTGCTGGTCCAAAAAATCTTGTGTCTCACGAGGCCAGCATGCAGCATCCCTGGACGAGAAGCTCAGGGCACAGAGGTAACTGCGCCTGCCCCTCTTAGCTACTCTCGTACTCTGGCTGTACCTCTTCGCACAGTCCTTACTTTTGTACTTCCCTCTCCCAGCAGCCGAGGGCGTGGCTTATGTTTATCCCATCCAGACTCTTTTCTCTCCCCCATTTTTACTCTGCTACAGAACAGGCTGACTTGATATTTTGACCGAGAACTCCAGAAAACCCTGCACTTTATAATAGGAATATTGGCATAAAGCACAGCTAGATAGATTAAAGTCAATCACAAGTTCAGGCATCCGTATGAACTCGCATATGTGGAAGGGAGCAAACCTGATGACCCAGGTTTCCCTGTTCAGACGAGCAGAGGAGGGGAGGGCAGCCATCAAAGCTAAATAGTGTGCTTAGTAGTTGAGAGGAAGTGAGCACCAATGACGGTGTTGTTTGAGAAGCTGGACCTTCGTGGGTGCTTGCATAGGATAGCCTCGTCTACAAGGACCCACTACTAAAGAGCAAGATAGAGTTCGCTGTTGATACATACGATAAGGTGCCATAGACACAGTGTGAGGAGCCATCTGTCCTCTGTGGTTGCATTACAGACAAGGAAGGTACAGTTTCTTAGAGGATGTAACCCAGGAATGAGCTTTGAAAGCTTGTAGGGCATCCTGGGGAAAGGGTTCCAGGCAGAGACCAGCTGTCCCGGAACTGTAGGGAAAGCCAGGGTTTTCAGCAGCCCTGTCTCCTGTGCTTGCTGACACAGGAAACTTGAGCCCCATGCTTAGAGCAACAAGATGCGCCAGTTCCAATGATATTCATGACTACCTGCTTTCTTTCCCCAGGTACCAGGGCACAAAAGTGCCCATGAGCTTCGGAGCAGTGCCAGGGCTCTGAACCACACCCTAGAGGAGTCAGCATCCCTCCTCACCATGTTCTGGAGAGCAGCCTTGCCAGACTCTCATGGTCCTGTACTGGTAGGCAAAGAGGTAAGAGGCTGTGTGTTCATTTGGTTAAAACCTACTTTTCCAGGCCAGTATAGCCCTGCCCTGCTCCTGACTCCTTCGGCACTGGTCCAAGCCCGGGGTATGTTCAGCCTGGTGAATGTTGTCTGAGTCTGTCCCTCTTCCTCAGGGACAACTGATGGAGAAAGAACTCCTGGACCTGCGAGCCCAAGTATCTCAACAGGAGCAGCTCCTTCAGAGCACTGCTGCACGTCTGAAGAGGGCCAACCAGAGGAAGAAAAGCATGGAACAATTCATCGTGAGCAATCGTAGGTATCCCTGGAGGACACGTAGGGGAGGGCTCTTCCTGTCACGAAGTCTTGTGGCAGATGAACAGTGACCAGAGGGACTCAGGACTGTTGAGAAAGGAGGGACTGAGAAGTAATGGTGGGGATAGAGGGGGCGTGGCTAGCAACAGACCACACCCATTAGCAGAGGAGGTGCTTTATGGAGCATGTGCCAAGCAAGCCAGATTCATCTAGTAATTTGCATGTCTATGGGACTGTTTTAATTTTATATTTCCAGTGACCAGGACCCATGATGTCTTGAAGAAAGCACGGACTAATTTAGAGGTAAGGACAACACTATAGCTCTGAGCCACAGAACCTGCCCTCAGCCCGCCACTCTCATCCTGTCCGTGAGGCCCCTGGCTAGCTCTGACATTCTAAGAGATTTCTGGTGCAGTGTAGGGTGTGGTCCCTCAGCAAGCCCCGCCTTCCCCCTCCACGACCTCTCGGCTTGCCCTCTTCTTGTGTCCTCTCTCCCTTTCTCTCTAGTTTTCTGTCCTTTATGTGGGATGGGTAGGCCGGGGAAATGGAGTGCAGTTGCCTTCTGAGGGCAGGGACATTTGGAGTCTGCTGGTGAGACCAACTGAGACTTTTCTTTTCTATGGAAAAGAAAGCAGAGTAGAGCCTTACAAATTGCCCCCGCTGCACTGTGAGGTGGGAAGCATCCTTGTCTGTAAACATCCCGAATGATCTTTATTTCGTCTCATTGATGTAGAAGAAAACCTGAAATTGAACACTGCCTCTTAAGGGGAAAGATGGTCTATCCCTGGCAGGAATTCTCAACGATTATCACAAACGCTAAGTGCAGCGCCTCCCCCCCCCCTCCCCCGGCAGCAGTTGTAAGAAGACTTGGTGTAGATGATATGACTTAAAGATCAGAAGCTATTCTCTGAGGGTAGACTTGCCACTGCTGGAGCAGCTGAGCATCTGCTCAGACACTTCCTAATCTGCTGCAGTGCTAAGGCCCATGCAGAAAGGGGACTGGGCTGTAGTGTAGCGCACTCTTTTGTCTTGGTCTAATTTCCCTTCATTCTCTGACGACTCCTTTCTTTCCCGAGCCTCTGTAGCACAACACTCACGAGATTGCCTCTGTGCAGCCATATTCCTGTCCCAGCAAAGGTAACCCAGCAGCCTCTGCACCACTGGCTCAGCCTGTGGGCGCTTTCCTCTCTATTTCCCTAGGCCCCTGGGAAGGCTCTCAGCGCTAGGCCTCTCACTAACTGCCTGTGTGGCTTTGGCTCACCCCTTCAACTCTGATTCTGCTGCCCTAAGTCTGCAATGGTAGAACTCAGCTCAGCTCACCTCCGGAGGCCCTGCTGGCTCCACTCCATCTCAGATAACTGGGACACATTTACCAGGAGGACTTCCTCCTACATGGGCTCCTCCCTTGCTCAGCACTTCTTTCTTGGGAGATATAAAAGGCCCTCTTGGTTTCTGTTTGCTTATTTGCTTTGGACTACTCAATTTGGAGCATGAACTGGCTCCTGAAGGGAGATAGGCGGGGTCTGGTCGCTCAGTGTACAGAGGTATAAGCAGCAAGAGTCTAGGAGTGTGAAAGGCTTCTGTCTAACCTGGGTTCAAGAGCTTCTCCTGGCTGGTGCTCCCACCCCCACCCCTGTGCTTGCCCTGCTAACCAGGTTCCTGGCTTCCAGCAACATTCGTCCCTCACTCCAGCCTCCAGTGTGGCCTGAACACTCATGCTGACTAGGTCTGTTTTCTTCCTGTCTGCAGATGAAATCCTTCAGGGCTCTGATGTGCACTCCAGCCTTGTGACCCTTGCCTTCCAGGAGCCACAGAAGAGGCGGAGCCAGAGGCCTTTAAAGGAGCAGGAAGTGTGGGCCTGCCAGCCTCTTGTGCAGCTGCCTATCTGCTGAGGAATACCTGGTCCCACTCCTCCCCTGCTGGAGGTCCAAAAAAAATGGGCTCAGAGACGTGTCCACATGGGACAGGCAGGGAGGAAAGTGGCATCCTGGCAAGCAATGAATACGATTAGCTAATGCCCACTGGGCCCAGCACTAAGCAACACTCACGTAGACTGTGTAGAAGGCCTCCTGGCACTGCTTCTAGACAGCCTCAGTGGCACGGTGCCCACCATGTTTTCACCTCAGCATCTGTCCTCGAGATAGCCACTCAGGGGAACTAGGACCTCACCACCCACAAACAGGATGTGTGGTCCGACGCCAACGCTCCTCAGACGGTTGTAAAAGCACACACCCTTGAGTGGCAGTGCCCTGCCGGACATTGTTGGGGCTCACCAAACTCCCTTACAGACCTACTCTTGAGCCAGGCCAGCCTTATGGGCCAAGCCTGGTAGTACTTTGGTCTATACCACCACACCAGAGGTCTTTGAGTCTACACAGCGAACGTGGTAACTTCTAGGTGCCCTGCGCTTAGCCTAGCACCGTCTGTTTCTTACTCAAACCCAAGTTGAACCAAGTTCCTTAACTCTGCTGTCCCTTGTAATACTAACTTCCCTCAGGGGAATTGGGGACTGGTGGCTATATCATGCCTATTGAATGTCTAGCGTACAGCACACCAGTGGCTCTTTTAATGTCATGGGCCAGGCCTGTTCTGTACTGAAGACTCTGTGTCTCCACAGTGCTCATAAGATGTGGGTGTGTGTATAAATGTATAATATAGATTTATATATGTTGCTATGGCTAAGTGTTGAAAGCCAACATGATGTGCAGACCGATGGATGAGAAGACGCTAAGCAGTCTTTCTGATGGCTATTAAAGCAAACTGTGTATAAAGAAATTCTTCTCCTTTGCTTCTCATTTCTGTACCAGTTCCCAGAACAAGGATATGGAATATGAAAGACGTGCTGCCATCTTGTGTCCCCCAGTGTGCGCCTTATCTCAGAGGGTGTACCATAGACCCCGAGTGTGAACCCTAGTCCCCCCCATGGATTCCACTTCAACAAGATGAAATAAATGATCATGAACCAGGAAAAACTCACCAAACTGCGGGCACAAGTGTGTGTTGGTGGGAAAGCACCGCCCACAAAAAGAAAAAGGTGGTCCATAGAGCAGCCACAGCAGGCGATAGAAACTGCAGTTCTTAAAGAACTTAGGTGTGAACACATCTCTGATAGTGAAGAGAGGAACATGTTTACAAATCAAGGAGCAGTGGTCCATTCTAACAACCCTAAAGTTCAGCCTTCACAATTATAGGCTCCGCTGAGACAGAGCAGCTGACAGAAATGCTTCCCGGTGTCCTGAACCAGCTTGGTGCAGACAGTGTGACTAGTTTAAGGAGACTGAAGCTCTACCCCAACAACAATCTGCAGATGGAAAAGCACCATTTGCTACTGGAGAGGAGGAGGGGGAAGAGGAGGAGGAGGAGGAGGAGGAGGAGGAGGAGGAGGAGGAGGAGGAGGAGGAGGAGGAGGAGGAAGAGGAAGAGGAGGAAGAGGAAGAGGAGGAGGAGGAAGACAATGATGATGAAGAGGAGGAAGAAGTAAGAAGAGGAAGTTGTAGTAGCAGTAGTAGTAGTTTCAGATCTTGTGGAGAATTTTGTGAGACTTTTCAGAACGAGACAAACTGAACTGAGGCAACTTCTGAAGGATTCACTTTCAGAATCTATAGGAGCTGCTATTTTAAATCATGACCATTTTAAAAATTCTTTTATGGATCTGATAAAATCTAGATCTCTAATATTCTAAGCCCAAGCCCCCTGGACATGTCTACTCTTTTTAGTTTTTGTGTATACACAATTTATTCTATGGGGCAAATTAAGCTGAAGAAGCCTGGGAATAAAGTTTGGAAAAGAGTTAATAAAATTCTTTGCCTAGGAGAAGGGGGAGGGGGAGGAGGAGGCAGAGAAAGAGAAAGAAGTGGAGGAGAAAGCAGAGGAGGAAGTAGAAGAGAAGAAATTGGAGGAGGGGAGAGGGAGGAGGAGGAAGTGGAGGAGGCAGAGGAGAAAGTGGGGGGGAGGGGCAGCAGGAGGAGGAAAAGCTATCATTAAGAAAACCAGAGATGGAGCTGGAGAGATGCTCAGTGATTAAGAGCACACACTGTTCTTGAGAGGGCATATGTTTGGTTCCCAGCACCCATGTCAGGTGGCCCACAACTGCCTGTAACTCCAGCTCCAGGGGGATCAAATGTTGTTGGTCTCTGCAGGCTCATGTGTACATGCCACCCCCAGACCACATACTTTAAAATCATAAAAATAAATTTCAAAAACCAACCAACCAAACACCAGAGACTGGAGAGAAGACTTAGCATTAAGCACACGTGCTTTTCTTGCAGAGGACCCAGGTTCAGTTCCCAGAACACACACGATGGCTCACAACCACCCACAGGGCAAGCGCCAAGGGATTCAATGCTCACAAGGATGACCCACTCTCTCCAACTAGGCTCCACCTCAGACCCTTTGCTGCTTCCCCCAAAAGACCATGAAATTATGAATCCACTGCGGAGCCAGTCCACTCATGACATCAGAGCCCCCTGACCTAATTGTCTCTGTCGGAGTCCTGCAATCAGCCGTCTACCTTGACCCTTGACTCTGAATCCTCAGCTGCTCTAACCTCATGCTCCACACTTGTACAAACCCCTTCCACTCGGGCTCACTGGTCCCTGGTTATTTAGAGTTACCTAGAAGCCGTCCACCTTCATCATCACCTTCATCAGCAGTGTCAACACATGGAATCGTTCAATATGATCCCTGCTCCCAACACACCCTGACATCACGCACATAGCTTATTTTCAAGCTTCGCTAGGCCACTGCCTTGAAATGAGCCTAAAAGGAATGCTAACGACAAGGACGACAGAGGGTGAGTGTGACCAGGCGTCTGACTGCTCTTCTGACAAGGACAAGTGCTTGGGAAGGAAATTCTTGGGGCAGGGGCGAGGTGGGTGAGGGGTGGATTTGCATACCTACAGCCATTCAGAAACTACTCAGGACTGTGACTCTGTGGTGTAATGGTGCAAATGTTATGTCCGATAGAGGGCTAATATCCAATATATACAAAGAACTCAAGAAGTTAGACTCCAAAAGACCAAATAACCCCATCAAAAAATGGGGAACAGAGCTAAGCAGAGAATTCTCAACTGAGGAAATTCGCAGGGCTGAGAAGCACCTAAAGAAATGCTCAACATCCCTAGTCATCAGGGAAATGCAAATCAAAACAAGTCTGAGATTCCACC
>CM052704.1:72282195-72358136 GCA_028551405.1 Uromys caudimaculatus | reverse complement strand
AGAGCCTAGAAAATGATGCTAGAAGACCTGGAAAAAATGCAAGGTCACTCTATGCTCATGAACAAGGTGTGTTGTTGCCTTGTCACCAACACTGTCATCACCAACACTGCCATCACCAACACTGCCATCACCAACACTGCCATCACCAACACTGCCATCACCAACACTGCCATCACCAACACTGCCATCACCAACACTGCCATCACCAACACTGCCATCACCAACACTGTCATCACCAACACTGCCATCACCAACACTGTCATCACCAACACTACCACCAAGTGACCAACACTACTGCCAAGTCGCCAACACTACCACCAAGTGACCAACACTACCACCAAGTGACCAACACTACTGCCAAGTCGCCAACACTACCACCAAGTGACCAACACTACTGCCAAGTCGCCAACACTACTCAAAGGGATGCACAGGTTCAGTGCAACCTCTCAAATCCCTTTCTTTTCTTTTTTTTTTTTTTTTTTTTCAGAAATAGAAAAAAAAATTCCATCTTACATTCACACAAACCTTCATGAGAGATCGAGAACTGCCAAAAAAGCATTCTGAGATCAAAATAATATGTTGAGCTCAGGAAACAGCTTGCAGGAGTTGGTTCTCTCCTTCCACCGTGTAGTCTGAGGACCAAAGTCAAGTGACCAAGCTTGGCTGCAAGCACCCTTAGCTGTGGAGCCATCTCCCTAGTCCAAAGGAGCACTGAGAAAGAACATCTCTGGAAGAAAGGGACTAAGGAGACCTTTGAGCCACTCATGTCACTGGGAACTGCCACAGAAGCAAAGGGTGGGGTGGGGACAGGAAGGGATACAACAAAAGAAAGCCACAAAGGCCAGAGACACTGTAGAAAGCATACAGGCAATGCAAGTTTGGTCCTCACAGAATTTTGGCACCACTTGAAGTCATTTCTGTGACCAGGACATATGACATTTGGGACATTCTTTCACAAGCAAGACTTCCCACTGTCTAGTCCATAGGCCATCTCTGGACTGGACTGTTGTGTGGTTAACTGAGTTCACTCTAGTGTAGGTTTCTACACTAACTAGTGTAGGCTTTCCATACACACCTGGCCATGTGGTGCTCCTCTCTCATTCTTCTCTTCACTCCCACTGATTGTCTCCCTAAGAAAGCTGACCTTAGTTGACTCAAGCAACCAATGTAGCGGGGCTCAGTTTGAGGATAATCCAGAAACAACCCCTCCCCCCAGAGTGGAAATTTCTGGAGACTCAGGTTATAATAATGTTTTGCTGGGGCAGACTGGTAAGAGTGTTTTGCTGAAGAAGACACAGGTGAAAGGATGTTTTGTTGTAACACATGAAAGGATGAATGATGTTTAGAAAGAATATAAATATGATCCCACAAGACAATAGGAGCTCGTGCATTGGTTTGCCTTGCTCTACCTCACTGGTCTTTGCTGATGACATGCATGCATTGGTTCACCCTGCATTGCATTGGTGAGCTTCGCTTGTGCGGACTTCATAGAAAGAAACTCACCAAGGAATTTCTGGTGAGATTCTGGCAGCTTCCACAGACTCAGCCAACCGGAGGGGCTGTTTCTTCTGGATTGAACTGCAGTTGCTGATTCATGTGTGGTGTCTGCCGAGTGGACCGGACTGCCATTGCTGATTCGAGTTTGGTGTTTGCTAATGGACTAAACTTAGAACAACAAAGATTGGAAATACCCCAAAGAACTATTTCTAAAAAGGTCCACTTCCCCCACATCCTAATAACCTTTCTTTCCACTATCTCTGGCGGGTGGTGGGCTAAAGGGGAGGTTGAACCCATATTAAAATAGGTTACAAAAAAAATATGTGCCTACATCCCTACTTGTATGAAGGGACAGAAAGCAAACATTGTAGTCTATATGTTGACCCTCCTCCTCAAAAACAAAAAACCCCAAACCTTATGATGGTTTGTATATATATGCTCAGCCCAGGGAGTGGCACTAGTAAGAGGTGTGGCCTTATTGGAGTAGATGTGTCATAGTAGAGACGGGCTTAAATACCCTCAAGCGAGCTGCCTGTGAGGGAGTCTTCTACTAGCAGCCTTCAGATGAAGATACATCTCAACTCCTCCTGCACCATGCCTGCCTAGACGCTGCCATGTTCCCACCTTGATGATACTGGACTGAACCTCTGAACCTGTAAGCCCCAACTAAATAAGACTTATATGACTTGCCTTGGTCACGGTGTCTATTCACAGCAGTAAAACCCTAAGACAAACCAGACCAGAGATCTGCTGATAGAATACAGGATAAAGTCTAGTAGACAAGTAGAGAGGGGTCAGGATAGTGGTTCCCAGCCCTGCGTCTATTAGAATCATCTGGGAATTTTAAAAGTTCATACACATGGGGCCCATACCTAAGATCTCCATTTAACTCGGAGGCAGTGGACAGCCATTAATAGGCCTAGGTTCTCCATCGGGGACATAATGAGCAGCCAGGGGTAACAATCATTGGCCTAAGATCTCAGCTAATTCAGCACAGGACAAGAGGGAAACATACAGTTAGTTTGTAGAAAATGCTGGAAACAAATACTTCAGAGTTGCAGTCCTGTACTCAATGACTCAATGCTAGCATGGCCTGGGACAGACAAAGGGGGACAAACTGCAGCTGTGTCCCCCCAGGGATGGTTTCTCTTTGTCATGACAAGTCACATGCTTCAAGTTCTGATAATACCTTGGTTTTTATCAGGCTTCTGAGAATTGAATCAGTAAGTAACTCAAATATTATTGCTGTATAATGCTTTTATTAAACAGTTTTATGGAAAACAAACCCACATTTTTGTGTGTCACATAATACAGTTTTCAGGCAGAGTCCGGTGATGAGTCACACGTGGAGAGAAGCGTTAAAGTCTTGTGTCCGGTTTGTGAAACACTGAAGCAGCTTTGCACATCAGCATCAAAGGTCACAAACAGCACCATTTAAGAGACTCACACTTACTTAAGTCACCCCTGCTTTACGACAAACAACACCTGCCAAATTCAAATATGTCTCGTATAGGCCACCCAGCACAGAATTTAGGACAAATTGGGGCTGATGTCTGGCTGTCCTCAAAAGCTGAGGAAGGTGCTGTACAGAAGGGAGCCCAAGATGGCCGACAGCTGCTACACTTCCTGTAGGTGCCACTGACTATGTAACCCGACACCTATAACCCCTAATATTTAGTACTTCACATCACACTTACTGCAAAAGTTCTGTGCCACACTTAATTCAAATCAACTCCGCCTAATGTTGGAAGTACTAAACATTTTTATTTTGAATGAAGCTTGGTACTTCAGAGTACTGGTGAGAAGCAACACAAGCTGAGACAGATCCAGTTTAAAATCCGAGAGGCAGTGGATCCTACAAGAGACTTGTGACTTTGTTCCTTTTCTATAATTGAATAATTGGCTTTTTTACTCCAAACACTTATGTTCACTGCAGAAATCAGTCCTTCAATCTCCAGTTGTGACTGTCACTTAAGAACAAATTCCTAGACCCAGAGTCCTGAAAGACCCTTACTTCTTCCAGGTCTCATATTCATAAGTAACTGGAGTCTGCAGCTGACAGAAGACAGCAAGAACTTGGCTTTGAGGATTAGTCATGACACACGAACAAAATATTTATCTGCTCTTCAGCCCCAAATCACAAGAATATGAGGACACAGTATCTTTGAGAACGGAGTGAATATCACATACACACATGTGCAGGTGCACATACACACCCACACACACAGGGACTATTGCATATTGTTTTGAGGTCAAACATTTAAAAGCCCTGTTCCCCACTTGCACGTCACATCACTTTAGCAGCATGCATGCAATAGTGACATTTTTCAAAAGGTTTACATAAGATCCATTAGATCTACAAGAAACCAAAAGCAACAGGGACGGGTGGGACAAGGTTCCTCTCAGAAACGGGGACTCTTCCTTTGTACTTCATACCAAAGAGGCCAGGGCTCTTGAAGAAGCTAGCTGTGCTCTTCAGGGGTGTGGCCTACATTGGCTAAATCCTACTCAGGTCTAGGTTGACAGGAAGCTAACAACCATGGCGCGAAAGCTCTTCACAGTCTAGGTCACATTCGCCTTGAGACGATGGTGAACCTGTCTTACTGATAAGTGAAGTCAAACAGAATGCAGAGGAAAGGTAGAGAACAGGGCAGCAGGACAAAGAAGACAGTTTCTGGGCTGCTAAGTTTGTTTGTACAATAAAATCCAAGGATCCAGGTTGTGTCTGCTTGGACTCTTTCAGAGGGTGTTTCCAGTGCTGAGCTGCCTGACCCTTCAGCTTCCTGCTGTCACCGGTCGGATCCTTCACTGCTTTCCTTCCTTCATAGCCACGGGTGTTTAAGTGTCAGCCCTCCTTAAGGCCTTTTTACTCTACCAACTGACCCTGAAAGATTCCCATAGGCAGGGAAAGAAAAATACAAAAGGTTTTGCCTTGATTTATTTCTGAATTCTGCCCAACTTTTTACCGTAGAAAACAAACTGTCCCTTAAAGTAACTAAGAGAAAATCAGTACCCTTCTCTGCCTCTTCACAAGTGTTTCCTGGTGACAGGAGCAGAGCTCCCCAGGGTCAGGGGCCAGGACAGGGACAGCGCTGGCAAGTCACCAGCCAGCCCTTCTGTCTCCTTCATTTCCAGAGAAGGATGTGAAGGTCACCAGCACCAACCTCTCCATCACCACAGCCTTACCTGACTGAGAAGCGTCAGCCTGAGAGACTGAAGACAGTTTCCCCTAGCCTTCTACTGCTGCAACTGTGTGGAGTAAAAACTTCATACACAAACACACAGCTGATCCCAGCTCACACTGTTAACAGGAAGTGCAGATAAACAATCCCACTGTGAAACAATCAAGACTTTGAATCCTCCTAGGTGGCCCACTTCTAAATCAGCACTGAAGAAAAACAGAATAAATAAATAAAACCTTCCAGTGTACCTTCAGAGTCTTAGAATTGATTAGAAACCAAGATGAGACCTTGGTTTTCAAAATGGCACACTATTCAGAAAGCTGACTGGACCACGAGGGTTCCCCACAAGTCTCAGCTGAAGGAGGTGGCTTGGGATAGCTGAAGAGGCATTTCTTCCCAGGACTCATCTACCAAGGCATTGAGCAATCTGTATTCCCTGCGAAACATCCCCGTCTCCTGTTCACAATGGGATCGAAGAGGTCTCAAAGGTGTGCAGAGGACTGCTGTACCACCCACGTGTGGGAAAGCCAGGAGTAGCTCAGCTGACCAGCAGGTCCCTTTCCATGTGGCCGGTTCATCTCAGGAGACATGAAGTCTCTTAACCATAAACAGTACTTCATGTTTGACTTGCATTTATCTGTAAAATGGAAGTGTCAAGATACTTGGAAAAATGTTTTCTTTGAATCCTGAGTAGGCTGGAATACTTCTCAGTCAGTGGTTATCAGTGACCCCATTCCATCATCAAACACATTTAAAAGGAAGAGGCACAAGAAAAAAAATACTTGGTTACTATTTGGTGCAAAGAGCAATACTGTGCGTGGTTATAAACACCAGGGGCGGTTCCTTGCCTTACATAGCTTTAAAGGCAGGGAAGTCTAGCACGAGCATCCAAGGGGCCTGCATGAACTTGTGTCTAGAGTTGTGCTTGGGTATCGAGGTACACATGGCTGGCCATATCAACCCAAGACTGTAGAACTGCCTAGACTAGAGAAGAAAATCTTAAGAACCATCTGTAAAAAGCCTGAGGTTCTTTAATAGCCTGTTAAAATGGATGGATATGCCTTTTTTTTTTTTTTTTAAATTAAAAAAAAGTAGGCACATAAAAAATCTTTCAGGGATGAAAGCTATGGAAGGTTTCCCTAATTCCAAGCTAATCTACAAACTGAATGCTCTGATAAAGAAAACCTGGAAACAGGCCCATACAGCTAATATACAGGACCAAACTGAAACACAAAGATCTGCATTTCTTTTTCTCTAGATGTTAAAATAAATTGTAACACATTGGGTTAGGCCTTCGCTGAGCTAAAAAGGAGACCCAGGCACCTCCAGTCTCTAAGGTGAGTCAAAAGGACTCCTCACCCAGTGAGTTTTGCTTTACTGGGTCATGTATGAGATCTGAGGGGAGCTATTAAATGGGGTACATAAAGTGAGGAGGGTTCTTGTGGGACATCTAGTGTCATATAAAAACACAGTAGATTGTGTCACATAGTGTGGGAATACAGAACCAATCCATGCAAGGAAAGCCACACCCCACCCTGCACTGAGGCAGCTCTAAGTAGGGCAGCAGCCTGGCACACATCTGACCCTTGGACACCAGTGGTCCAGAGTCTCTGCCCAACAAGGATCCTAAGAGTTTGCTATTCTTTCACTTTAGAAAAGAAGCTTCCAGCATACCCATTCCTGCAGCCACAGCTTCCCAGTCAGGCCCTGGTGACTACCCACAGGCAGAGAGAACGTGTACAGCTGGGCCAGGAGGCTTCCAGTAACCTTCTTCTCATATGCATATATATGGTTTTGTGTTTCATAAAATAAACTCCATGAACTCATAAAGCTCTCATCTGCAATCAAATGCAAAGCAGAGCACCCTATCAGAGGCTCTGACACACACATCAGCCTCAAAACAAATCAGCCTGCCAGCCTCTGAGGAGGCCAGCTCAGTTCAAAGGCAAGGGAGATGCTTCTCCACTCCTTGGAGGAAGGAGTGAAGTCTTCTTCAGATGGGCTTATAGAGCAGCGTGGTGACATACTTCTTCTTGTAGCGATGGGTTGCACTAAGGACCATCACACTGTCCTGCAGAGGAGAGAAGCACACACAGCTAATCCATTAATTTGGGTGGTTGCTGGCTCTTCCTGACTCTCAGTCTTTCACAGTCACTCACTGTTGTGGCAAAATTCTCCATCAAAAACAATGTGAGGGAGAGAAGGTTTATTTTTGGTTCACAGTTCTGGATTACAGTCCATTATGGCAGGCGTCAGGAAGCTGAAGCAGTTGAGCACACTGCACGTGTGCACACTTATGTTCAGCACGCTTTCCCCCACTTCATCCAGTCCAGGACACCCTGCCCAGGGAATGGTCTGCTCACATTTAAGGTGGGTCTTTGTATGCCAATAAATGTATTCAATATAATTCCCCATAAGTATGCTTAGACTCATATCTCTGGTTGTCCTAAATTTTTTTCAAGTTGACAACAATAAGCAACACATTTACTTTTAAAGAGACAATTTGAAATAAAAGAGGCTGGTTTTGCTGTCAAATCTAACTCAGTTCCAATCTAGTTCCTGTTGTGGTGTTGGTTGGTATCCTTGAATAACTTATACAATGGTCTCTACATCCCTCCGCACGCCCTTTAACTTTTTCATACAAAGGATAATAGCTGCAATGAGTTATTATCTGATGGCTCTGATGATTACAAGAGAAATCAGATAAAGTATCTGACACATACAAGGTCAAGACAAAATACTGACTTACTACTTTATTCCACTTCTCATTCCAAACTATGCTAATGGACTCAAGCCTAGCAACAAAAACAAATGTGCTAGTAGCCATTCCCAGAATGAAATGTTAACTGTAGTAAGAAAGGAAAATGATCCTTCTCAACACGTGTTTGTAAGCCCCAAAGCAGTCCAATTGCCACTTAGTGCCAAGGATGAGCTGCAAAGTCTTCTCTGCCCTGGAGAGAACTGTGGAGTTTCCTATCCACCCTTAAAGGAAAAGAAGGCTTTCTGAGACAGCCAATGTGCTGGGTCAATTCCAAATGGTGGAACGACTGAGATGACACACCAGGACTGATTTCCAAGAACCCCACAAGTCCAATGCAGAAACCAGTGTGGCTTGCCATCTTCCTTCACCCTGCACTGTCCCTGATGAACGTGTCCCACATAAGCACTCTGGTTAGACTACGCTGACAGCTGACACACAGCCTAACAAGAAAGAAGCCAGGCAGATGCAACCCTGCTCAGGAGAGCTGTAGATTGGGGAGCAGGTGAGAGAAAGGCACCGTGAGAAGACCTGTGTGATGACAGGAAAGCTCACGGCCAAGGGCTGAGAGGACAGAACCTCAGGCCTGTCTTATACTCACTGGCAATCTGACTTCGCTGAGTCTTAGTCTCTATCTATAAAACAGGGGTTAAAAATAATACTTACCTCTCAAGGTTACCATAAAGATGAAATTTGACATATTTGGCGTATTAAGATTTTATATACAACCACACACTCTATTAAAGTCAGCTCGATCAGAATTAAGGCTGGATCTCTCTGCTGTAGCTGCACATCTAAGAAATACGAGCAGCTTATAGGGAAGCCCCTGGGAGTATCCTGGATGTGCTTACTGTGCACAGTCTCTGGGTATGAGAGCACTCAATCTGACGGCTCACAACCTCTCCAAGTAGTTCTCATGAAGCTCAGCTTAGACAGTCACAGAACCACACATTTATGTCAACACCAAGCCACAAGGACATTAAAGCAATGGAGAAACTAAGGACTCTAGGGCAGGGGTGGGAAAGACAGGGAACTCCAGTCACATGACTCCCTTCCTACTCTATAGGAGATGGGAACACCAGGGTATATAAAACTAGGGCAGGGCAAGGGGCTTGACCCCTATTTTAGAAGGTAAAGTTTTATGTCTACTCAAGCATTTGTTGAAGGAAGCTAAACCTGATTTTCTGCAGATGGAATCCAGCCACTATGAACTCAAGCTTAAGTAAACAGATGAGACAAAGGGTCCAGCCACCCAAGGGAACTTAGAGACAGAAAGGCCCCACACTAACAGCTCAGCCCGAACACAGACCAGAGCCTGAGGTTTAAATCCAACAGCCTGCGAGTTAGGAAGAGACAGCTCATTTATAGTCTGACCGTCAGTGCCAAGTGTAGCTTTAAAAGCAGCAGCAAGTGAGTTACCACTGAAGAGCTTGAGGGACCCTTACCCTTCCACGGAGGCCGAGGAAGACCAGGGCCACCACTTACCTTAATGGACAGTGCATAGAGATGGTTCAGCATGACATGATTGGGCTCGGGAAGTAAGGCTGGGTCACACTAGGAGAAAAGACACCCCCCCCCCCCGCCAAATGTGATAAAATGCAGACAATACAAACAGCTCACTCCTCCCCAGAGCTCTGAACTGCTGAGGACTCTACATGGGGACACTTTGTCTCTTACAAATCATGCATTCCCAGATCACAAAATCGAAAAATCCTCAGTCTAGGGTCTAAGCCCCAACATCTGCTAATTTTCTTTAAGAGAATTAAAACAAAAACCTTGCTTAGAAAGATAGATGGGGTGAGTTAAAGGGAAAAAAATAATCTTCCTAGGAACTATCAACTAAGTGAAATCGTAGTTAAAAATATTTCATATAAAGTTGTGAATTTCTGTATTTCCCCCAGTTAGAGTACCCCTTATCTTGTCTTGTAGTACAAGTCATAATACATATCAACTCTAGCAGTTTGGTTCTGATTTAACTAGAAACAGAGACATCTATAAATTCTGCTATTGGTACCTAAAGAGGTTACAGTTCAGTCTGGAGAGAAGGAATCCACTGTGCGGCTGATGCCTTAATTATGACACGTGTGCGTCATGCTTCCAGCCCAAGGTTACTCATTTTGGCCTTGATGGTCCTAGAGATCCCCAGATGCTCTAGCAACCTGCTCAGGATACTCACTGAGATATTAGTGTCCTTGTTAAGAATAACTTGGAGTAGGTGAGGGGGCAGGATGGGTGGGGATTTGAATCTCTCCTCAGATCGAAACACGTACATTTCTTGACCATAAGGCCCTGGGGGTGAGCTGGACAGGTCTGAAAAATATTCATGCAAACATGAAGGAAAGTTGAAGGGTTAGTAAGAATGCATGGGTAAGCTATCATTGCAGTCATTAATCTTAAATGCAGTACAAGTCTTGGAGCATAACAACTTGTGGCCTACTGGAGCTGGAGCTGTCAGGTTGGAAAAGAAATGTCTGAATCGACCTGAACATGGACCAGGAAGCTTCCCAACAAGGCAGCATGAGGTGAGGACGAGACGGGCGGCCAGGACCTAGGCTCCAGGAAACCTACACCATCTGTCAGCCACGTGACCTTGGACAGATCCCTTTGTTATGGCCAGTGTGCGCGTCCACAGATAAGTATCTTTCTAATTTACAATGCTTTTGAGGAAATAAAGTGAGAGTGGTTAAGATGATGCTGTGGACTCAGTGTGAAAAGATTAGAGGTTTTTTTTTTCCTACCAAAGCGACAAACAACAATGTCACACACTAAGTCTATAATGATGACAGCAGACAGAACCAATGGAGCTGCAGTCAGGAAGGTGCAGATGTCCGCCACAATAAGGTACTCACTGGGACGGCTGCCACTGAAATGGCAAGTACTGGCAAAAATGTGGAGAAGCTGCAAGCCTCAAACTACAGATTCCCATTGCAGGCAGAAATGTACACACTTCAGAAAACAGTATGGTTGTCTTCAAACAGTTAAACAAACTTTGTAACCCAGTAATTACAGGACATTCCTGTGTAACACCTAAGATAAAATATAAGCCACACAAAAACCTGACCATGAGTGTTCATAAGCAATATATAGGAGAGTTCTAAAGAGGAAACAAAACCCAAATGTCTGTCAACAACGGATGGAGAACCAAAAAGGAACTGTCATACCATGGACTAATGTTCAGTCATAAACAGAAGCAAAGTACTAATACATATTTCAAAAGGAAGAGCCCTGGAAGCCTGCTAAAGTGAAAGAAGCCACAAAATGTAATGGTTCCATTTATACAAACTATCTAGAACAGGCAAATCCGTACAGCAGAAGCCCTATGATGGACACGGCAGAGGAGAAAGGGACAGATATCGTCCTTACTTAGAGGGGACAATGGTTCTAAAACTCAATATACAAAAAAAAAAAAAAAAAGGATAAATTGTACAATTTAAAAAGATGTGTTTCATGGTATCTGAATTATACTTAAAAAATGAAAAGCATTCAGGTTAAGTCTATGAAATTAAATGAACTATGTTTTCATTGTTTTAAAATTTTACATTTTATAGCTCCAGAAAAATCATTTTAGTAATAGTTTATTTTAATAACTCAGATTTGTTTCAACACATAAGGCAAAACAATGCTGTATTATTAAACAAAACCTCAAAAATAGACAGAACGGGAAACTTTTCAAAGTACTTTCAGTTGTTCTGGTTGCTTTAATCCACAAAACACCATTGGGAAACAACACAGGACATACAAACTTGACGTTGCAAAGTCACGCGCGTGGCCACACGCACTATCTGCACATTCCTGATAAACGTGCTATGCCTTACGTCACTGGGTTAGGAACCGAGGGAACCTACAGTGTGCTGCCCTCCCGCTACCCATTTATGACTGACTGTCACACGCTCACTGGTTACTTTGCAGATCACAATGTAATCACACATCTAGTGGCCTCAGAATTGAAACCTTTTAAGATCATTGCCCTTCCAGCCAGTAAGAATGCTCAGGTTAACATTCTGAGTTTATACACTAATTCTAAGTTGGTAGTTACTGTGTATGGACTATCTGTCCCTTGTCCTGGACTCTGCTATTGGGTGTGCCTCACTTATTAGGACTGAGGTTCACTGAGGGCCCAAGCCCTCGAGTTTCCTGCTGGGAGCTGCTGTACAGTGGCAGGACTAGTAGCAGAGGCAGGCTTAGCAAACGAGATCTGCTCAGTGGATGAAGTGTGCAGTTCTCCAGGCACGCAAGTCTCCCATCATCCAGTAACAAGACAGCGACTATAGAGAGTTTGCACAATGTGCCTCTGCTACCAAAGTGAGCAAGCACTGAGAAAGGCTTGGGGAAAGTAGTATACACAAAACAAAAATACACAGGACTTTCCCTGTAGATTCAGTTCTACATAGAGCAACTATTGGTTTGGTTTTTTCTCACACTCCCTCAGTGACAATTATGCTTGTAGGCTCTCATAAAATCATAATTGCCAGGTGAGTCCCCAAACAAGCTGATTCAGGTTAGTAAGACAAACTAGACGTACCCAGTCTCTATGGTAATATCACCAGACGCTAACGGAAAGTGTGGAATCTTACTGGAAATAGCATTTGAAACCGCAGACTACTGGTGGGTTACATAAAGGTAAAACAGAATAGTTTATCAGAGTAAGAAAGGCAGACATTAAACCATGGGATTTGTGCTCGAGCACGTGCCCACACATGTGTGTGTAAGATTATAAGATTCCTGAGAAAACATGAAAATGTAAAATAAAGCAAGAAACCAGTTTGGAGAAGGAATATGCACTGTAAGAAAGACACAGCAAGAGAAAGCAATAGGACAATATTACCTCGACATGATGTCTCAGAGCTTTCCATAGAGTCTAACTTTAAAGCATCAAATACTTCAAAATCAGATTTCTTGACATGGATCAAATTATTGATTGTGCCAAGCTGACTGGTAACCACAGGCTGAAACAGTGAAGAAATATAAACAAACAAACAAACAAATAAGTAAAATGAAATTGGATTCCCTTTTAAATTCACATCATCGCCCAACTGCCCCCTACTTTTATGACAAGTCTCTAGTAGGGAGCCTGTTGCCCACTGAACTGGAGGCAGTAAGCCATAAGGAGGCCACTGAGGCTCTGTTGCAAATCCAGGCCTTACCTCTGATGGATCATGAACCCACTGTCCATCCACAAAGAACTTGTACTGGTGCTCTCCCTCTGGGAGATCCAGGATGGCAACAAAGTCGTTATGACTAGAGAAGAGAACAGAAGGTCAAACAGGCCAAGTTCCTTAAAGAAGGCAGAGTGTGAAAAAGTAAGAGGGAATGATGGGGCCCCGGCAATGACCTCGTATGTTCCTAAGCTACAGCCCCTGTGCCCGTCCCACCCCAGCTCAGTGCGAATCCATTCCCTGTATCAGTCAACACATGTGTTTGTCAGCCTCTCCCACGAACGCTGCTCTCGATCACTTGTGTGTGGGTGGGGGGGGGGGGGGAACGACAAAACGTTTAGATTTCTTAGAGCTAGAGAGATGGGCTGAGCCACTAAGAGTGCTTGTTGTGAGCTTCTGGGCCTGAGTGTGAATGCCCAGTATCCACAGAAAAAGCTGGGTACGGCTACACACGCACTGGGGGCAGAGACGGGCAGACTGCTGGCCAGGAAAGCTAGTTGAAAAGGAAAAATTGTGGTTCAGTGAGATTGTTTCGAGGCAACAAGGCTGAAAGCCACAGAGGAAGATACCTAGGTCTTGCTGTGGCCTTCACATGCACACATATGGGTCACATGTACATGTACACACATACACATGTTACACACAACGCAGAGTCTTCTCAAGTATGAATAACATAAAAGATAGGTTTGGGTTGGGAAATATTTCAGGATACTCTTCCCGTAGGTTGGTGAACCTTTTCTGGAAAATGACCTATTACACAAAGGGTCACTCTGACAACCACTTAAATCATTCACTACTGCTGTCCTGCAATAAACTGGCATGATACCTACAATGTCACAATGCATTTTACTTTAATACAAAATGAAAGCAACAGGATTAGTTATTTCCGGACTTCCTCCAGAGAAGCAATGGCTTGAGAAGCAGTCCTGAAGCGAGTACACACAATGCTGTTAGAAACTCCCCTGAGGCCCACTCTCTTCCTTAAGAAAGGCAATCAGGTGTCTGTTCCTACAGAAGCCGACTCAACAGAGATGCCTGTCCTCACCTCTTAATCAGAGGGATCTTGGTGCTCCAATTGTTGAAGGACCCAGAGATGAAGACCTCCTTGCCTCCTTCAGACCAGCGGATAACGGTGGGCCGGGCCTGCTGGGTGGGCTTCACAGAATCATCCAAATCCTGCTGCCAGGGTACAAACTCTTTGTCCCCGGGGAGCTGTAAGAAGGAGTAGGTCATCCCTAGAATAAATTATGACCCAAGGGTTTTTAAGAGGTCCCAAAGGTTTTTAGGGGGCATTAAATTAGGCTTCAACTAAAGTCAGACAGCCCCAATTCAGCAACTGAGTCAGAGCATGAACCAACTATGGAAAAGAACTATGGCACACATGATTCTCCTTGTAGAGCCTTTGGATCGCCCTTCAAAAAAACCCCAAACACCTCCAAACCCTTCCTTCATATTACCAGCTTAGCTTGGATGTAGGCAACTAGGATATGCTCCTGAACGCCTCAGAAGAAACTGTAACAAAGCCAGGTATGGTTCTCTAAAGGAAAATTAAGCCAGCTATATGTTTTTCTGAGGCAAACTGTTCTCTGTCTATTACAATTAAAGTTAGAGATACCAAAATTCCTAAGTAATTAACAATGCTGTTTTAGCTACTTGGTTATACAACAGCGCATTAAAATTTTAAGGGCTGGAGACGTAGTCCAGTGCAGAGCACTTTCCTACCGAGCACAAGGCCCTGAGTTCCATCTCCAGCACCATCATCCATCAATGACACTCATTCGGAGGCCACATCACTGAGCTGGTACAGCTGACATGGTTATGAAACTTTACTTGCTTACCTAGGCCAGGTCATAGAATCACCTCAGGAGGATACATGACATTCTGGAGGTCTAGGAGCACAAGATCAAAAGCAGCTCCCTTGAGCAAAAGCAGATCCATTACTGAATGGGGTTTATAGGATTCTGAGAAAAACAAATCCTTTAGTTTCTTTCCAAGGCCATCCTTCGGGACAGGCATGGGCCAACTGCAGCCATGAGCCAGACTGCTTTTACAAAGCTTTCATTTGGAAACAGCCACCCATGTGTTTACCTATCATCTACAGCTCACTGCTACCATGTAGACCTGGGAAATGATGGCAGACTGTATGACACACAGACTCTACATTATGTATTATTTGGTCTTTTACAGAAAAAGTTTGCTAATCCCTCTTTTGGAATGGCTTCACTGACTGATAAATAAGACTGCATGGTACCAAGTCAAGCATTACAAATAAAATAATCAGGGTTAGAGTAAGAAAAGTCTAGCCGGGCAGTGGTGGCGCACGCCTTTAATCCCAGCACTTGGGAGGCAGAGACAGGTGGATTTCTGAGTTCGAGGCCAGCCTGGTCTACAAAGTGAGTTCCAGGACAGCCAGGGCTACACAGAGAAACCCTGTCTCGAGAAACAAAAACAAAAACAAAAAAAAACCAAAAAAACAACAACAACAACAAAAAAGAAAAGTCTAGCTTATTTATTTGGGCTTTTCCCTGCTTTTTCCAAAATGAAAAAAGTTTACCTTCCCTTCTGTGTCTTGATAGTCCTTAAGATTACAGTACAAATACAAACCAAAGCAAATGGAAAAGAAAAAGGAAGGGACTTTTACATTATTCTGAGGACTTTGGCCTCCATTATCTCAAAGCAATGCCCTGGGGCTGACAGTTGCACTGGGAATGTTTACAGATGCCTAAAAACAACCCTCAGAATCCAATTCCCCTAGAGGATACTGGGAATCTAGTTTTTAAAGGCGTTCAGGTAACAACACTCTTATTACATTACAATAAACAAGGAAAAGCATTTCTGATTTTTCTCTAGGGCTCAAATTCCTACTCTAGTCCAGACTGGCAGTGATCCTCCTGCTTCTGCCTCTGAAACAGCTGAAATCACAGGGGTGAGCCACTATCTATCAGCTTTAAACAGTCACCTTTTGAGGTGCGTCCTAAAATGTTAGAACCTGTCTGAAATCTGTTTCAGAGTGGCTGGTAGGGGAGTGGCTTGGACCGAAGAGAACCAGTCTCTTATGACCTTTCAGCACTGTTTAAACCGGGTGACATGTACAGTCATTTTATAAGTGTATCAGATTCCCTGTGAGGTTTTTAAAGCATTCTTGGGGGTCCTGGTGTACAAAGAGTACTGAGAACCACTAAGTCTATTAATAAGCCTGACCTCTGAAGCACAGGTGCCCTGACCCCACTGTTCTCATCAATTACTTTTATGACTTCAGGATTTTCAGTTTGGGATTTGAAAGCTCCAAACTATTAATATGCCTGGCTTTGGAGCAAAGCCCTTCCACTTATGACATGACATTTCTGTGGTAGGAGCGATTGCAGCTAACTAGCAGAAAAACTGTTTACTTGAGTTAAACCATCAGGAACAGCAGCAATCCAGCAATTCAAATTACAGCCTGCAAATGTTTAAGGAAATCCAGTGTGTGGGGGGAGGGAACGTGAACTATAAAGTTTCCAATCTGGATAAGACATGGGTAATTGTTTGAACTACTTTTCTCATTTCACAAACGGCAAGATGTGAGGGAAAGAATGATCCAGAACAGGCCTAAATTCACACAGAGCAGCCTGGCTCTTATTCAGGACACCAATTACTGCAGTCACAGTTTGACTGTACCCAAATCCTGAGTCATCAATGTAGGAATGAGCAAAAATACACAGCCTATCTGTCACTCTGGATAAGCTTTGGAGAGGAAAATCTCGGCTGAGTGCAGGGCCCAAATGATGAGGAATCCTAGAGGAGAGGACACGGGGAAGAGGGAACCCCAATAAATGGCCGGTTCAATGACTTTCACTTTTCTATCGGCGTTCTTACTCAGGATCCAAGAAAATAAGGCGTTTAATCCAAATTTCATGTGCTGTCAAAGTGGTAAATAAAACTCTATTTACTATCCTAAGCCTCAGTCTACTGGGAAATGTCAAACACATTCCAATCCCCTCACCCCTCTGGGTTTTCTTTTTCACTCCAGAAAGCCTACCAGGAGAAATTAAATGTATTTAATGCTGACATTTCTAAATGTGATTAGGAACACTAGGGTAGTAATCACACTACTGTCAACTCCATCTGGCTCTTCTTTTGGGTGACCAAAAGTGGCCTCTGGCTGAAAGTCTGGAATTGAGGGCAAAGTCTTCATTCAGGGCAGTAGAGGGTGGTTTTGAGCCTCAGGCAACATTTTGAAGTATTTCTGAGGAGTGACGGGAAGTAACTTGCACTCCGGTGAAGCGCAGCCAGGTGTGCAAAACGCACTGCTACAGTTTAAAACGGCACATTTAAAAAAAAAAAAAAAAAAAAATCTGAGCCATTAACGAAATGATGTCCTCCTGTATTGATCCCCGAGACTAGGGGAAAGTATTCAAGTAATCAAGTGATGGCTGGCTGCTCAGAGCCATGCAAAGGTGAACGAGGATAGAAGAGGGGGTGCAGAGCACTTAAGAGAGAGCAAAACCGAGACCAACCCAGGGACATTTTCAGGGAGAAGAAATCATCTAGCTATCCTGAGGCCAATGTGAGAAACTGAGCCCGTATCAAGAGCTCAGACAACGCACCGTCCGAAGTTTCCACCCGCGCTCACAACCTATACATCCCGAAAGCTCTAGAAGAGGGCAACCTGCACGTAGAACCAATGATGGGGCGGGCAGGGCATGGGTCTTTGGTACTCGTCCTAAAAGGTTGGCCCACAGATTACTCAGAGCAGCAGGAAAACAACTCCGCTCCTCTACCCTAATTTAAGGCAGTATCTAGGAGGAATTAGCACCCAACATCTCTGTCCGCGGAATATCCTTCTAATTAAAAAGCCCATAACCCTTGAGAATGAGGAGGAAGAACCAAGAAGGGCGGAGCAGCCGGCAGACCCGCTACCTCACCTTGGAGTCGGGCAGGCTGAAGACGCTGGGGTCGTCGGTGCTCCCCACCATGATCTTGTGCTCCTTGCCCGGGCCATGGCCGCCGCCCTCAGCTCGAGCAGCCTTGGCACCGTGGCGCTCCCCGGACACCCGCTCGCTGGTGGTGTTTCCCATGGCTGCAGCTCGAGTCGGGGGCAACCTGCTGCAGGGAATGACACCAGGCGGGGAACACCCCAGCGGCCGCGTCAGGGGCGCCCCAGCCCCGCCCCTGCGCCCGGGAAGGGAATCCCCGCCGCAGAAGACCGCGCCCGGGGTCCCCTCCCTTACCCGCTTCGCAGACGCCTTAGCTCGGATAACCCGCTCCGAGAGCCCTCGCTGCCCCACAGCCCCGGTCCCACACACCCCCACACCGCTCACCCCTGGCGATGCGCTCCGGGCTCGCGCGGCTACACGCACGCCGGCTGTTCGGCGTACAAAGTAGACCAATAAAGTTATTGAAATTGAAGCCGCGCCCCAAGCCAGCTAACCGGGTTTCCTCCTAAAATGGCTACAAGGCCGGCGACACGGTACGGCCTCTGCCTTTGGCCCCGCCCACGGGGCCTCTTGTTCCGCCCCCTGCGCTCTAGCCCCGCCCCTCCTCAGCGGGTCGCCTGCCTCTCTAGCCACCAGTACCACGGCCGCCTCTGTGGTGGGTGCGTGCGCAGCTCCGACTTGGGGCGGGGCCGAGGGTGGGGTCGAGTCGGGTTTGAGACTGAGAACCGCACGCCCGGGGGTTGATAGTGGGGCGTCTTGTCCTCTTACTCAGTTTGTCTATCCTTGGGACACACGCTTATTAGAAAAGCCGAATCCGAGACCTTCCCGTGCCCTAGGTACAGAATTAGAATCTGCACTTTAACACAATCACCTCAAACGACTTGACAGCGGAGCATAGTGGATCCACATTCGAATGGTTTTCATACTCCGCGTACACCTCTACCAAGCAACCTCTTCTTAGTTGTCCCAGGAGGTATGAAATAAAGAATGGGACAGAGAATTGACTAGACACGTGATGGCAGGTACTGGCATAAGGCTTACTTCTATGCGGTGCCCAACTCATCAAAGTGGTGTTTTCTCTTACTGTGATTAGCTGTGTGGATGCATGCCTACAGCTAATGAGTGAAGTTTAGTCGAGGAGACAACAACGGAATTCGGCAGGCTGGGAATACACTGTTGGACTAGCGATTTGAAACCAGTCGGCTGGAAGTGAAAACAAAGTAGGCTGATGGAGGGCTCAGTGGGGTCAAAGAACTGAGCACAGGAGTAGCAGAGTGAGTGAGCTGAGACCGTGAGAGGTGTCCTGTGAGAGTAGCGTGTTTGCCATTGAGGTT
This sequence comes from Uromys caudimaculatus, assembly GCA_028551405.1. Lineage (NCBI taxonomy): Eukaryota > Metazoa > Chordata > Mammalia > Rodentia > Muridae > Uromys > Uromys caudimaculatus. The sequence goes on along the minus strand of CM052704.1, from coordinate 72,339,293 downwards.
CAGTGGTCTTACAATCATTAACACTGGCAGAATCTTAGACAAGATCAAGGGTGTAGACTGGTGAGATACGGCAGACCATAAAGCCGTTAGAGAAAGAAAGTCATGGAGGAGCCTAGCGAGATGGCTCTGTGGTTAAGAGCACTCGTTGCTCTTTTAGAGGACCCGGGTTTGGTTCCCAGCACGCACAAGGTAGCTCAAAGCCATCTGTTACAGGGGATCCAACACCTTCGGGTGCACATACAAACACGCAGGCAAAACACTCAAATATAGATTTAAAATTTTTTAAATTAAAGTAAATAATAAAAAGGAAGAGTGAGATAGCAAAGAGAATTTGAAGTCTACCTTAACATTGATTTTCTTCCTCCTCACTAAAAGCATTGACTCTAATCTTAGGATATTGTCTATCTCCGCAGAGATGTATTTCTTAGCCTCCCTAATAGGTAGATAGGTGGAAACGTTAAGTAGAATTTCTCTATTTCTCTTTCTTTGTGTATAGGATGTCCATAGAATGGCTAGAGCTCCAGCAGCCACTTTGGACCATGAGGTAGCTAAAAGCTAAAAAAGAGAACTAAGCCGGCATGGTGGCGCATGTCTTTAATCCCAGCACTCGGGAGGCAGAGGCAGACAGATCTCTGTGAGTTCAAGGCCAGCCTGGTCTACAGAACAAGTTTCAGGATAGCCAAAGCTACATAGTGAGACCCTGTCTCACCTATCCACCCCCCCCCAAAAAAAGAAAAAGGAACTATGTAACTATCAAATCATCTCATAAGAGATGTCTTCCAGACTTTGTTTATGAGAGGGAAATGAATGTCAGTCTTGTTAGGCCACTGTTGTCTACCACTTTTCTATTGAATGTAGCTGAACCCAATTCCTACTTAAAACATTGGATTGGTGGAGTACTAATTACATAGATATTAAAATCACTTTCAGGATGACTGTGTCTATAGACACAGCATTGAGCTAGGTGCTAAAGTCTTCACTGGATGAAGGGGGAATAAACTGATCTATAAATAACTACAACCAGAGAGGTAGTGGGTGCTTCAAAGGGGCTGGAAGGCTGGAGAAGCAAGCAGAACCAGTAGCAGCAACCTGTGCATCGTGAGAATTGAGGAAGAGATAAGTCCTGTTTTCTGTTTTAAGATCTTGACTTTTTAAGACTGCTTGATTGAAGAAAGAAGTTTTACACCAAAGCCTGTTTCAAGCCATACAGTACACTAGACCTGGCCAGATTCATATCAGTGGTCCACTCCAGAGAGTTTTCTGCAAAAACAATTTGCCCAAAATTGGTTCTAAATGCTACTAAGCACTCTTTAATCTCCTTTCACAGGAGTGATATTCACTATTCAGTTTAATCCTTTAAAAACGTATTCTTTTTTTTTAAACCTCTTTTGTTAAGTATGTTCATTCAATTAATTATCATTAGTTTTCTGAGGCCTCACTAAGCTCCAGGCACTACACTGGGCACTGGGAATACAGATTAATTACAAGGCATCTGTCTTAGATAGTAATTCAGAGAGGGATGAGGTAAAGGAATCTGTCTTTGTGTCATGTGATAAGAACGTCCATCAAATGTGATTGAGGACTGGGTGGTGGTTGGTGCATGCCTTTAATCCCAGCACTCCTGAGGCAGAGGCAAGTGGATCTCTGAGTTCGAGACCAGCCTGGTCTTCAGAGTGAGTTTCAGGACAGCCAGGGCTACATAGAAAAAAAAAAACTGTCTGGAAAAAAACTAAACCAAACCAAAACAAAAAACTTGGGAAAAAAAGAGAGTGAGGAATTGAATGTACCAGAATCTACCAGATGAGACGAGAGCACAGAGGTCGTATCGGGGTCAGTCAGGGAGCTGTTCCTGGAGGGAGAACAGATGAACTGAGTCTTGAAGACATTTGGGCATTATTCAGAGGCAAGGTGGGATTTTATTAAAAACAGTACAGCAGAGAATGAGTACATGGTGCCTTGAGGAGTTCCAGGTCGCAAGTCTGCAATGGGTTTATGCCCGTGCTGCTGCTAGGCAAGGTAAACTAATAGTAAATACAATTACCTTGTTTATGTATAACCTGTCCTTCATGTCCATCCGTTTTCTTGCTGGGGTCTACTGGATTAATCTGCTAAGCCTCCAGGAGTAACTTATCTAAGCGATTTTAAGAAGTCTTAACCTTATATCACCAAAGCCCCCAATCGTGATTTATACTTGTCTATCACAGGAAACAAAATCGTTGTAGTAAGTTATATTATGGTTTATTAGAGCAACTTAACCTGAGCACAGTTGAAGAAACCGTCATTTAAACAAATGGTCCCAGCCTATATTCTTTTTTTAAAAAATATTTTTTTAAATGACACATGCAGTGCCCATGCAGTGCCCATGGGCGTCAGAAGAGGGAGGCAGATACCCTAGAATTGGAGTTACAGACAGTTGTGAAGCATCTTGTGGATTCTGGGAACCAAACCCAAGTTCTCAGCAAGAGCAGCAAGTGCTCTTAACCACCGAGTCATCTCTGACTATCCAGCATTCGTCGGAGAAGTTTTTAGTACACTATAATTCAGGTCAAACTCTGAACTTAAAAACAAAACAACCCAAACAGACAAAATCCGTGTACGACAGTTTTCGATTTAAGTTGCAAAGACAACACAGAGGTTCTGCATGCTCTACACCCAGTTTTCCTCATGAGAACTTGTCACTGTGGTGCACTTAGCAGTTTAACACCAGTATTGATACATCATGTTTCAGCCAGAGTTCACAATTATTACAAGTCCTTCAATTTTCACTTAGTATCTCTTTCTCTTCTTGGATGCGCACCATGGATCCTTCCTCCTTCCAAGCCTCCTGTATTAGCCTTCTCAGACTGGCTTTTGATGACTTCAACAGTGGGAAGGTAGTAAGGTATTTGTAGATCATCCTGAGGTTGCCTGATACTTTTCTCATGTCTAGCCTGGGCTATCAGCTGAAGGAGAAACACCACACAGGTCACCTCATGTGTGCAGCCACCTGATTGCTGCTGCTCGTGCTGATGTGGGCACCTGACTGAGGTAGCCTGTCTGATTTCTCCTCTGCAGTTATCCGCGCCCCTCCCGCACTGGGTTTCTAAAGGAAGTTAGTCTATGCAGTACATTTAAGAGAGCTTTGCTTCATTTCTTTGAGGGGCAAGAACATACATTATTTGGAATTCTGTGTGGGAGCTTTACGTATCCCATTCTGATAATGTGTCCAATCATTTATCTATAACGGCATGGACTCAGGTATCTTTATGTTTCATGTTATAATCCAATACCAGGTTATTTTTTGCTCACTCTTTCCAATTTGGCCATTGGGGCCACTTTGAAATGATTTCTGTGCCCCTTTGACATGGGCTACTCAGTCCATTTGGGCCATTTCTTTATTCTGTGGTATTATAAGAATACATCTTTTGAGTCATCAGATTTATAATAGTTGGGTAAGTGATGTAATCTTTTAATGTGGTCAGAAGAGCAAAGTGTGTAACCTGGGAGCCAGTACATGTTCATCAGTAACTATGCTTTGTATCTTTAACTGTTTTAAGTTCAAGGTCCTATTCTAGTCTCACCTTCAGCTTGGTTTAGAAATCAATGATGTTTTTGTAGTTTTACATGTTCTAAGTGGACTGAGAGAGTCAAATCGATTTAAAGGTGCATGCTTTGAAAGACGCCTGTGGTATTAGTGCCCACACGTAGAGACGACATTCCTGGGGTGTAGTTTGTCAACATCTTTACAAGCTAAATAAGAGGAACTTTACATTGTAAAAGAAGAAAAGTTAAGATGCAGGGTTTCAGTTTATTTTTGAACAAAAGCAATCTTCAGATTAAAAAAAAATTCCCAGATCCATTTTAATAATGACAAATGTTCAATTTGTAAAGGAATGGGGAAGGAAAAGGGCCCCAGAAACCAGACCAGGGCTCAGTGCTCAAGTTCACAGAGAGTACACTGGGCGAAATATTAGGCAGCTGTCCAAATCCATGTATAATTAGCAAAGAGCTTGAATTCTCTCATATCTGCTTACAGTATTTGTGTTATTCTAATGCCAGTCCTGCATTGGGTCAAATTATCCCCTACTTTAATGACTGGCAAGAGTCCATTTACAGACACACTACACGGCAGGTTTTTTCTGAAGATACACTGCCTGGCACATCCAGTACCTATCCTTAGGGAGTTCAAGTGCTTCTGACAGCCAATGCTTCTTAAAGTCTGCAGTTCAGTTCCACTCCTGCCTTTCTGAACTACATTATAGCACACAGGAAGAACTGGTCTAAGGCAGAATGCACCTAGTTAACATTAATATTAGTTCTAGCTTAAGACGTGGAAGAGCTCATTGATTCTTATTAGGCAGACTCTGAAGAAAGAAGAGAGCTGGGCAGGGAGCTAACCACACTTGCCGACCCCACCTCAACGGTTGGACTTTACTTACTTCCTCAGCTGGGTCCTAATACTAGACCAGGGCAATCCTAATCAAGCCAGGGAAACTAACTAAAAGCTTCAAATTCTTTAGTCAACCTATTGGAAGATGGCAAATTATTTAAAAGACTTTTAAACCTTGAAGAGCAATTTCTTTTCTCATTTTGTATTTTTTGTTGTTGCTTGAGCCAAGTTCTTGCTATGTGAACTTGGTTGGCCTGGAACTCACTATTTAGGCTAGGCTTGTCTTGAACTTGTGATCTTTTGCCAGGTCTGGAGTTACGGATATGTGCCACCATGTTCAATCTAGTAGTTTCTTTCTTTTTTTCCTTTTTTTTTTTTTTTTCCCCGAGACAGGGTTTCTCTGTGTAGCCCTGGCTGTCCTGGAACTCACTCTGTAGACCAGGCTGGCCTCGAACTCAGAAATACGCCTGCCTCTGCCTCCCAAGTGCTGGGATTAAAGGCGTGCGCCACCACTGCCTAGCCTAGTAGTTTCTTTTTTAAGAAAATAAAAGCAAGAGATAGGGAGGTGGCTTGGTGAATAAGAGCCCTTGCTGTGAAGGCAAATGGACCTGAGTTCAAATCCCCAGCACCCACTTAAAGATGGGCATATTCAGTTACTAAAATTAATAATTAATTTATAAAATTAATTCATAAGATTAATGTTATTAAAATTGATAATGGACCGCATTAAGAGTTCTATGAAGTCAGCCATTTATTAGAGATGCCACCTTATTTCATAAACATCAACGAGCATTTATTCAGCATGTGCCACATGTCGGAACTTAGCTAACGACATATTTTCTGTTTTGCCCATGTGATACCCTCACTGTATTAATCATGAAGCCAGGGGTTCCTCACTGTCTGCACCCTTGATCTTGGACTTCCAGCTCTCAGCACTAAATGGTTCTTTCTGGACTGCCTCTGTGGAAATTCCCAAAATAGACATGTGGGCTCTGCTTACATGTTCATGTTACATGTTACACGTTACATACAGGTTCTAGCCAGTATGAGTTTGAGAATGTGAGCAGTCCTTTCAGGGTGGGTTATCATCCAGCGAGATCTAGGTGGGCAATATTAGAAACACAACAGAGTCAACCATTAAAAGAACTCTGCTAATGACACACAAAGATGACGACGAGAGAGGGCCTGAGCTCACGGGTTGGGAATTACGAGAAACGAGAGGCTCAAGAGAGGGAGGGGGATGAATTAATTAATGAAAACCCAGTACCACAGAAGGAAAAACAAGAAAGATTAATGATTGAGGGAGGGAGGGGGAGGGAAGAGAGAGAAAGGAGAGGGGGGAGGGAGATTGTGATTGATTCCTATGCAGTATGAAGCTGTGTTCAGTCTTGTCAGTTCTGAAGGTGTCACTAGATGGCGCTTTCCAGTAGAAGCCTGAGCGTTGAGCCCCCACATCTAAACATAAGCCAGGATGACAGCAAAGAAAGCGACAGCCAGCATGAGGACACGCACTGTCACCAGTGACGCCCCGGAGCTGTCCCTTTCCACCACTCTTGTCATCAGAGGCTTTCGTACACGGTCATCTGTGGTGAGAATAGTTTCTCGGGCTCCAGCCCACTTTCCAGGGCCCTGTAGGCGGTAATGGACTGGAGTACAGGGTCCCAGCAGTAACTGCAACGCCAGCTTGGGGTCGGTGAAGATCAGAGGCAGGATACTGGGCCTGACACCCACAAAATCTGCAATCTCTTCCATGGTGTCCACATAGTCTCCCTGGATGGTATGACGTTGGCTGTCCACATACCTAAAGCAAAGAAGGCAGAAGTCATAGGCTATCAGCAATTCATGCAAACAGCAAGGCAACTAATCAGCCAGTGGATGCCGTGTGAGTCTCTATTTGGGGGTTCAATATCGTGCTAAGAACTGTGAAAAGAGATAAGACGTTTGTTACCTTCCCTAAGGGTCTTAAGATGCCCTAGACTCTAATGCATAAACACTGTGCTCGAGGTCGGACGTGGGTAAGTCTTCAGGTAAGTATTCTGGGTTGGATGGGAAAATAGAAATGTAGAAAGAAGGTAGATAAGAGAGCTGCGGCTGAGGGAGAAAGCTAAAGGAAGAACCAAGGAAGGATTGTGAGTGGTGAGGCGCCCGCGGTGAAGGAGTAAGGAAGGGACGGGCACAGAGTACAGGCATGGGTATCCAGGTACTACCTGCAGCCGTGGAATGGATGGATCTGGAGGGGCGGGCCTGGCAGATCCAGCAGGTGCAGTGCTACATGGCACGGAATGCCACAAAGTTCCTTAGGCGTGGGATCCTCAGTTATTTAATGAGGACCAGAGCTAGCATGGCTTCTTTGGACTGATGCTGATTTGGAAATCTTGAGAAGATGAGAGAGGCTGACACCCCCTCTACGCAGAGTAACTGCCCCTCTAGGTGGAGTGATTATACAAGAGGTCAGCTAAAGGGTTAAAGAGTTCTCAGTGGGGAAATGTAGCCAACGGGGATATCAGTGTGGACAAAGGGATCTGGAGAGCAAATGGAAAACCAACTTTTCCGAGACAGGCAGAGTAAGGGAAAAGCCAAGTCAGACAAACGGAGACTGAGCAATTCAGAATGTAGGACAGAAACAAATGATAGGAAATAAATTTGAGTAAGACGGAATGGCAAAGGGACGCTCAGATGGTCACGTAGGAATTACAGAAATGAGACTACAGTTTGGTTAGAGAAGATACAGGGAAGAACTCGGGAGCTTGGCTCCCTGGGTGCTCCAATGGTTCAGACTTTGTGGGCACGCATTCCCTTACCCCAGAGTTGGAGGTAAGAGCTGTCGCACTCACAATGGTTCAAGGAAGGGAAATCACTAGCTTCACCTTGCAGGGTCGTCACAAGGAGCAAATCACCCCCATGTATATGAAATGCTACAAAACACGGCACAAACTTGATCCTCGGTATCAGTTAAGTGGTATCCCTGGGACTGCACACAAAATAAAGTCAAAGGGGTAGGAAAGCTGAAATAACAGAGTTTAGTGTTCCCTACAAAAGGGAGAGAAAACACTCCAAGAAGAAAGGACGCTCAGAAGCGTCCACCTCAGTCACGCGAGGACAGAGCCAGCCTCTAAGAGAGCAGCTTCAGGGGTTGCCGAGGGAGTTAAAATGGGCGGGGAGGGGGGCGCGGGAGCTGGGGCAAAGGATGAGAACACAGGACCCAGCAACTCCATCGCACAATTCAGCAGTCAACAGACGGGAAATAAAGCCCCTGGTAAGAGAGCTGTTAAAGAGAGGCTTACTGCTTGCCCCTAAAGATAGGAGAGCGTTATTATAGTATAGTCTCCTCTTTCAGCTGACAGCACAGCTAGCGTTTAAGTGACCCTCACCAAACAATACCCGATGTTCCCTCAGTGTGGTTTTTTTCCTCCCTAACTTCTTTTAGGCCCTAAACACAACCTTTAAACATATCCCATCGGATCCTCCTTCCTTGTGCACATGCAAAACACAAACGCCATCATTTCTTCTGTGTCACCGTGTAATAGAAATCCTTAGGCTCACACATGGAAACTAAGTATAGCACAATATGCTCCTTACTGAGAAATACATAAAGTGTCCATATGTCTTCCTGGGAGCATTTCTCACCTTTTTGCCATCTCCTCTCGAGTCTTATTTATTTCTGCCATCATTTCACTTTGAGAGGGCAATTTCTTTAGCCCTAAAGAGAAAAATAAAATAAAATAGAAGCTTTAATTATTTCAGAATGAGCAGTAATCCTAATGGCAATCACCACACTGTGGGGAATTCAAAGAACTACAGGAAGAGATTATAAAATGCATTTGGTCCTGTCACTACCAAAATGTGATGGTAAACGCTGAGCACCCTAAACCTGGAAAGCAGAAATTGGAAATGCTCCCAAATCCAAATTTCTTTTGAGCACTAAGAAGATGCCTTAAGGGACTGGAGAGATGGCTCAGATTTAAGAGCACTGGCTGCCCTTCCAGAGGTAGGTTCTCAGTTCAATTCCTAGCAACCACGCGGTGGCTCATAACCATCTATAATGAGATCTGGTGCCCTCTTCTGGCCTGCAGGCATACATGCAGGCAGAACACTGTATACATAAGTCCCCCCTCTCTACATACATACATACATACATACATACATACATACATACATACACACACATATATGTATGTATATGAGAAGATGCTATAAGTAAAAAATGTTCCACAATGATCTCATGTATCAGGTTACACTCAAAGGCAGGCACAGCAGTATAGAGTCCCCAAAAATGGCTATGCATAAAGGTATATAGGAAAAAGTAATTAATTTCAGTTTAGATTTGGGTCTCAGCCCAGAAATAACCCGTTACATAGATGCAAATTGTCCAAAATCTGAAATGTGGAATACATCTGGATCTAAACACTTTAGATAAGGAAAACCCCTTTTTTCTCTGAAGTATATGGATACATAGGTTACTTTAGTCTGTCTTGCAAGATGTTTTTTAATTATTTCTTTGATTTTTGAGATTATAATACAATTACACTTCCTTCTCCCTTCAAACCCTCTTATCCACCCCTTTTTGCTCTTTCAAATGTATGAGCTCTTTTTAAATTTATTATTACATGAATATGCATATATGTTCCTGAATATAACCTGTTCAGTCTGTATAATGTTACTTGTATGTGGGTGTTTCCAGGGCCGGCCATTTGGTATTGCATAAGCACGTGGTGTGCTCTCCCTGAGGAAGACTATCTCCTGACCTCAGCATTCCTTACTACCTATAATTTTTGTGTAGGATTGATGTCTTGTGGTCTTTCCTGTTTCCACTTAGGCATGTCTATTGTTCTTGTTCTTGTTTGGCTCACGCTTGGGCATGACTGGTCGTCTTGGTGAGACTTTCTGGGTGCAGCTTCTGCCATTACTCGGAGACATAGTTTCACAGAAACTCCCTGATCTCCAGCTATTACAATCTTTCTAACTCATCTTCTGGAATGTTCCCCGAGCCTAAGATGTGAATGCTGTTTTGTAGATGCATCCGTTGAAACTGGGCTCCACAACTCTGTATTTCCTTGGGAGATATTTGCTTTTCTCTGACTTCCAGCGGGTCCCCTAATGTGATCTTTCAATTGGGAAATGAAATATGGAGATGAGGAAATGATAAAAGACCGAGAAAGCCGGCAAGAGATGAAGACAACACCAAAGTTCAAGAGAGCGGAAGGCAGCCATGCGCTGGTGTCTTGATGATAAAGAAATTTTATACTTCAGGAAAAGAAGGAGGTAGAAGACTCATCATGATATTTTATGCTAAAGTCCCATGGAAGGTCAGCCTCGCTGCCCAAGTTCTGTTATTTGATAAGAGTTAAGGGTAAAACCAAGGGCAACTCAGAAACTCAATCTTCACAAGTAAGTTTAAGTTCCAAACAGTTCCAAAAGTAGGAAATCAATGCCAATGGTATCAGTTAGATAAAGTTCAAATAGTATTTAAGCCCAAATAACTCCAGACCAACCAGTCTTCTTCACAGAAAAGTAGGCACTAGGCACACTCTATAAAACTCTGAAACGTTTAATTTTAGATTGAAATAGAGCTTCCTGACTGCAATATTCTCCTCTGTAAAACTGGTATCAAGCAGTTATCTCACTTCTCCTCAAACACGTGTGGTCATGGAAACCTTATCCATTCCCAAAACACGGCACAATTGTTTGGCTATTCTATTTGCTGGAACATTCTTTGTAGTTACCCTCAAATCTACTACACAACTTGAAGCCTAACTCTGCATCTGGGGTTGAGTTTTAATGCTGGGCAGGCCTTGAAACAAAAAACAACAACTCTTTTACATCATTTCATTCTTAGGTCAATCCTTAGTTCCTGTAGAGCAGGCTTCACACCCTCCGCCATCTTGGCGCATTCCCTTCTCTGAGCACACCCGACACTCTCCTGGAAGTCTCTCTAAACATGAGATCCAGAAACTCAGTATCAAGGCACACCCTTCTGTGTTTTCCAGGTGTCCTCTCTCTTGAGCCATGGGAACTGTCCCTTAGTGTTCAGTTATCAAGGAAACACTGTAATGCTTCCTGCTTCAACCACAGGTGTTTAGGGTGTTCAAGAAACTCACGTGAAAAGTTGATTTCCAAGTCACTTCTCCTGATTTAACCAAAAGTTTTATTCCTTTTATTCCTTTTTTTTTTTTTTTTTTTTTTTTAGCTTTTTGAGACAGGGTTTCTCTGTATAGCCCTGGCTGTCCGGGAACTCACTCTGTAGAAAAGTTTTATTCTTAATGACGGCACACATTATGGAAGAAGAGTCCTATTTCTCGGCTGAGAGACAGCCAAATCATTTTTTTTTTTAAATTCTATAGCTGAGACAGACAAAGATGTGTAGAATAATCTGATGTAGTTCTTTCTTGATTCATCACTTAAATTTTAATTTAAGCATTCCCATGTTTAAAAATAATTTTTAAAATTGTATTTAAATTTTGCTGGTCTGGTGTTCTCAAATAGTATAGGGTCTATTGGATAGAACTGGGAGAAATTGAGAAATGATAGAAATTGAAATCTTTGATCAACCATTGGCCATGAGCGGCATTCAGTAGGGAGAGAAAGCCGTAATTCCAACAAAAACTCTCGACTATTTTAAATTAAACAGTAATGGCAATAAATTGTAATATTGCAACCATATAAGGAACCTTAGTGGTTCTCTCTGTTCTGTACTGCGTTACCTCATCCTCCCACCCAATTAAGTCGTCCAGCGTCGGCTCCTTCCTGGTTTCCTTGCATTCCTCACGATTTCAGAAACCATCTGTTTTATCCTGAAATGGTACAGGCTGACAGGTTCTTTTTTCTCAAACTGATATTATGCATCTGTCAAAATTTCACTCCATGGTTCTGGTTTGACCCTTCAAATCAATACTGAGTAAATCTACTTCTCCTACGGGGCCATCCATCTGGATATTTAAAAGGAAAATTTTCATCCTTCTTCGGGTTTTAAATCTGTAACCTAAACTTCTCTAGGTACTACATATGCATTCAGATGGTGTGCTTTCAAATCCCTTATGTTCTATTGCTCTCTGTCTGTCTGTCTGTCTGTTTGTGCGTGCACCATGTGCGTGCTTGGTGCCCCTGCAGGTCCAGCATTAGATCCCCTGAAACTGGACTTATAGATGTTTGTGAGCCACCATGTGGGTACTGAAAAAGGAACCGGAGTTTTCTACAAGAGCAACAAATGCCCTTAACTTTTGGGCCATCTCTTCAGCCCCGCTTAAGCCATTTTTATCTCATTCATTAAATTCTTTTTTTTTTCTCCCAAAATTTATCTTCAGGTATGGGTTTTAATCTGATTACAAAAGAACAGTTCTATTATCCTTGGACATTAGGGTTCCGTAATGATGCTGATTTTCAGGAGGCCTTCAGCAAGGCTTGTCACCCTGCCGACTCACACCAAATCTATTATCCTAAACTCTGAAGCCTTTTCACACAGAGCTGAAGCTGGAAGAGGGGCCTACGGGGGGTGAGGACTTGAGAAATCAAATATTCCACATTCTGGATGGTTCCCTAAGCACCTCTTAGTTTGGTGGTTCTGAGCTTTCCTAATGCTGTGACCCTTAGATACAGTTCCTCATGTTGTTGTGACCAGCAACCATAATGCTATTTTCATTGCTACTTCATAACTGTAATTTTGCTACTGTGATGAATCATAGTGTAATATCTTATTTGAGACTACTGTGGAAGAGTCATTGGATCCCCAAAGGGGTCGACCCACAGGCTAAAAACTGCTATCTATGGCTGAGATTAAGTCATGCTAGACTATATTTGACTTTATCTCTTTTTTTTTTTTTTTTTTTTTTTTTGGTTTTTCGAGACAGGGTTTCTCTGTGTAGCCCTGGCTGTCCTGAAACTCACTCTGTAGACCAGGCTGGCCTCGAACTCAGAAATCCGCCTGCCTCTGCCTCCCAAGTGCTGGGATTAAAGGTGCGCGCCACCACTGCCCGGCTTGACTTTACCTCTAATGAAAGAATCATTTAATGTTGCACCAGCTGCTTACAGTCTAGATGAGTAGATTCTAGTCTGCAGTACACATTGGAGTCACCTGGAGAACATTTTGTTCAATGATCTTAAGCTAACCCCACCTCTGAACTGAGCAGTTCAAGGATTGGAATTAAAGCATATCTTATTAAGAAAAAATTCTGATGTGATTTTGATGTTTACCACTTTAGATTCATTGAAAATGAATTTTCTGGCACTAGCTTTGTGCCTGGCACTGTTAAAATCATACTTGCCCTGTAGGTGTTTACAAGCGCTTGCATAGGTATAGCTTACGGGTCTCACCAAGCTGCCCATGTGTATCATCACTCACCTTTGAATACTTGAGTGGCCCAGCGTCCTTGGAGCTCTGAAATAGGCATAATGGCTCCCAAGGGCTGAATTAAACCGATGATCGCAAGAGTTGGTTTTTCCAGGTCAGGTGGAAAGACCTTTTTGTACAAGGACACTTTGTTTTTGACTACTTTGACAGAGTCCTCAAGAAAAGGAAAGGCAAAGCTGTAGCCTGTGGCAAAGATGACCACATCAATGTCATCCTCCCTGGAGCCATCCTCAAATATGGCGGCCGTCTCTGTGAATTCCTTCACATTTCCTTTCACCTTCACCAAGCCAGAAATGATACGATTGGGCAGCTCATCGTTTACCGTTGGATGCTGACTCATAGCTCTGTAAATGGGTGAGGCGGACAAAGAGGTGAGGTGATCATGAAGGAGGAGAGAAGAAAGAGATCAGCATGTAAGTAATCTACTCTGGTGGTTAAAGGCACATCTCCTCACCCTTCCATCTGGCCAGGGAGCTGCAGAAGCTCTACCTTATACTAGCTTGGCATAAATCAGGACGTCAGGGCTGGATAGCTTGGACAGGGAGGGTATTGGAGGAATGAAGGGCAAAGAATTTTATCTGAAGAGTGTATGAGTGGTTTCTCAGGTAACAGCAACGTTCTGAGGCATGGTCAGGATGCTGACCAACAGTTTTCAGACAACTCTCAAGAAACGGCAGAAATAGACCATGAACACTGTGCTCAGGCCCACTCCCAGTTCCAAAGGCCCAAGAGATAGACCTCGATCATCATTTTCCAACCCACAAACAAATCACACATGTATATCAATCTATATAGTCTATACGTGGATAGCTTTTCTGTGCATTAACTTACTTGACTCTCAGTCTTCATGACGGAAGTTGGGCAGGTGTCATTATCCATGGTTTATAGGTGGGAAAACAGGCCTGGAGAAGTTGCATTACTTCCCAGTGTTACACAACTTAAGCTCTTAGAATGTCTGTCAAAATAGCTTTGTACACGTCTGACAGGGTTAATGAGTGTCACCTGGAAATATCAGGCAGTAAGGTGCCCGGTGTCTGCTCTAGCTTCTCGAGTCTTTCCTTTTTCTTTTAAAATTATTTATTTTATATATTTATTATATATATGAGTACAGTGTAGGCCATCTTCAGACACACCAGAAGAGGGCACCAAATCCCATTACCGATGGTTGTGAGCCACCATGTGGTTGCTGGGATTTGAACTCAGGACCTCTGGAAGAACAGTGCTCTTAACCACTGAGCCATCTCTCCAGCCCCTTCCTGAGTATTTTTTAACGTGCTTTATTACAGTTAATCTGTGGATTCTATCCTTTATGAGGCTCTTTTCTACATTACAACATAGTTTTTTTCATTCTCCTTTCCAAACTGCTCCCCATCCTTTATCTCTAAATCAGTCATCTACACAATTGTGCAAAACACAAAACTATTAATTCCACATCCGCCTCTGACCTCCCCTGGGCAGTTTTTTCCTTCACTCCCTGGAATGTTCAGTTGTCCATACACTGCCATCCCATCGTCTTTCCACACCAGTTTTTAGAGTGGACATTCTTTTAAAGAATTCATTATTCATTTTTACTTTATGGACATTGGTGTTTTGCCTGCATGCCTGTCTGTGTGAGGGGCTCAGATGCCCTGGAACTGGAATTACAGACAGCATGAGCTGCCATGTGGTGCTGGGAATTGAGCCTGGGTCCTTTGGAAGAACAGTCTATATTAATCACTGACGCATCTCTCCAGCCCACAGAATGGACATTCTTGAAGACACTATTATGCTACCTGCTTCTTAATATTTTCTTAGGGGTTGATTTACTTATTATTTAAGGTGTATGTGCGAAGACATATGTATATGCATGTCCAGCTTATATATATGTAGCTCCTGTAGAGGCCAGAGGCATTGGATCCTCTGGAACTGGTGGTATGAGGGGTTGTGAGCTTCTGATGTGGGTGCTGGGAACAGAACCCAAGTCCTGGCGAGAGCAGAAAGCACCCTAACCTCCCCAATCGTCTCTCTCCAGCGCCACTTAAACTACACGAATGGCTTTGCACTGGCTTCATTCTAAACCTTATTTAGAAGACCAAAGAAGCTTTCACGCCTCATGAACATGAACATACTCAATGTAATATAATAAAAGAAAAACCATTATGCAAGTCAGAATTTAGAGATGGTCAGTATTGTTTTTAAAAAGGTCTATGTTAAAAAAAGACAATTGGAATTATTATTTTAGATTAAGAGAAATTATAAACAAATGACAGACTGCAGTAGTGTGAGCAATGCATTTTAGAAATCATAAAAAGCTATGAATAATATTGTTAGGAAATTGTTGAAACTTTAATATGCCAATATTTTAAATGTATTTATCAATTTTAAATTTTCTGACTATGATACCTGTATTATGGATATTCCAAAGAATGTTCATTTTCTTTTTTTTCTTTTTTTTCTTTTTCTTTTTTTTTTTTTTGGTTTTTCGAGACAGGGTTTCTCTGTGTAGCCCTGGCTGTCCTGGAACTCCCTCTGTAGACTAGGCTGACCTCGAACTCAGAAATCCACCTGCCTCTGCCTCCCAAGTGCTGGGATTAAAGGCGTGCGCCACCACTGCCTGGTGAATGTTCATTTTCTTATGTGATACATGCTGAAATGTTTTAGGTAATATGCCTTAATGATTACAACTTACTCTCATGCTGTTTAAGAAAATATGCACCTTGGTATGTGTGTACACTGGATAGACATGGATCTATTGATATTTCAAGAGGGGACAGAAAAGAAAGCAAATATAGCAAACTGTTCAAATAGGAAATCTAGGTAAGCGATGTATAAGAGTGGACTTTGTATTTGCTAATTGTGCAACTTTTCTATGAATCTGAACACTTAAAAATAAAACAAAAGCCAGGGGAATGGGTCAGTGGGTAAATATCTCTCGGGGCACGCCTGATGACATGAGTTGGATCCTCAGAACCCACACAGTGGAAAGAGAGGACTGCCTCTCACAAGCTGTCCTCTGGCCTAGACATGTGGACCTTACATGTGACTCTGCCCCTCCGCATATAAATAGATAAACTAAAAAGGGCACAAAAGAAAACATTTAAAATTAGTCTTTATAAATGCTTCCATAAAAGTTTTAATAATGACTGATTGATTGTATGCATGAGTGTGTGTGTGTCTGTATGTGGTTTTGTGTGCCACCGTAGCATATAGAGGTCAGAGGTCAACTTGTAGGGGTCAATTCTTTCTTTCCACCATGTGGGTCCTGGGGATTGAACTCAGGCCATTGAGCTTGGCAGCCAGTGCCTTTAACCTTGAGCCATGTCACCACTGCGAGTCCATTCTTTGTGTTCCAGTATAGTCCAGGCTTTGCTCTTGTCATGTCCCTACCACACACCCTATAGTCCTGGAGACTGAATCTCCTACTCAGCTATATTCCCAACCAGTTTGTATTTTCCACCTCTTCTCATTCAGTTGCCCAGGCTGGCTGGTTTTGACCTAGGAGTCATCCTGCCTCAGCCTCCCCAGGAGCTGGCATTATAATCCTGCACCACCAGGTCTGCCTTTGTATGAAATTTCAAAAACCATATTTGTTATTTTTCTTCTTATTGGTGTTTTTAAGGGAGCATCAATTTTCTGGGATATGTGTCATTTCTTTTGGGTTGACCTTGGGCAAGTTACTTTGTTTTCATAAGATTCATGTTTATTTTTTTCTTTTTTTTTACTTTCATGGGCATTAAACTAGACCTGCTGAAAGGTTGGGAAGAGAGCCCAGGACTCGCTTAGCTTTACGCTAATAGAAAGTCCTCCCAAGGCGAGGTGTTACTGTTTGTATTAGGGTTACCAATACGTGCTTTTCCCTGTTTATCTCATGCCCAGGACGATGAAGCCCGGCCTACAGCAGGCTTGTTGGATGAGTGAGCAAACGATGCCCTATCCTTCACTACTGCTTCATTGTCACTGAGGGACATATGTGAAGAACCGATGCCACGAGAGAGCAGCCACAGTCAAAGGAATAAGCTGAAATCCTACAGAGCAGCAAGTCGGAAAAAGGATTTCTGAGTCTATGGACATTCTTAAAGCCTGGGTAAAGGCAGTGCTACTAGGAGCCCATGTCGGTGGTCCTTGTCTGTGTATCTTGGCCATCTCCAGCCCCACTCCCAGCCTGGAAACGTACCTGTGTTTAGGCTTCAGGCCAAACAGTTCATGATCAAACCGTTGGTTCATCTGTTTTTCCATAAATCTGTTTCTTATTGATGAACCAAGGATCTTTGACAAGTAGTACATAATTCGAGAAGAGAGCAGCAGATCAATAGGATATCCTTGTTTCCCTACACGGTTCAAGATCCAAGCTCCTCTCCTGGTACTGAGGAATACCTGGGGTGTGGGAAACATGGTTTGTTTTGATCAGTCTGGCTCACAGTCCTTCCAAAGCAGCCCCATTCTCCTGAAAGTTAAGTTCAAGCTCACCAGTGTTTTAGCCCCACATAGCCCTGTAAGCAAAACGCCTTGCTGTTTCCTTCCTATGCAGTCCCATGGCTCAGCTGGTGTGTGCACAGGCTACATCTTGCTGTGATCTCCTGCTACTGGCTAAACAAACCCTCTTCTTATAAAGCAGTGGTTCTCAGCCTTCCTAATGCTGCAACCTTTTAGTACAGCTCCTCATGTTACAGTGACCCCCCCAACCAGAAAACTAATTTCATGTCTACTTCATGACATGAAACATGCTACTGTTATGAACCATAATGTAAATCTCTGTGTTTTCTGAGGGTCTTAGAATAACCCCTGTGAAAGGGTCATTTGATGCTACAGGGGGTCACAACCCACAGGTAGAGAGCTACTGTTATGAACCCTCCTATATCTTATGTTTTTGGGTCTCAGATCAAATCTGCCCCATCTACAAGGACACCATTGACCTTTCAAGGCGATCATTTCTCTCCATCTCCTGAACTTTTCCTAGCACTTGCCTCCTATAGAAAGTATAGAGGTGGGGCTGGAGACATGGCTCAGTGCATAAAGCACCTGCGGCCAAGCCCAGCAACCTAAGTCCCAACCCTGAGACCTACACGGTGGAAGGAGAGAATCAGCTCCCGAGGGTTGTCCTCTGACCCCACATATGCACCGCTCCGTGTGTACCACTCCTACCCCACACAGGACAAATAACTGTAAAGCAGTTAAAAAAACCTACAAAAGCGTAAAGCTGAAAGAAGCTGCACATCATTTCCTCCAAAACCCTCAGTCATTTTCACCGCTGACATTGCAGTGGTACAAAACCTTGTTTATCATTCGTATAGTTTATACCATTTATCACCAATGACCCTGTTAGAAATATCATTAATATCTATCTCACTTATTTATAAGCTCTTGACCTCTGAGTGTGTTTCTGTAGGGCTATAGCCTGTGTCCCATCTCCCAGCATGTCAGTATCACTCCTTTTTGATATTTGTGACCTATAAGTAAGCCGCCATGACCGGTTCTTCACATTTTAACTTAATCGACACCGTGACTCTTAAGGAAGTCACTGCCGGTCCCACTTTATGGATGAGAGGCTTAGAGAGAGCAAATCACACAGCCTGAGGTCATATAGCTAGAGAGCAGCAAAGCTGACCTTCCTGCCGTGTCTGAGAACTGTTTCTCTGACTGTTGAAGACATGAAGACTGCTAGTGGAACCATAGGAGACAGTCTTCCTGTGGTGCCCACTGGCCAAAGTCCATGTTCAAAACTGACTACAGGCCATGTTCAATGACCAGCAAGACTATTACTTCTCCTGGTCCCCATCCCCCTCTGGAGGTGGTTTCTGGAGCTGTAGGAAATGTACATTGTTTCAAGGTCTTTTGTGTAGGCTCTCAAGCAGTGGGCTGCCTGTCTGTAGAGGGAGGATCCGTTCCTCTACACATACATTCTCACTGATGGTAACCCAAGGGCTCGAGTATCAAATGCTTCTGCATGTCACAGATGTAAGCACATGCGTGTTCCTAGGAACGAGATGGTTTTGTGTATAAGCTGCACACCTCTGGACAAGTAAGGTCGGTCGGTGCTCAGAGGTGGAACTAAGAAGCTCCCCATTTACTCAACAGTGACAGCAAAAACATATATCTCAAGGTTATTGTGAGAAATGGTGTTTTTGTAAATGGTGATATACAGGAAGCGCTCAATAAGTGTGTGCCTGTTACCCTTTCATTTCAGCTTCCCATCCCTACCTTTTTACGGTAATCAACATATTTATAAATCTTATTTTAAAAGGACTATGTAAGGAAATTAGTTAATCAATATAGTCCTGTATCTTCATGAGTCACTACTTTATTGGCAATAGGGGAATGCCTACCTGTTTTTCAGTAAACGTGATGATGCTGTTTCTCTACATATATGCTTCAAATTACTTTAAGAAAAATCCTTAATGCTACAGTTTTGTTAAATGATATTTGCTCAGCAACTCTGCCCCATAACACTGCTTCTCAGTACTGTCCCATGCCTAATCATGGAGAGGGTTTCCTATGTTACCCCATGAGTTAATTCTTCACTTTTAAGGAAATACTTACATAGACACAAAAGGATTCACAAAATTATGTTGGGCTGGAGAGATGGCTCAGTGGTTAAGAACACTTGCTGATGTCACAGAAGACCCAAGTTTAGTATTTAGCACCCAAGTTGGGTGTTCACAGTCACCTGTGGCTCCAGCTTCAGGAGAATCTGATGCCTCTGTATTCATGTGTACACAACATACACACACACACACACACACACACACACACACACACACTAATAAAAATAAATCTTTAACTTCCTTGATACATTGAAATCCATTAGTCCATTTGGAAATTTTGATTTATAGAATCTATATGAAGCATCAGCCATAAAGCTGAAACTTGGGCAGCAAACGAGCCCCATGTGTTTGCTGCTGGCCTGGGTGGGGCATGTGTCTCTATATTTGTTGGTGGGTGGGCCTACTTCCTTGGTAAGAGTGAAGCAAAGGAAACCAATCATGGATGCAAACCTGCTTGGCTGTGTGGCTGATCTCTACAGCCAGATCCCCTCCAGAGTTCCCTATGCCAATTACAATGACCCTTTTCCCAGTGAATTCTGCTGGGTTTTTATATTCTCGACTGTGGAAGTACTTTCCTTTGAACTTTTCAATTCCTAGAACAGAAGAAAAAAACAATTATGGGGGGCGTGGTTTGAACGAGGGATATTATTTGTCAAAGCACGTGGTTTGTTCTCGTTTGTGAAGTTTAAAGTTTAAACTTATATTTTCCACATTCTTTATTAAGCAACTCTTCTTGCCTTTCTGAACACTTTTGGTTCTTTCTTCTCTCATTGCCTTTGTGATTTCCCTGCCTTAAATCATCTGCATTTTGAATTTGCACATGCAAGTCCTGAGGCTTAGAAACCCCCCTTCTTTATTTGTTCAGCACCACACTTCTATATGCATGCTGGGCATATGTAGACTGTATTTTTAAAGGGAAAAGTCCAGGCCAGAAACATGAAATGAAATGCTCTAAGCTTTTGCTACATTCTTAGAAATTCAATATTTCCATTGTCATCTTCTTCAGTTGAAGAAATATCTCGAATTCCAATTAGTGTAAATTAAGGACTCCGGCCTTCCTTTTGGTCCTCGGGAGAACAGTCACCATGAGTTTAAGTACAGTCATATGCTATTGGACAGGAATACACTCATTCTGAGAAGGAGGTTGAAGATGGATTTCATCACTGGACAAATACTATACATACCTAGATGGCATAGGTCAGTCAAAAGACACAGTAAACATGAGTGTGTGAGGCTGTTGTTGGTATAATATGGTCTATGATTGTATAGTACAAATTTCAAATACATAGGGTTACACAAAGTATAGTACTGTAAATGTATAACCAGTAAGTTACTTATTGCCCAGTATTATGGATTTAACAGGTATACATGTTATAATTTTAAATAACTTGACAGTGCAGGAGATTGGTACACCAGCCTCACCATAAACAGACTGGCTAGAGCCTTCCCAACTGTAAGCCTTTCCATTTTCCAAGTGGCACTAATACAAATTACAAAATACAGGGGAATGTATTTAATTAGGGTAGGACTTTCTTTTCAAACCCTACAGTAAGAACCACTGAGCCCATACCCTCCCCTTCCTCAGAGGTCATATCATAGCCACACCGGCAGGGTCTTCCCTCAGGGTGGGTTACTCACCAGGAAAGCTTTCCAGGGGCAGGTGAGGATCTGTGTGATGACCTGTGCAAACCAGGACTCCATCGAAGACATCTACCTGCCTTTTCCCTTCACATTCAGTGACCACCTGCCATTGTCCTGAGGTAGAGAAATCAGGCTGCTTCTTCACACTGCACACTGTAGTCTAAAAAGTGACAGGGATCTATAGCCACAACCTGCAGAGTGTATGTCTCCCCTGAGACAACTCTCTACAGAATGTTATATGAAAAGGTTGTCATGGGCACCATCACTTATAGGGCTTCTATATGAATATTTGATTCAGACACTCCACAGGTGTCAATGAGGCAGGCTACAAAAATGAGGAGATGATCTAATTCACTGCCCTCTGCTCTTTGAACAAATATAAATTGCTAGGTCTCATGGTCTATCCCCTAAGGCTCTATAGTTCCTGAGGTTTAAAAAAATGCTTGGGGCTTCTCTAAAGCATTAGTGACATATGCACTAATGGCCATCCCTCCTCCCTCCCCAGTTATCCCCACCTCCAAGTCTGCTTCTCCCAGTGCCAACTAGGAGTGGCTGCCCTTCAACATATGACTAAGATACAGGTCTCCCTTTTCTCTGGGACTAGAGCACCATCCTAGTGGCCCTTCTTGCATGTGATGGAGTCTTCCTCCGCCTTCTATAGATGCTCTTTTTATAAGTGACTCTAGAGAGACTGTGAGATGAGATGATTGGTGAAATAATTTTTAGCTTTGTAAATAAATAAACAAACAAACAAACAAACAAATAAATATTCTTCTGCACAGCTTAAGTACACCAAGAATATGTTCCGATGTGTTTCTGAAGCCTCAGACATAGGGTCTCCATGGACTGAAAGAGATCCCACCTATCTCTGGCATTCTGGCCCACATAGCATTTTCTGTCCTGAGCATTTACACAGGTCAGGGCCTCTGCTCAGATCACAGTTTTGCTCATCCTTCACCCAGCCCAGACATAATCTGCTCTGAAATCAACCTTCCTTGGAGCCTGATACCTCATGTCCTCAGGAATTAACCTCCTCTAAGCAGTGATGGGGTGCTCTCCTCAGCACGTGCCTCTTTATTTTTATTAATTCTGTATATAATATAATTTTTTTTTGTCTCTGCATTTTTACTGTTTGGCCCAGAGCCAAGCTTATTCAGGAAATGTCTCTCTTACACAAAGGACAATCCATGGGCTGCAAATGCCAGGCTTTGAAAGTTGTCACTAAGTTCTGTTGATCATGATTCAGCGGAACAGTAAGGTAAGTTTGGGCTTTGACCAGATGTCATAAATATGTTTTTTTTTTTTTAATGGGCACGATTCCAAATTATAAAAACATGCCAGAAAACTTTAGACAAAGAAGGAACCAGAAACCATCTAAGATAATCATGTTGGTTTGTAAGCAAGGGAATTTATAGAAATTGAAGATGAGAAAGGCACTTGCCTAAGAGCACAAGTTAATCTGTGGTAGAGCAAGGACCATGATTCAAGGCACTGTTCCTCATTCAGTGCTCTTCCTCTCACCACAGCTGACTTCCCTGCTCCGTCCCCCGCCCCCCTCCCCGGTTTCCCAATACCACTTCACTGGGTTGTTGTGATCACATAAAATAGCACATCGTAAAGCATAAAGGAGCTAAGTGATGGCGGACAAGGAGATCGTAAAGATCTGACTCCCAGAAGCCCCGCTCATCAGTTTTTATTAAAGCCAGCATGGGAGGAAGGCATGGGAAATGCCCTGAGAGAAAGGCATGGGAAACGCCCTCGCAGGTGGCTTCCTGTTTCTTCAGCAGGATATATGTGATGGAGAGCCCTCCTTGAACATTTCTCAAATACCAAGAGGGCAAGAGTAGAGTCTTTGTGTCGTATAAATCTACATCTATTTCAAGCTAGTCTCGACAGATGACACAGGTAAATGAAGCTTCGTAATTCATTGACCCGATGAACAATTTCAAACAGGAAGAAAACAAAATTACCTTGAATTGGATGTATTTGAGAAGGTCGAATTCTTTGGCGTACATCCTGAAATACTCTAGGACCTGGCGGTTGTGCATGAAGTTGGGGTAATGATCTGGGATGGGGTAGTCACTGAAACACATCATCTCCTTGGACGTGTTGATGACCACGGACTTGTAAATACTGGCCCTTCCTTCCTCAGGACTTTCCTGTGGCAAATAAAAAGGACTTATGGCAACTTGAGAATCAACTTCATGAAATATAAGTAGCCAATGAACATTCAAAAACGTATCTAAGTGACACACACACACACACACCTACAATGTTAAATCTATGTAAGAACATTGAAAGTGGCCTGTTATAACTTTAAATGAAAAAGTAATATACATACCATGAATTAAATGTACATCCTAACCATCTAGTCTAGATTATATATACCCATGTTTATATAATTCCATACTGTAGACTCTCTCCCTTGTTTAATATATTTCCTTTGAATACACTGTATTAATTATATAGAATTTGAATAGGGAAACAGTTTATTAGAAAGGTAGAATTTTTCTTTCATTTTTATTAAAATATTTATAAAACACTCATGAGAAAGTAAAACTCTCAGCAGACTAGTTAGTATAGAGAGACACATCCTCAAGTCAGTAAAAACAATTTAAAACATGCAAGTAGATAACAGTACACTTAACAATAAGAGATTGAGTGCTTTGATTTGATTAGGAACACAAGGATATTCTTTTGGGCCACTTTCAGAGACCATTGTACTAGAAGTCCTAGCTGTGTGCCCTACAAGTCATGAAAGAGGAAATAAAAACCAATTTTGTGGCCAATTACATGAATGTTTATGTAAAACAAGTCCCAAAGAATAAAAAGCTAAACCTGCGACTACAGAATACAGCCAGGCCATAAGAAAGCAGGCAGACAGAAGTCACAGCGGGGCTGAGAGATGGCTCAGTTAGTTCAATGTTCACCTTGCAAGCACGAGGGACTTAAGTTTACTCCTCAGAACCTACATTAAGAAATGCCTGGTGGGACAGGCTGGAGAGATGCCTCAGAGCTTGAGAGCACTGGCTGCTTGCTCTTCCAGAGGTCCTGAGTTCAATTCCCAGCATGCACATGGTGGCTCATAACTACCTATAATGATATCTGGTGCCCTCTTCTGGCATATATATACAGAATACTGTATATATAATAAATAAATTTAAAAAAAAAGCCTGGTGTGGTGTCATATGCTTGCAATTGCAACACCAAAGAGATGTAGACAGTTGATTCCCAGGGTTTGCTGCCAGGTAACCTCATTTTCTTAGCAAGTAGAGAGTTTCATTTAAAAAAATGGACCATGCCTGAGGAGCAAGACTTAAGGTTGCATACATATGATCTGTACATGTGTACACCTGTACATACACACGTAGACATACACACACACACACACACACACACACACACACACACACACACACACACACGTCAGTTACAGAGCCAGACTTGATGTTTGTAAGCTCAGTACTCAGAAGCTGACCTGAAGACTGCTGATGCTCGGTGTTAGCATTAACTACATAATAAATTTGAGGCCATCCTGAGCTACAGAGCAAGACCCTCAAAAAATAAACAAATTAGTAATCTACCTGTATGTCAGAAATGAACCATTGAAAATTTTAATTTTAAAAATACACCATGTTCAAGCCCATCCTTATCTTAAATGCTTAAGTATTAAAAGATGTCCAGGGGCTGGAGAGATGGCTCAGCGGTTAAGAGCACTGACTGCTCTTCCAGAGGTCCTGAGTTCAATTCCCAGCACCCACATAGTGGCTCACAACCATCTGTAATGGGATCTGATTCCCTCTTCTGGTGTGCATGAAGAGAGTGATAGTTTACTCACATAAATAAATAAATAAATCTTTAAAAAAAAGATGTCAGAACAATATAACTAAAGATAGACATAAATGAAAGCTATTGTCTTCATGGATGGGAAATTACTATGAAGACCCTGCTCCTCCTGCCTTGGCCTCACAACACAGGGTAGTCCCTGGCAGCGTCCCAGCAAACACTGTATAGATATCAACAAATGGGTTCTAGAGACTTCTGGAAATAGCCAATAGTCCTTAGGTGTGGCTGGCCATAGTAACTTTCTTCCAAGGGCAGAAAAGAAGATGAACTTTACGCCAGCCAAGCCTGACCAATTGTAACACAAACAGGGCCAGTTACCCTTGACACAACACTCCGAAAGCAGGGCTTGGCCCCCAGGATCTTCTTCAGGCTAGCCATGGGAAAAGCACCAGACAAATTCAAAGGAGGCTATTCTACATAATACCCGACCAGCCCTCCTCAAACCTACTGAGGAAAACAAAACCAAGGGAGTAAAAGGAACGAAGCAAGAAAGTCTGAGAAATCATCAGGCCAAGAGGAGCCTACCAAGTCTTAGAGGGACCCCAGGATAGGAAAAAAGGGGGGCATCAGAAGAACTAAGTAAATCTAATCAAAGCATGGGCTCATGGGTACTGTCTCACTGATCATAATAAATGTGTCACACTAGTGTAAGAGGCTAACAATAGGGAAATGAGGCAAAGTCCCAAGTGCTGGGGTCACAGATGTGAGCCACCATGCCTGAAGAAAGCATAAAAATTAGTATCAGAAAGTGCTGATCTATAACATGACGGAGGTAATGCTAGTGAAGGTGAGACAAGAAGAGCAGCGGTAGGAGAATCCGAACGATGGCATCTGAGAGGCGTTTATGTGGCAGGAGAAACAAGGAAGAGGAGGAAAATATCAGTAGTGGCAGGTGAGAAGGAAAGGGAACTCCAGCATCCTCAACTGGATGCAGGGTGCCCAGGGTAGAACCCCAAAGTACTGGGATCAAGTCTATATAAGACATCTACAATTGATTGATCAATTAACTTAATGGCATCAAGAGAAGGACAGCAGGACTCCAAATAATAAGCAAGGGGGTGACAGAAATAGATTTCAGTAGATGAATTTTCAGGAAAACACTTAGTATGTGACATGTCTAGTAAGCCATGAGTGTCTAGTGCCTCAGTTTCCACAGCTATGTGGCAGACAATGTGAGAATGAAGGTTTGTGGCTTCAGGAGCATCCTAAGCAGACAGCAGGACAGTGTGCTCCTTAGGGACATGTATGTATGCGTATATATACGTGTGTGTGTGTGTGTGTGTATGTGTGTATGTTTTTGAGACAGAGTCACACTATGTATCTCTACCTGGTCTGGAACTCCCTGTGTATACCAGGCTGGCCGAAAACTCACGGACCTCTGCCTGTCTCTGTCTCCCGAGTACTAAGATCAAAGGCCTTTGTGCTCAGGTAGTATTTTAAAGTCGGTCTGTCTGTCTGTCTGTTTGTTTATTTAAAACTCACAGAAATCCACCTGCCTCTGCCTCTCAAGTGCTGGGATAAGGGGTGTAGGCCATGACACCTGGCTCAGAAACCAATTTAAACATATTGGGAAGCTCATCATACATCCCCGGCATCATACATGCCAGTGCAACATGCCAGGCATCACGAGGGGCTCTGGACTATAATGTTGAGACACGCAGAAGCCAGGGTATTATGACAAAACATGGCTTACTGATTTACATAAGATGGTACAATTCTGCCAAGGGGACCATCAGAAAATAAATAAAGGTCATTCGCTCTTTAGACAACAATCATTTCAAGACACATTAGTAATAAAAATCATAAACCTGACTTTCTGGCATGATGTTGAATACTCTCCCAGCCTCCGCCCTTCATCTGTTGATTTCATGCTTGTTTTGGAATTACTAAACCTGGCTCTGATGCTTAGCAGAGGTACCAAGTGTGTAGGTCCAATTTTATGGCCACTGAGTAATATGTGGCATGCTGCACCGCTCACCCAGCTCAAAAGTGACCAGAACACTTAGTCACTTCCCGCTCAGGATAACTTTATGAAGTAGGCACTATGTAAACTCCTTCTTGAAGAAACAGCAGACACAAAGAAGTTAAGTGATTTCCCCTAAGTCACATTCCTTCTAGATGACAGACACAGGCTTTGAAGCTAAAATAGTATTCTCAACCCCTACCCAGACTGCATTCCTTTTGAAATCTTACTGGATTCCAAAAGTAGACTTTTCTATTGATTACAAAACAAAACAAAACAAACAAACAAACATAAAACCTAATCAACAAGGCTTTTAGGTGAAGGCTATGATAAATGAATGGGGGTCTCAGGGGATCTATTCCCCATCTGAATGAGAAGTAACGGCTAACAGGGTGGACGTCTCCTCTGTCCAGAGCCACAGTGCAGGCAGGGCTGCACCACTGCTCAGCTGTGGAGCAGCATGCAGCTGCTTTTAAGGATGGGCTGGCACTGCTGAATTTTATGAAAACTGAAAAACACTCATGGAGCTTCAACCCTGCTCTGAAAATGAGTTCAAGAAGGAAGTCCAGGCAGGCCCAACAGTCACGCCAGAAGACAGTGTTTGGTTTGTTTGAGACAGGGTCTCTACATAGTTGTGGCTGACCTTCAACTCATGTGTAGACCAGGCTGGCCTCCACCTCACAGGGATCTGCCTGCCTCTGCTGCCCCAGTGCTGGGATTAAAGGCGTGCAGCACCATTCCCAGCTGGTACTTTAAACTCTTGTTATCACCTCGCCCGGTTGTATATGCATAGGGTTCAAATGAAGTCTAGTGTACTGTAGGAGAGAGCTAGAGACCAGAGCAAAGGCCAAGGAATTTGACCTTCTCTTCCCCAGGGAAGGAAAAGTTGAAAGCAAACAGGACAATCTTATTTTTATATTCTGTTCAAAGACTAGGGTTGTCAGGGTTACCTCAAGTGAGATGGAAATTTGTGTGCATTAGTGTGTGTGTGTATGTGTGTGTGTGTGTGTGTATACATGTTCTCTCTCCCTGTCTCTATCTCTCAGTTTCTCTTTGTCTCTCTGTGTGTCTCTGTCTCTTTCCATCTGTCTGTCTCTCTGTGTGTGTCTGCAGTACATGTAGAGGCTAAAGGTCAATGTTCGGTATTTTCCTTAACTGCTCCCCACCTAATGTATTTGAGATAGGACATTTTACTGAACTTGGAGCTAGAAGACTGGTTTTCTGGGTAGCAGGAAAGTCTCAAGACTCCTCCTATCTGCAACTGTCCCCACAGTTGGGATTACAGGGGCATGCCGCTCCACTAGGCCCTTTCCTTTCCTTTCCTTTCCTTTCCTTTCCTTTCCTTTCCTTTCCTTTCCTTTCCTTTCCTTTCCTTTCCTTTCCTTTCCTTTCCTTTCCTTTCCTTTCCTTTCCTTTCCTTCCTTTCCTTTCCTTTCCTTTCTTTCCTTTCCTTTCTTTCCTTCCTTCTTTCTTCCCCCTCCATCTCTCCTTCCATCCCTTCCTTTCTTCCTTGTGAGTGCTAGGGATGGAATTCAGATCTTCCTGCAGCAAGTACTTAGCATTTTCTAGAAAAGCCATCTCCCTAGCCCCAGGATTTAAAAAAAAAAAAAAAAAAAAAGGGTTATTTATTTTTATTTTATATGTATGAGTGATTTTTGCCTGCATGCATGTTTATGTGCTATGTTCACACCTGGTGTCTGAGGTCAGAAGAGGGTGTCAGGTCCCCTCGAGCTGGGCTTACAGTGCTGGTGAGCTGTCCTGTGGGTGCTGGAAACTGAACTCGGGTCCTCTGAAAGAGCAAGTGCTCTTACCTGCTGCGCCATCTCTCTAGTCCCACTCCAGGAATTGCTTTCAATAGAAAAGAAGACTGAAGGTGTTGCAAACAGACACTTGGTTCAATATCTATTTCAGGAGCCGGGGACAAGCAGGGGACATCTAATGTTTGCTATTCTGCCACTTTGCGGATTGTTTCCCGTTTTTGAATAGCAGCGAATATCAGAAACACACAAGCAAACAAAACGCCCGTGTCTATGTGCCGCTTTTGTGGCAACAGAAAAGAGAAATAAGTGGCATTTGTATTTCACTTTGCAACCAGCCTACAGAGAGGAACCGGTCTAAAATCTGATTGCTGCCTCAGCAGAATTCAAGCCATTGCCTTGAGGAGCTCGGGAATTGCAAGGAGTCCTTCAAGTCTTAGAGGCTCAGGAGATTTACCTGGAACCTCCACAGTCCTCCAATGTCATCAGACCTTTCAAAGCAGACAGGTTCCAAGCCCTCTTCCAGGCAGCACTTGATGCAGGTGAGCCCGCTTGCTCCTGATCCAATTACAGCAATCCTTTTCTTGGCCATGGTCGCCACAGAGCTTCGCTGGTTGGGTCAGCGTCACTTGTCCTAAAGAAAGAATGACAAGAGAGAGTGAACACACATCAGGCCACAGGAAAGATCTGGGCTGAGACACGCAGACAAATATAACAAGAAGTGTGTCTGGGCCGTGGCGCGAGGAGGTACCTGCTCAGGGCGCTGCTGTTAAGTGAGCTGTAACTCAGTGCAGAGCAGCAGTACCTCGGATAAACACAGCAGTGGCCAATGGGGAGGGGCTGTACCGTCCCACTTCCTATCCCACCCACCAAAGGGCGTGCACCCTCCTTCCGTAAACACAAAGGAAACAGCTCAAAATGCTCTGGGAAGAAGCAATAATATTATGTATGTTTTAATCTATAGCTTCTCAGCAGCACCCGCTTAGGGAGAGCGATCCTCCAGGCTCCATCTCTTCCCACTTTTCTTTTCAGTGTTCACTTTCAGCTTCTTGTTTTTGTTTCAAAGTGATAAGGGCCCCCCTCCAAACCCGTCCCCCCCCCCAACTCAACCCTTCCGAAGCAACTCTTGCTCCCATGTTAAGAAGAAGAAAGTTCACTTTCTAGAGTTCCTTCCAACAGGTGCTCTGTCCTGGCTCCTCTCCCCAGTTCAGAGACCAGATCTTTGAACCCACAACTACAGTATATTGCTGTGTGCTCAGCTGCGGGACAGAAACAAGTGCATTGTGCTTCCTACGTAAAAGAGCTTCGAAGTCAATGCGGGAAATCAACGCAGATGCAGATAATTTCAATACAATGCATATTTCTTAAAAAGTGATTTCTCACCCGAATTTTCCATTTTGAAATGTAACTTAAAGATTTCAAATGTAAAATCGGGTAAAACTGCCAATATAATGGCTATAGGATTCACGCACTGCCGCAGCATGCAAATGTACATTTGTAGACCGCACGAGTCGTGTCTGAAGCCTTGAGTCATTATTGACCCTGTATAACACTACTCTGTGTATTGACTTTGCTCAACATGGCTTGGTTGCAACCAGCGCAGGTTCTTGACTCTGACATTTCAGTATCTCCCTTCCAGATCAATTGTCAACATGAAGGTTTATTGTACATGGTTTAAACGACCTAAAGGAAAACAATTATGTAACCCTCTCAGCAAACCCAGGAGGCAAGCACTTCTTCACCTCCAGCATGCATCTGGAAAACACAGAGCAAGGCAGAGGGGCCAACCATGCATTTCCAGCAGCCTGGCTCCAGCGTGGGCTCACCTCCACACACAGCTCTCACCTGAGGAATTTAGCAACAAGCCCTTCTCCATTCCCTCACTTCTCTGTTGCCTAACACTAGCTGTTAGCTGTTTCTATGTTAGTTATCACTTCGTTTATTTCAACTACTTTGAAATGAATTTAAAAAATAATTCATTGACTTGGAGAATCCTTTTGCTGTCTTAGAAAGACTCCTGCTGACTATGTTGTTCAAATGAATGGAAACAGCAAACAGGAAGGTTGGGGACCTACGACAGCCAACCACATAGTAGGTGCACAGAGCCTCCACGCCCATATGGGCTAGAACTGCCCATACTCAGTATGGGTCCTGCCCCTCATTGAATTCTCTCTGGAAATGCTCTCACAGACATCCGCAAGGTTGTGCCCACCAATCTCCTAGGTGATTCTAAAACTTGTCAAACTGACAATGAAGAGTAACCATAGCAACTGTGTTCATAGTGTCTATAAAGGTCAAAGTAAGAGCATTATACACTGCAATCTTAAAAAAGATTTATTTTTATTTTAGGAGTATTGACTGTATGTATGTCTAAACAGCATGTACATGCCTAGGGCCTCCAGAGGCCAGGAGACTATGCCTGATCTCCTGGACCTGGAGTTGCAGATGGTTCTGAGTGGCCATTTGGTTGCCGGCAACTAAACGCAGGTCTTCTGCAAGAGCAACCGGTGTTCTTGACTTCTGAGTCATCTCCCCAGCTCCCATCATGCTTTCTTATTTCCTAATTCTTTTTGCTAAGTCTGCATTTTGCTTACACCCATCCAATAACTATCCCCCTTTGGAGGCCATGTCTTGTAAGCTGGTCTCTGTAAAGTGGCATGTGTCTGAGTCTTGACTGAAGGATAGCTGTGGAAGCCAGAACCTCACAAGCAAACTGATTGTGGTACTACCGGATTTACCATTGGGAAGCTTATTTGTTACAATAGTAAAGTTTGTAGCAATCACCAGTAGTTCAGGGGTCACACACACAGAGCACAGTACCTATTGCATGCCTGCCATGTTGTAGGTACCTGGTTCCATAGAGAAGGGGGAGGGGAAACTCATAAGTAAAGGACACAGGGAGATAGATACAACATGGGCACTGTGGCAGGCCTCAGTGATCCTTAAAGGTACCCACATCCCAGCGCCCCACAACCTGAATGTTACCTTACATGATGAAGTCTAGCAGTGGGGAGTAAGCCGAGTTCCTGAGGGGGAAGATCGTCTTGCACAACCTGCATGGTTCCCCTGCAAGGCCAAGAGTGCATTTTAGAAGGAGGCTGGGTGGGAGATGGTTGACTACAGAAGACCATATGGACAGTGGAAGCAGGATGCTATGTTACTGGCTTTGAAGACAAAGAAAAGCTGTAGGAACCAAAGCAATGCAGAGGCTTGAACAAGCAAGGAAACATATCTCTCCTGCAGCCCCTGACAAAGAAGTGAGGCTCCGAGATGCTGACCACGGTAATAACATGTTTTAAGTTTGAGAGAATGGTAAGGCTATCACTGTAAGTATTCATAAAGTTTTAACCCCTGCCCCAAAGTCAACTGAATAACTATAAAAAGGTTCAATAAAGAGTCAGAGGGGCTGGAGAGAGAGAGAGAGATAGCTCAATGGTTAAGAGTTCTGGCTGCTCTTGCCCTCTTCTGGCCTCCAGGGATACCAAGCATGCATGTGGCACGTTTACATACATGCAGGCAAAACACTCAAACATATAAAAATTAAATCTTATGTTTTTAAAGAGGCAGAACATGAAGGCAACTGTTTTGTGAGGTCTGGAGAATGGTTTAGAATAGCCATACTGTTGTCTTTAAATGAGTGACATATCAAGTATGTAGTGTCCCCAAGTAAGAGACTAAATTATGACAGATAATAAAATGCCATTAGGATGGATGCTCGAAATCTCACAGAGGAACAGACTGGAAAAGCCCCACTAAATCAGCCAGCTGGGGTTTCCAACTGCGAGGTCAAAGTGTTCTCTCTGAGGCAGATAGCCAGAGTTACTGACTAAACATTTTTTTTTTTAAAAAGATGAGTATTTTATGGCTGAACTTTCTCATTTTAAATTTAACTTTGTATTTTTATATTATGAGATGAACAATAAGAACCTTTATTGGAAATGGCTTATATTTTAGGTTTTTATTTTTTCATGTTGTGTGGTGTAAATATGTACATGTAAGTTCGTGTGTGTGTGTGTGTGTGTGTGTGTGTTGGCGCTTGGGTGGGTGTGAATGTGGAGTGGGAGAGTTGCCTCTCCTGATTAATGCCAGAGGAACTGGAGTGGGAAACCAGGGAACTGAAGGCAGCCAAACCCTTGAGTGTAATTAGCATGGCTTGGCTCACTTTCATTATTATAGTTCTTTGATAACAGAGGTAGGAGCTTATGGTTGAGCAGAGAGACCAAGGTCATATAAACACCACAATGTTATTTGTCTTTAAAAAAAAAAAAAAAAAAAAAAAAAGCCTGAGGCACAGGAGCAGCTTCACCTAACTGTTCTCTAGACACTGGTGAAGGCTGCAGGCACGTTTGTCGCTATTCCAAATTCCTTCTTGAGAAATATCAACATCAGAGGATCCACACCCATCACCAGTACTTTATATCCTCAGTTCAAAGCCCAACAGCTGAGGCCGGAGGCTGATGCTGAGAACCCTCCTCGATTACTCTTCTACCTTATGCAATGGGACAGTTTTCTGGAGTGGCTAGTGTTGCTCACCGCTTGCTGTGGGGGTCCCATCTCTGCCTTCTGTGGCTGGAAGCACAGGCAGACCCCATGCCCTCCTCACATTTACATGGTTTCCAATCCTCTGACTTTTTTGGCAAGGGTTTAACTACTAAACCATCTCCCCAGCCCCTTAAAGTTGTTTTAAAGGCTCGTTTTTATTTTGGAGCTGCTATTATTGCTGTTATTTTGTTATGGAGTTATGGGGAAGCAGCAGCCTATTCCCAGACAAGGGGCCTTGGAGGACACTTTGATACAAACACATTTGAGTCTCGAATGGGAGTTGGGGGACCATGTTTTTGGAGGAAGCTAGCTTTTTAGTTTAATAATATATTATTATATAATAATATATAATATATAACAAGTATTATATTTGGCCCTTAAATTGCTCATGCATTCTTATACTATATTCTTATCCCTATTACTATTTGTTTGTTTACTTGGTGGCATAAAGAACCATACTCCGCTCTGTCTGAGACTCTATCAGGAAAGACAGCTAACTGCCTTAATGGAGCTTCCCCGTCAGTTTCTGCTCGATGTTTGTAAGCCTCCAATTTGATGATGTTAACTGTCTTCCGTTATTTGCGCTTTACTTAAGAGTCTTACCCTACCAAAAACTCCAGTTAAATGATTTAATGGGTCTTCCCCAGTTGATTTCTTCGAGATATTTTGAGCACCCGATTTGACAATGTTTTACTATTTTTATGCCTCTCACTCCCTAATCATTCTTTTCCTTCAGCTTGTTATTGTGAAATTTTGAATGACAATGCCCCCCATGGGCTCATATATTTGACTATTTGGTCCGTAGTTGGTAGAACAGTTTTGGGAGGGATTAGGCGGTGTGGCCTCTGAAGGAATGTGTCCCTGGGGGTGGGCGTCAAGTTTCAAAAGCCCAGCCCCAGATCCAGTCTCTCTCATTCTGCTTTATGCTTGTGGATAGGATGTAAGCTCTCAGCTACAGCCATGTCTACGTGTCTGCTGCCATGCTCCCGGCATGATGGTCATGGACTCCTCTGAAACCGTAAGCTCCCAGTTAAATGCTTTCTTTTATAAGTTGCCTTGGTCATGGTGTCTCCTCACAGCCCTAGAACAGACGCTGCATCGGCTATGTACTTGAGAAATTCATTCAAAACCAAAATATCTATCATAGCTCAGTCTATCATCTACCATATCAACCAAAATGACTATCATAAATCATTCTTCAGACCACACAGAACGTAACTGGCATTGTCTCAGAATTTATGAGATGCCAACGATCTTTAAATGTTACCCCATAATTGCAATTTTAGACACTGAAGACATTTACCCTCCTACTTTTTGCAGTGAACATGTGAGGCACAAGGTGTCTGTGGGTCCACCTCTGCTCCTTCATCACCAGCTTTACCATCGCCCCACACAACCCCTTCCATTTAAAAAAAAACAAACCATTTTATTGATTTGTTTTATGTATATGAGTACTCTATCTGCATGTACACCTGCATGCTATCAGATCATACTACGGATGGTTGTGAGCCACCATGCGGTTGCTAGGGATGGAACTCACAACCTCTGGAAGAGCAGACAGTGTTCTTAATCACTGAGCCATCTCTCCAGCCCCTCCCACTTTTTATGAGTTAAAATTCGACTTTAAATCAGACATAGCATCTTATAGATTTAACAATACACGTACAGATATTCTTAATTTGTTACATTGTGCCATGTATGTAATTTAGAACCAAATTTTCTTTACAAAAAAATAAAATTTAAAAAAGTATGTAGGCAAGAGAGATACTGAAGGGTATTATAGAAGATTATACTTTTGATGAATTTGATGAAGAGGGCAAATATTTTAAGTAAAGATACATTTTATATAAGATTTTTGTCTTAAAAATTAAAAAACAAAAACAGCTTCCTCAAAAGTATAAAGCCAATTCACAGGAAATCTAAGTTATACAAAGTTTATAGAGGACGAAACTTAAAGATAAGATATGGTTACTGATGAAAGGTTATTAAAGTTCCTAAGATTATATTGATCTACTCATGGTAACATTTACAAAAACTGACTTAAAGATATAAAAATGCATACCCAATAACGATAATTACTTGTGTGTTTGCTAAATGTGTTAGGCTTTTTAGCCACTTAGGAAAAACAGTCCAAGAGCAACAACAACAAACAAATCAAGATTTTTTTTTTTTGATCAAAGCTTTATTTAACTATTACACACAAGTTAAAGTACAAACTGATAGAACCGGCTGCTAAGGCTACAGATTTACCCCGTGGAGGTGAGTCACTCAAAAAGGATAGTCGATAAACTGACCTTTGACCTCTGGGATCAATCAAAACCCAGGGAACTACGGGGCCTCTCTGGTAAGTCACTTGTCCTCTTAATCAGGAAGGTCATGGAGTCTCCAAAGACTGGGCTTTAATCAGTACACGTAGTATAGGGAGAACTGTCAATAGAGAGGGAAATGTCCCCTAATTGTGATCCTAACTCACCTACAAATGATCCCACAAGTACCTAAGAGTACGGAAGTACTTGAGAGTAACCCCCAAAAGTCTCAACTCAACTGACTTTTCAAGTTTATCTGTGGCCATCTATTTGGTCCTAAACCCCTACCCAAACAACCAAACAATAGCTGGCTTTCACAAAACCACTTTTAGTCAATTGAAAGAGACAATCTGTCAAATTCCATAAAGTTATTACCTGGGTTCACTTGTCCAAAATTAAACCCTGTTCTCCAAAATCCACTCAAAAACCAAGCAACCAAACAGAAACAAAACAAAATAAAAAGACCTACTAAAACAGTAGACCAGTTGAACTCACTTTTCTCTGCAAAAGTCACACTCCCCCAAAATGTATATTGCTTGGTACCCTCTGTGGCTCAGAGGCTCTGACTAACTTTTAGTCCCTGAGGCAGCCTCAGCTAGTTTCTACTAAATGGTGCAAGTGTCTGTCTGATACACCACTGTCTTCCTGCTGCTTGCTGTAGACTCAATAAACTCCGGTCATACCTCAACCACAACTATCAGAAAACACCAACATACATGACTGTATGACTTTCATCTATACCAACCAGAAAGTGTAAGAAAATATGGGGTTCGTTGACACTAGCAAGCAAAACTAAAAAGTTTCTATGGATATCTCATAAAGAAATATTCACAAACTCTACGAGGAAAAGCCTGAAAGTCACAGAGCGGGACCTACTGTACCCCATCATGAACTTTAATACTGTGACCATAATCAAGTCTCCCTTTTGTCTAACATTATTTGTAATGTCAAGTTGGCCTTGTTAAAATTCCAGTGGGCTTTTTAAAATGTACCTTAATGATTATCAAATTTATACTAAAGATTTGAGAAAATGTCTTAAAATATTTTTTAAGCAAAAACTGAAAAAAACAAGTGTCTCAAAAGAAACCACACCATTTTAATGCTTGAAACAGTGTGATATTGGTGTGGAGAAACTAAAACAGATAATAAACCTATTGACGACACACTCATACAGAAGGGGGTGAGACAGCAGTAAAGGTGTTGTTTTAAGTTTCTGGGATAAAAGATGATTGCTTCCTACTTGGGAAATAAATTAGATTTTGACTTTTTAAAAAATAAAAAACAAACCCAAGAGACAAATGTTTAAAGCAAAAGCCACATAACTAACTAACTAAGAAAATACTGATGTAATAAAAAGCTTTTCTTACTAAAAGACAAGACTATAAAAGGTTAAAAACCAACAATGAAAACACATAGAAATCCAAACTTCTACACATAAGGGCCGCCTAACAAGGGGCATCAAAGCAATGTCATAACTTTCTATGTGGAAACATATTTATAACATATTCACCAATGGATTAAGATCTAAAATGTTTGATCGTAACAAAAAAATGAAGTATATGGACAACCATTTTTTTAAAACCGCTGGCCAACCAGTTTATCAAGTGATATTCAATCAGATAAGCAGCCAAAGAAATTTTATTCCATGAGATACGTTTCCCTCATAAGACTGCAAAACAAAAGGTTCAGAGCTAGAGAAGTGAACCAAACACTCCTGCACTGTACGTGGAGGGAACTGGTGTCCTTTCTTGGAGAATGACTTGCCAGCTTTTATCTCAAGTGTAAGCTCCATTTGCCCAGCAATTCCCTTGCAAGATTCCTGCAGAAATAGCTACACGTACTTGTGAGCAAAAAAACTGTATACATCTCAACCTGTGAGTGAGCTAGAGTTTAGCTGTAACTATCAGACTGTGAGGACTCTACCACTAACATTTTTCATTAATTTTATCACTTCTGAAATGAGACATAGAGCCCACTGAGACGGCTCAGTGCAGCAGAGGCTCTCACAGACAAGCCTGACAACCTGAGATCAATCAGTCGCTGGGACCCATGTGGTAGATGGTGAGAACCGATTCCTGCAAGTTGTCCTCTTACCATGACATGTACACATTAAATAAAAAAATAAAAAACCAAAACCAAAAAAACCCTATAAATGAGGAGAATATTACTTACCTGAAGCGAATATATGAGTTGGCATATACCCAGATTGGCATTAGCAGTGAAAACTTTGAAACTGTTCCATATATATTAAATATAGGAAAGGACTCTATTATTGTATGATAACCATACTAATTCCAGAGCTCTATGTATATGTATTTATACCTCTTAGTGAGATAAATTTATACTGGCATAGGGAAGTCTTACCAGCATAGTCTTTACTGCTTTGGATAGTTTTCATTTAAGCTAGCATATTTAAAACTTCAACTCATGCTGTAGTAAAATTGCTGCCTCCGGCATGGCTCCGGCATGACTCCCGCGATGGACCTAACTGAGGGCGATGAAGGAATGAGGAAACAACAGACAAATGGACACAGAAAAGCTGGGTTTGAGTGGACTGGGCTCTCTCATGGAGAAACCGCAGTACCCCAGAAGCTCACCATGCTTGTTATATAGAGTTAAATAGAGAGGTTACTGCCTGCTGCTGCACTAGGAGGCAGGACTTAGGATACACAGTTGGATCAAGGAGACAGATAATCTTGTGGGAGCAGTTTCTGTGGGGGAGCAGTCGTCAGGCCATAAACATCCAGAGGGAGGAAGCTTTTTCTGCAGGCACGGTTAACATCCACACATGGACCATAAGGGAAGGTTTTGCCATTTCCCTGAGTCTAGCCCAGGGAAGCCTCTGTCATTTTCCCACTGCCACAGAAGACCAGCACGAGATCACTGTAACACTGCATTCCATCGGGAAACACTAATTAGACTCAATGGATTTCAAAAAGAAGGTGGAAGAGCATGGGCAGGAAGTAGAGGGGGATGTCTTGGTGTATGGGAGGGGATGTGATTAAGATGTACTGTTTACATGTGTGAAACTGTCACAGGATAAAGAAAAGACAGCCTACTACCATATATTATGTGTCAACTGGATGTGGTGGTGCACGCCTTTAATCCCAGCACTCAGCAGGCAGAGGTAGGTGGATCTCTGAGTTTGAGGCCAGCCTCTTTACAGAGTGAGTTCCAGGACAATCAGAACTATGTAGAGAGACCTTGTCTCAACAACAACAACAACAACAACAACAACCAACCAAACAAACAAAAACCCAACCAATCAACCAAACACCCCCTAAATACATTATATATTATTTGATGCCAAAAATGTATAATCATGTTAAAGTTAGTTTTCCCCTTTTTTTGAGAAGGAAACCTAAAGTCTATTGGGCACTGATACCATCTTCAGTCCAAAAGTAAAGCTCTGTACAAACTTTTCTCTGTGTTGCAGCATTTCCAGCCTTGCGTCTGCCTCACTGGATGCTGCCAGTGAGCTACTGTTACCCCACAGAGCAAGGACACGGAGAGCAAATATAACCTGCAGGTGACCTGTCCTTAATCACGCTTGTTTTTGTAGGAGCTGCAAATGTTATGGTTATCTAAGGGGTAATTTAATGACCGCTAATCTCACTGAGCTGCTGTTGCAAGATGCTTGCCTTTATCTGTGGAGGAATAACTGGAAAAATTAAAATGAATAGGATTGTAGAACCTGGGTTAGGACTTGACTTATCTGCCAGTTAAGGCTGACACATGAGAACCATCATTGTGTTTCTTAAGCTTTCTGTGCCATGACTTACCCATCGGGGGAATATCTTCCCTGTGTGTCAAAGGTTTTTTAACAAACACAGGTCTTTTTGTTGTTGTTGTTTGTTTTTTGAGACAGGGTTTCTCTGTGTAGCCCTGGCTGTCCTGGAACTCACTCTGTAGACCAGGCTGGCCTTGAACTCAGAAATCCACCTGCCTCTGCCTCCCAAGTGCTGGGATTAAAGACATGCGCCACCACTGCCCAGTCAAACACGGTCTTAAGTGTGAAATTGCTTCCAGGCACCTGGCTCAAACATTCAGGTACCTATCCTGAGGCAGGTGCTGTTTAGTAACCATAATGCAAACATAACCAATACGTTGAGACATTTCAGTTGTGCATACAATGTCTAATGGTAGAAACTTGCATTTCTAGCACCTTAAACATCTATTCTTTGTGCTGGGAACATTCATAATTATTTCTACTGGTTCACTTGAAATCTTTAATTAATTTTTGTCAAGCACTGGCACCTTACTGTGCAAAAGAACATTAAAGATTGTTCTTCCTATGTATCTGTATCCCTGTCCCTCTAACTACCTTACCTCCATCCTTACTCCATCTCTTCTCTATGTGCAATGGGATATCCCCTACAGGCTCCAGCTGGCAGAACTGTTTGGAGAAGCTTAGGAGGCGTGGCCTTGCTGCAGGAAGCATGTCATTGGAGAAGACTTTGAGAACTTAAACTCACATTTCTAATTTGATAGCTAGCTCTTTGTGCTGTCAGTTTAAGCCATGAGTGCCAGATGATAGTGAGGGATTGTTATCCCCCTGGAACCAGAATCTCAAATTAAGCCTTCCTTCTGTATGCTGCCTTGGTCTTAGTGTTTTATCACAGCAACAGAAAAGTAACGAAGACACTCTAGTATCCACTATTCTACCCTCTATATCTATGACATCAAGATTTTTGGTGTCTGATTTAACTGAGAATGTTCAGTATTTATCTTTCTGTGTTGGATTTATTTTGTTTAACATGAGCCTTCTGGGCTCATTCATGTTCTTGTAAAGGACAAAAGCTCATTCCTTTAATGACTGAATGATAGTCCATCATGCGTATGGTGGCACATGCCCTCAATCCTGGCACTCAGAAAGCTAAGGAAGTGAGAGCATGAGTTCAAAGCCAGCTTAGGCTACACAGTGAGTACAGCATGGGCTACACAGCAAGACTCTTGTCTCAAAAGGCCATATACATATATGTACATATATGTACATATATGTGGGTGTGCACACACATATCTATATCTGTATGCTACACATGTATGCACATGTATTATAATATGTATGTATATATGCCACACACTCACACTGGGCAGATGCAGCAAAGCTCCAACCATTTTACATACATACACATAACATGCGTCTGGTGGGTGTGGCAAGTTTCAACAAGCAGGCTCGGCAACTTTATTTTTTCTCTTTTTACACCATCTAAGACAAAACATCTCCTTGTAAGAAAAAAAGATTACCTCATAGCCACAAGTTACAGCCTCTAAAAACAATCACCATAAGAACATATTCGCCAAGAACAGATTAAAATCATTACACAAAAGGGAATTACAACAGGATTATTGATTATGTATTCTTTTGAAACTCATACATAACTAAACATCTCTCATCTATCTTTCTCTCTACAAGTTCATCATAACCCCAAAGCACTAACTCTTTTGTCATTGATTAACAAAGTTTAAGCAAGACAGTCTATAGAAGCAAGGTTTTTTTCCTATGCTTAGCTGACAACAATTTGTATTTACTAAGATCAGCTCGTCATCTATCTTACGTCTTATTTTTGAAGAGCTGTCCAGCTAAACTGGTTAATCATCTACTCTCTATTCTTATACTCATTATAGAATGATTTATTCTCTGTTCATAGCCCTGTCTTTTCATGGTGCACACCGAAACCTGTGAGTACATCCCTAGATCACAAGCTCCAGGAACTCAGACCCAACCTAGAAGGAATACTTGATTTGATCATTAGCTTGTCTCAAGCCTACTTTTCTCTCCCAAGTGCAATGATGTGTGTGCAGTGCCTGAAAGCTCACTCTGCTCCTTTTCTAACTACGCAGCCCTCACTACTCTGCAAGCCTCCTTGCATTCTACTCTTACTTCTAACTTTACTCTTTCTTTCTGGCAAAACAATCTCAACCATCTCCTTAAACTTTTTATCAACTACCTAACTTGCTGAAAACTATTTAAATCAAATCAGGAATTCTGCAAAATCATTAGTTCATCTAAACAATATTATTTTGTGAAAGTCCATCTTCATATTGATCTGCAGGAAAGTTGCCCACTAGAGTGGGCTGTCTCCCAAGAGGCAACCACACCGGACTATAGGCAGTGAGGGTCTCCCCAGCCCCATTCAACACCACACTAGATACATGAGAAATACAGCAGTAGCAAACACGAGGAGGCTCAGCAGCAGCTAGAAGCAACCCAGAGATGAAGCCTCCGGGGCCGGGCCTCTCCACTTGCCCGCTGCAGTCCCTCCGGCATGGTGTCCATCAAGTCCACGTTTTGTCTGCTATGAAAAAAAAGCAGCTGCAATAAGCGTGGAGGTGGGGATAGCACTCTGAAATGGATTATCGCTTCTTTAGATATATACACAAGGGGAACTGCTCCACCATGTTACTGTTCTATTCCTAGATGTATGAGGAACTCACCATTTTCATGATTGTGTTAATCTGTGTTCCTACCAATAGTGAATGGGAGTCCCTGTCTTCATGCACTTCCAGGACACATGGGGATTCTCCAGTCTCTGAATCCCTCATCCTGTCTTCTTCCCTTCATGTGACTTTTTCTACCATGTACACTGGCTGAATTCCAAAAGCAAGCCTTCTCTGTTCCATTTCTCTATAGGTGACTCCTACTGGCTTGATCTGTTCAGTGTATCTACTCATAGCTATCCTGCATCACACTGACCATAAACCACCTCCTGCCCATGCTTTTGCGATGGCCTCCGAACTGTCTCTCTGCTTCTACCTGGCCCTCTATAGGTTCACTTCATATACGATCCAGAGTAAAACTTTCATGTTACCTCATGTGCAGACCTGGAATTTCCTAGCTACTTTTTTTTTTTTTTCTTATCTGTGTTTTAAATGCCAAATCCAATGTATCAGCTAGATTCTTACCTCTGGATTACTTTAAGTTAGAAGAAAATAGAAATGCTTTTGAATAAGTGGCAGCATTTGAATGGTTGAACCATTTTGAAAGGTTGACAGCATTGCTTTGGCAGATACGATTAGCAGATTAGAACGGGGGTGGGGTGGGGGAGAATGAAGTGAGACAGAGAGACCAGGTGCAAAATCACTCTAGAGAAGCCCTTGAAAGTCACACAGCCCACACAGGGGTTGGAGGAAGCATTGCCATAGACAAGCTGGCCTACAGGATCAGTCCAACCCAACCATGCCACGGTGATTGTTTTTGCTCAGCATCAATCACCTTTTTTTGAATTTTAATTTTATTTATTATTAGACTGCTTCTTTGAGTTAATCTTTAGCCCCGATGTAATTGATGTTATACTAGTGGTGTCTTGATCTCAGAGAGATGCAGTGACCTTGGTGTATCTGACACCTCCCCTCTTGATCTGGCTGATAAGTACCTCGGGTCTGGTTCTGTGTGTTCCTGGAGAAGTCTGTATAATGGGTAAAGTCCCTTAGTCATTAGAGGGCTACTTCTGCAGAGCGGGGCCAGCCTCGGTCCTTCACAGGACAATGTGGCCATTAGTTTTTATCACACGTAGAAGTTCTGTTTGAATGGCTACTCTTGGGGGGGGGCTCTCTTGCACTTTATTTTTAAGACAAGGTTTAATGCACCCTAGGCTGGTTTCAAACTTGTGTAGCTGAGGTTGGCCTTGAGCTTCTGGTCCTCCTGCTGCTACCTCCCTAGGGCTAGGAATACAGGGGTTCACCTTCATGCTCAACTTATACAGCACTGGGGATCAACCCGAGGGCTTGGCAAGCATTCTGCTAACTGAGCTTTGATCTTTATTATTTATTGACACCTTCCTGCAATGCAGGCCAGGCTAGACTGAACTCACAAATTCTCCTGCCCCAGCCTCCCTAGTGCTGAGATTGCAGGAATGTACCACCAGGTTCTTTTTTTTTTTGAATGTGTCTTGTAACTAGCATATCTTAAGAGATAAAGTTAACCTTATTTTGGTGTTTTCAGTCACAAATGAGGAAAATGGCTAGATAAATCTATGTAGGACTCATCGATCTTGTAGTACCAGTTTTGAGGCATACATATCTTAACTGAAAACAAGGAAAGCTGCTCAGGAATCTGACCCAAAGTTTAAAGGAGACAGATACAAAATTAAGAGGTGGGCTTGCAAGAGGGGGGCTTGCCAAGCTTTGAGCCTGCTGTTAGCTACCCACCGAACCCAAGTTGGGAGTCAGAGTTTTTAGCAAAGGCAGCCTCTAAGTCACTTAGACCAGTCTTGCGCACCTCGTGCTTCTGCGGCGTGGGAATGCGCGCGAGCTGCGCCGTCTGGCGGCGGCGCGCCGTACTCCGCGCGCGGGAGCGAAGGCCGGGTGCGGCAGGCGGAGCCTCTCGGGATGGCGGGCGGCTCGCCGCGCTTCCTGCAGGCGCTGCCGGCCGAGCACAGGCCGGAGCCGGTGCGGACGCGGGTGCAGGAGCAGGACTTACAGCAGTGGGGCTTGACTGGTGAGCCGGCCGGGGAGGCCCAGGGGCAGGGGGAAAGCCGAGAAGGCGCGCGGCGGCGCAGGCCTACGCTGGGACAGCCGGGGAGTCAGGAGCTTCCTGGCCACTCTAGCTCTTCCTAGTCTCCGTTGCCCCGCTGACTGGGCATGCGCA
This sequence comes from Uromys caudimaculatus, assembly GCA_028551405.1. NCBI lineage: Eukaryota > Metazoa > Chordata > Mammalia > Rodentia > Muridae > Uromys > Uromys caudimaculatus. Next base: position 72,295,414 of record CM052704.1, on the reverse strand, counting down.
CTCACTTGTTGCGGCTCCCTAATGAACTCTCAAAGCTGCACTGGACGCCTTGCCCAGCAAAGTTTGTCCTGTCCTTTATCTCTTGCGCTTTTGTGTTAAGCCCACTTGCCACTACGAGTCCCATGTGTGGAGATCCCACATGTGGGGGCCCCAGGTGTTAAGACCCCAGGCGTGTAGGCTCCAGATGTGGAGACTCCAGGCGTGCAGACCTCAATGGACCCGGAGCCACCTCATCCCACGGCGTCTTCTCTATTCAACACCCCTATACTCTTTTCCTTATGTGTCTGCTGGGAATATCGTGCTGCTGGCTTAACGGAAAGTCATAATGGCTCACCAGATGTCACCACGCGGTCGTTATTTATTGCTGTCGAGAGCGTACGGTGGGGTATAGGGAGCAGATAAACAAAATAAATACCGGCCCTAGGACCCAGTTTCTTAACTAGCGGATAAGTGCTTTTGAAAGTATAAGGAAGCACTTACACGTGCCAAGTACCACCAAAAGGTGAGGGTTTGGAAAGGCAACAAAATGTGCATTTCTGCCAGGCGGTGGCGCACGCCTTTAACCCAGCACTTGAGAGGCAGTGGCAAGTGGATCTCTGAGTTCAAGGCCAGCCTGCTTTACATAGCTAGTTCCAAGACAGCCAGGGCTATATAATAGAGAGACTCTATCTTTAAAAAAAAAAAAAAAGTTCTGTCGGCTTAGAGGAGGGGCAGATGACGATGAGGTTGAAAAGAAAGACAAGCAGTTCATATTCAATATTTTCCGTTTATATTCGACTTTAAGAATTTTATTTTTGAAATTATAGTTACACCTCCTCTTTACTTCCTCCAAACACTCTCATAAACCCTTCCCTTCTCTCCTTCAAACCCATGGCCCCTCCCCCCACTTGATCGTTATTGTATGCATATACCTATATACATAAATATTCCTAAATCTAACTTGTTCAGTGTGTTTAATGTCACTTGTATGTATGTTTTCAGGGCTGACCATTTGGCGCTGGACAGCCAGTTGGTGTGCTCTTCCCTGGAGAAGATCCCCTTTTTTGCTCTTAGTTTTTCTCAGTGGCCTCTAGTTCTTTGTGTAGGTTTGAGGCCTCAAGGGCCCCTCTCTGTTCATTGTGGCATGCTCATTGGTATTATCCACATGTGTGGGCAGTTGTGTTGGTGAGAGTGTAAACGGAGTGTCTGGTGCTACTTGGAGACAGGATTTCACAGCAAAGTCTCCGACCACCGACTCTTACAAGCTTTCTGCCCCCTCTTCCACAATCCTCTTTGAGCCGTAGGTGTGGGAGTGTTTGGTGGATGTATCTATCCACTGGGGCTGGGTTCCGCAACTCTGCATTTTGATTGCTTGTGGTTTTCCCTCTTGATCTCCATCAATGGCAAAGAAAACTTTCCTTGATGAGGGGTGAGGCTTGCACTTCTCTGTGGGTATAAGGATGAGTGTTAGTAGATTGTTAGGGTTTATTTATGCTGGTTTAGTAACTCAGTGGATATACCTTCTCTTCTAATCACCAGTGCTTAAGTAGCACTGAGTGGTTAGCTTGGTTTCCAGGATCAGGCATGGCCTCCCTCTGGTTGAGCAGGTCTTAAGTCCACCTAAGAGAGCTCTTGAGTACCACCAAGGTATTCATGCCACTACTGCATCCTTAGGGTAGCATGCCATGTGGTAGTCGATGTGGTTCATAGGTGTCATGATTGGGGAAGACTATTAGTAGCTTCCCCTGTTTGGACACTTGCATGGTGTGTCCGTGAAAGCTCGCCCTGAAGAAGGCTGCATTCAGGCCAGCCACAGCTCAGGGTTCTCTGACTCCTGTTTCTCAAGCCCGTGCTGATTTAGCAGTTGGGACTTTACCTTCCACCTCTGGGAATGCAACCAAGGCCAATAGCAATGGACAGCCCTGACAGCAATGGACAGTTGCCCTTTCTGTTCACTGGGAATAAATGCAGTATTCAGAGTTCTCAATCCATTGAAAACCTTCTGACCCTTCTTTCCAGTATGTGCTCATGAAATAATTTATGTCTACCAAAGAGAGAGAGAGAGAGGGAGGGGGAGAGAGAGAGAGGTATTTTAGTTTACAATCCTAACAACTCAAAAGAGGGCTTCTTGTGTCTTGTATTTGGGTTTTTATTAGGTGGTCTTTGGCTCTGGGAGGGAGCATTGTCAGCACAGATGAGAAGAGTTTGTTAAAGCTACATATGTATATTTATACACAGATTTATGTGTATTATAGGTTTGTTTTGGTTTTAGATAGTTAATATTATGATTCTTTGTGGCTTTTTTAGATACCCGTTGTCTTAGTCAGGGTTTCTACTCCTGCACAAACATCATGACCAAGAAAGAAGCAAGTTGGGGAGGAAAGGGTTTTTTGAGCTTACACTTCCATGCTGCTGTTCATCACCAAAGGAAGTCAGGACTGGAACTCAAGCAGGTCAGGAAGCAGAAGCTGATGCAGAGGCCAGGGAGGGATGTTACTTACTTGCTTGCTTGCTTCTCCTGGCTTGCTCAGCTGACTTTCTTATAGAGCCCAAGACTACTAGCCCACAGATGGCACCATCCACAAGGGGCCCTCCACCCTTGATCACTAATTGAGAAAATGCCTTACCTCTGGATCTCATGGAGGCATTTTCTCAACTGAAGCTCCTTTCTCTGTGATAACTCCAGCTTGTGTCAAGTTGACACACAACCAGCCAGTACACCCATACTGTTATTCTACCCTCCCCTTTCCTTCTGAGTAGTTGGTTAGGTTTCCAGGACAGGGCAGGCATGTTTTCCCTCTTGTTGAGCAGGTCTTTCACCTCCCTCCCAAAAGAGCGCCTTCCCCTTTACCATTCCCCCATCTGTATCTGATTTAAATCTGACTTTGTGGACTGGCCTTTTTGTATTCAACATATCTTGATTGATGTTTGTCTGCCTATATGCTTGCCAGTGGCCTTGGGACTGATACTTTAAATCATGCAGAAGGGTCAGAAATGTGTGCAGACCGTATCTAGCCACATGTAGTACCCCAGGAGGAGCCTATATGTGTGGGGCATTCTTGTTAAAAGAAAGTGAGCAGTCAGGAAGTTACAGGTTTGAATGCATGGGATACACATCAAATGTAGATATTATCACAGCCAAATATTTATTACAGTTATGAATTTGATATTTTAGATTTATTATTTTATGTGTGTGAGTGTTTTGCCTGCATGTATGTGTATGTATTACATGAATGCCTGGTGCCTGTGGAGATCAGAAGAGGGTATTGGATTCTCTGGGACTGGAGTTACAGATAGTTGTGAGCATCCACATGTGTACTGGGAGTCTTGAGTCCCCTGCAAGAGCAACAAGTGTTCTTATTCTTCCCCTGAGCCAACTCTCCAACCCATAGCTGTAGATTTTAAAGTCCTCATCATAGTGTATCTAGAATACAGAATGCAAAGTGTTTGTATGTTTTTTTACACTAAGCAACACTGGTAATTTCTAATTTGAGAAGTTAAAATAGTTTATTGTTTACCAGAATGTTTATTTGGTTATTAGTAATGGTGGAAATTTGGTTATGTATCTTTGGATTAAAAAGCACCGTAGGACTTTTTTGGAGTGTGTGTGTTTGTTTGCCCTGTCACTTTGGTCCTCTGCCTGAGAGTGAGAGGTTAACCCGGCCCCTAGAGGTTAGAAAACAGAATGTATTAACCAGACTCCCGTGGTTCTGTTATGACTTGGCTGTATGACAGGAGGCTGTCATTTGGAGCAGGAGAGCCACAGACAGTTTGGAGTGGAGGTTGATGTGTTCCTGGTTTTTCTCTTGGCTCTTACCTGTGGGCTTTGGCTAGGAGGTGGAGCATCTGTGGTGGTGTGGATTAGGGTGGGAGGTGATCAGGTTCTGGAGCTGACTGCAATGGCCTGGTTGGTTTTTTTTTTTAATTTGTTTGTTTTTTGTTTTTCTGGCTTCCTGTTTGTGGAGGTAGACATGTGGGCCAGTTCTGCGGTACTCATTATTCCACGCAGATGCTAACCTTGAGGCCATCCCTCCAGTCTTTTTAACTTTACAGTGACCTAATTCTCTGTATTAAACTCTTTTTCTGTCTAAACTACTCAAGATCATTTTCATCTCTGCATTTGACTCTTAGATGTTAGTGTTGTTAACTCTGTATTGATAATTTTATTCATTTTTAAAAACTACACTTTTAGGGGCTGGGGAGACCTCCTACAGATGGAGCAGGTACACTGCCTCAGAGGACTCAGTGAAGTAGCTCACCACCGCTTATTATTCCAGCTGCGTGGCATCTGGTGCCCTCTTCTGGCCTCTGTGGGCATCTGCACTCCTGTGCACAAAACCAGACACAGCCACACAGCACACACATAATTCAAAATAAATCTTTTTTAAATAAGAAAATTAAACTTTTATAATATGGCAGTCACAGACTCACATGCAGTTGCAGGAGTAATACAGAGAGCACTCTGTAGGCTCTATCCAGTTTTCCCCAGTGATACCAACTTGTAAAATAAGATGTCAGTTAGGAGTTGACCTCCGCCTACACAGCCGAGATGGAGAACCCTTCCACTGCTGTAAGCCCCTCCCAAAGCCTGTTGATAGCTGTGCTGATTTCCTCACCACCGTTTACTAGATCCTCTGCAACCATTGTCTTCTGTCTTTTTCTTTGTTCCTTTTCAAGTTTTGTTTCTCCCCCCCTTCCTCCCTCCCTGCCTCTACTTCCCTCCCTCCCTTTTTCTTTTTCTCCAGTTCTGAGGATTGAACCTGTGGCTTGGCCCAGGTGGGCAAGCACTCTGTCAACAAGCTCCATTCCCGGCCCAGTCTTCTCCGTTTCTTGGGAAGTGACATACATGAGTCTTAAGTGATAACTCCTGTCACACGCTGTGTAATCTTTGGAGGGTGACTCCCGGTCTCCTCCTTCATGGATTTACCACAGGCTGGTTACCATCTAGCCACTGACATTGATGGGAATTGTTTTTAGTTTTTTATTTTTTTTTTAATTTATTAACTTATTTTATGTATATGCGTGCTCTGTCTTCAGACACACCAGAAGAGGACATCAGATCCCATTACAGATGGTTGTGAGCCACCATGTGGGTGTTGGGACTTGAACTCAGGACCTCTGGAAGAGCAGCCAGTGCTCTTAACCACTGAGCCATTTCTCTAGCCCTGTTTTTAGTTTTTTGGTTTTCTTTTTTGTTTTCACCTTCCTCCCTCCAGTGTTGAAAACCTTTGTGTGCTGGTCGTATGTGAAGATACCCTTCATTTCATTGTGACAACTCTAAGGGAGCCCCTGGGTCAGTGGCTGCTTTCATATTTAAAGAAAGTGTTAGTGTTATTCCCAGAGTGGATGTTTTCTGTCCTTACCAGCAGTGCTTGAGTGGTCCAGTCTCCCCATGGATGCCACTGTTTGTTTTGCCTTTCTCGGTGTTTTGTTTTGTTTTGCTTTCCTAATAGTGCTGGTCATGTCTTCCAGTGGTTTGAATGTGAATATCCCTGTTTGCTTTATCTCTTTGTTTTTTCACCCAATTTTTAATTTGGATTTTTTTCATTTCATTTATTGAGTTCTTTTTATATTCTAGATAGTAGGATTTTCTCTTACATAGATGAGTTTGCAAAACAATTAGTTTGCTCAAATTTATCAGATTTATTTTATGTAATTTTTTGTTTGCCTGTTTTTGATGTCAAGTATATGAATTTGGGCTGGTACGATGGCTCAATGGGTGAAGGTGCTTGCATGTACAAACCTAAAGACTGGAGTTCGGGTCCTGCTGCCACAGGGTGGGAGGAGAACTGGCTCCTCAGAGTTGTCCTCTAACCTCTACAAGTATGCCACCACTCGTGTGCCTGCACTAACATATACATGCATGTACCCTATGCACAAATTAAAAAGAAAAAAAGAACTTGTGGTCTCTCTATAGAGCCTAAAGACTTTGTGTCCCGCTCCCCCTGCCCCGAATGTTTGCAATTTTCCATTTGAGCCTATGAGCTATTTTGACTTCATCTTTGTTCCATAAGTTTTAACATATTAGGTTTCTATTTTCATTCAGACAGGTGTAGTTCTTTCCCTTGAGACTTATGAAATGGGTTATTTAGAAGATTTGTAAATGTGTTGTTTGGTTTCCAGGAGTTTGGAACCTTCCTTGTTAGATTTCCGTGTGCAGTTTCCAATTTGGCTGCATTGTGGTCAGCTCCTTTGTATCCTTTGAGGCTTGTCTGCTGGCCTTCAGTCTGGTGGGTATTCCACAGCACAGAAGAGGATGCATACTCAGCACTCTTGGCATCAGCAGGCCTGTGGTCCTGTTTGGGAAACACGTTTCCTTGCTCCTTCTGGCATCCAGAGGCTGGTGGTTCCGGATTTGCTCCCTGGCTCCATCCACAGAGCCAGCAATGTTGTATCTTCTGGATCCTTCTTCTTTAGTCATTGCTAGTGCCCATGTGCCTTTCTCCTTTTTATTTGCTCTGGCAGCTGGGGTGGATTTTCCCACCCCAATTAACCCTCACAGACACCCTAAGAGATTTAGCTACATCTTATCAAGTGGACAGGATAAACCAAAGCACTTATTTGTAAAATGTAATGATGCCTTTTTCTTGCCTGAAGGAATTTTTTTTTTAAGTCTTTTAATGGTCTGAAGGGTTAGAGTCTCAAAATGAACGTTTTTCAAATGGGCTTTTAGTCTTCCGCCCTGGATGCGTCCTCAGTTTTACCTTCTGTCTTATTTACAACTTTAAATTTGCTCACTCATCCTCCTTTGCCAAACGATACACTTTTCATGTTTCTGCACCTCTTATCTCTGGAGTCTCACTGTAAATCTGACTAAAAGTAGCAAGCAGAGTCCATGCCACAGTGTAAATGTGTAGTTGTGTTGAAATTCCTTCTGTTAAAAATTTTAAGCTATTACTTTTGAATTCAGCCTCAGGACCCTGGTGGAACAAAGCCAGGTTAATTTACCAGCATGCACTAGGTCGTCTTCTCCCCTGAAGCATCCGTTCCCTGATCCATACTCCTGAATTCCTGTTGGCATCCTGGTTTTCTAATGCTCAGCCCCATCCAGCTTACAGGTACTCGGGCTTCTTTAGCTTACAGCTCTAGGCTCTTAACCTCCTTCTTGCAAACCAGTTCTATAAACTACATGGCTGGATTAATCACAGCAGTGACCCCATTTCTTGGTACCAATTTTCAGTGACAAAATATCTGACAAAAGTAATTTAAGGAAGGAATTTATTCAGACTTAGGATGTGGAGAAGAAGTCCATTGCAGGATGCTTGGTAGTTGGAGCAGGTCCCAGAGATGGCAGTCAGAGGAGGCAGCTTATGGTATTGTGGCACAGGTGAGCTTGGGTCAAAGGGGAGCTAGGCTGTAACCTCAAGGTCTGCTCTCTAGTGCCTTCCTCCACTTCCTCCAGCTACACCCCAACCCCTGAAGCTTCCACCACCCACCCAAATTGTATCTGTTGCTGGGGCCCAAGTGTTGAAGGAAATGAGCCAGTGGGAGGCATCCCACAGCCAAGCACTGTGAAATACTCTTTATGTCGATGCACTGTTCCATGTTGAAACGTGGCGTGAAGTCGTGCTGTCTGCATCTCTCCTTAGCATGCACAGCCCGTGTGCTGTCTGTCGTGAGCTCGTTTAGTAATGCTCGTTTCCAGGACTAAGTAGTAGGGATGTTGAGTCTCCGTAGACTTTCTGTCAGGTGGATTAGGTGACAAAGACAACGTGCTTTAGGAGTTTGAATGAGTGACAGATGGTGACCGGCTCTCCATAAAATGTAGCGGGGCAGTGAGGACTGTGGCTGGCCAGATTTGGAGTGTGGGAGGGGAGGCGGTCATAGAACCTGAAGCGTGCTGGAATGTCTGCTCCTCGGACTACTTCTGGTTTTTTATTTCTAGGGATTCGTCTACGCTCTTATCAACTGGAGGGGGTCAACTGGCTCGTCCAGTGCTTCCATTGCCAGAATGGCTGCATCCTGGGGGATGAGATGGGCCTGGGGAAGACCTGCCAGGTACGCTGTGTGGAGCGAGCACAGCTCACCCCCATACAGCATGGCTATCTCTACGTGTTCACTGCAGCAGTGCACTTCTTACTAGAGTATAAAACACGGAAAGTAATGTTAAAGGATTGGGATCTTAGAGGCGGGTTTTCTAGTTTGAGTTTTTAAAATTGTACCATTGCTCTTGTTTGATCTCTTTTCTTTTTCTTTTTCTTTTTGTTTTTTAACATGTTTGGGAGAAGGCATACCTTAATTAGAGCGGCTAATGGCTCTGGTCCAGGGTTTTTCTCTAAAAAAAATTTACCTGTCTTAGCATCAAGTTGATTATAACTTCCTTAGCAGTGTTTTGTGTGGTATCTGCTTCCTGGATCTGTCTCAGGATAGCTCAGTGCTCTGTGGTTTCTAAATTCACTAGCTCACTAATGGCATTAAAGGAAGCAACATAAAGCGTAGAGACCTAGAGAGTCTGGCTGTTAGGATGCCGTTAGGCTGGTGGAGTCAGGGTGGTGAGCAAAACTGCCTTGGGTTGACATGTCATTTGTGGGTTTGGGTCGATAGACAGTCCAGTTACATCATACCACGTGAGTTAATCACGTGATGGGGGGAGGTCCTCATCTATAGAATATTAAAGTCAGGGTAGTCAGAATATACAAGCAAATGCCATGGTGATAGCATTTCACAATGCTGACAATCAGGGCTCTTAGCAGTCCTTTGTGAAGTGTGTGTGTGTGTGTGTGTGTGTGTGTGTGTGTGTGTGTGTGTGTGTGTGTATGCACATGAGGACTTCATAGTTATTTCTCATGAGGAAATGTGATCAGAACTGATTTTTTTCCCTCTGTTCCAGACTATCGCTCTCCTCATTTACTTGGTGGGGAGACTGAACGACGAAGGGCCATTTCTGATTCTTTGTCCCTTGTCTGTTTTGAGCAACTGGAAAGAAGAGATGGAGAGGTATGGAGTAAATTGGATGAACTTTTATTCTTCTCTTCATCTTGCTTAAGATTTTTTGGCTGGTGTTAAAAAAAAATAGTGTCTTATACAGTTAATGAGTTTATTCTAGAAGGGTCTGAATTGAAGCAAGGTAGGTAGACACTGGGGATCCAGGATAGGAAGGTCCAGGCCTTATCACTTCTGTTTGGCAACTTAAAGGTCGGTATTCATTTTTAATGAAGTTTATTGCCCTGAAGAAAATCCATCCTTTTCATATTGATGTAGGGAATGATTCATGTGAGAAAGGTTTCCTTTTCAAAGCCAACACAATGCCTTTAGACTGAACTCTAATGCCTAAACATTTACATCAGGGCCTTACCTGAGGCTTAGCCATGACCCTAGGCACGGTTTGGAGGCCCCAGCCCTCTTTCTGGGTGCCAGGCCTCCTATGGCACTGCCTCATGAAGTGTGGTTTGCTTGGTAATAATGCACACTGTCCCGTGGGTCACTCTAACATTTGTCCCATCTGCTTCTTTTCTTTGTTCTAGATTTGCTTCAGGTCTTTCCTGTGTGACATACACAGGTGACAAGGATGAGAGAGCCCGCCTTCAGCAGGACCTAAGACAAGAGTCAGGTTTTCATGTGCTGCTGACAACCTATGAGGTAGCTATCTGCTTCTCTACAAGAACTCCTAACCTGGGCCAAAGACGTTAAACCACTGGGATTTTGTTTAAACAGAGCATACTTTAGGGGGTCTGGAGGGAGGGAAGTGACCCTTCGCCACATTCTCACAGGGACTTTGTGACCACAGAAGTGAAGGATCATAGGGCTTTGTGTTGGTTAGTTTCCTTCTCTCTCATCCCTGCTGCTTCATGGGGAGTGGTTTCGGAGGTGGCACTTGAGCTGCCTCTTATCAGATGAACAGAAGTGGAGAGGGAAAGGGACTCTTGTTTGATAACTGGAGTACAGGAATAGGGGACACTTAGTGTTTTAGTTATGGTTTTTCTTGCTCTGATGACAGCAATACCAAAGGCAACGCAGGGAGCAAAGGGTTTATTTCATCTTATACTTCAAATAACAGTCCATCACTGAGGGAAGTCAGGTCAGGAAGTCAAGGCAGGAGCTGATGCAGAGGCCGTGCGGCAGTGCTACTTACTAGCTTGCTTCTTGTGGCTTGCTCAGCTTGCTTTTTATAGAACCCAGGACCACCAGCCCAGGGGTGGCCCCACCCACAGTGAGCTGGGCACCCCAGATCAATCATTGATCAAGGAAACACTCCACAGACTTGGCCCAGGCCACTCTGGTGGGGACACTTTCTCAACTAAAGCTCTCTCCTTCCAGTGACTCTGGCTTGTGTGCAGCTGACTGAAAGCTAGCCCTGACACTTAGCTCCAGTCTCATTGTTAGCTCTTGTTAGATGTAGACATCTTCCCCTTAGCCAGACTCCCTTTTGTTTGGACTTAGGAAGGACGCTCAGAGCTTTGTGTCTCACTAGGGAAGGAAAGGCAGAACCGTTGTAATTGGAGAGAGTCCCTGAGGCTCTCTTGTTAGCCCCAGAATTTCTCAGCACCAGCCTTTTTTTTTTTTTTTTTTTAAATCTTGTTTTCCTTACTTTTTCAGATTTGCTTGAAAGATGCTTCGTTTCTAAAATCGTGAGTAGGTTGTGCCGCTCCAGGAACTGTTGCATGAGCTGAGATGGTCACACGTTCCCTTCATACTGTGGAATTTTGCCCTCTCCTGCGTTTGTCTTATTTTGAAGTCTTGATGGCTAACATAGAAATTATGGCTTCTGTTTAACGTTTTCTTTTATTTAAGTGAGCAGAGTATCTTTTCCACGAGAGGAATGTATGCTTTTCTCTATTTTCCCTTTTGTCTATTTTAATATAGTTTTAACTTGGACGGAAGTCCTAAAGATTGAAGCCAAGGATTTGCACATGCTAGGCAAGTGTGCTGCCTGTGACTTCTCAATGTCTCACCCCTTCTTTTTCTTTAAGTGGTCTGTCTGCCTGCCCTCCCCCCTCACGTGTGTCTGGATCTGTGTGTTTGTCTGTGTGTGTGAATTGATTCTCTATTTTCCACTGTTTTGTGGCAGTCTCTTCTTTCTGCCGCTATGCAGCACAATCCAGACTAGCCGACCCTTGAGTTTCTGTCTGATTCTCTTCTCTGTGCCCGTTTGCCGTTGGCGTGCTGGGACCACAGATGCATTACCACACCCCGCTTTTTACTTGGGTTGCAGAGACCCATCTTAGGCCACCAGGCTTGCACATCAAGAGCTCACCTGCTGAGTCAGCTCCCTGACCCCTTTAATGGTCTGTCACTGGAAAGGAACTACGAGAATGCTCAGCAGTACCAGGAAACTTGGTCAGAGAGCAAACCTACGTAGACAGAGTCCAGTTAGGAGTGAGAAATGTATGGAGGGACTGAAGAGGTGGCTCAGTGGTAAGCGTGCTTGCTGCCCTTGCAGACCTGAATGAGCACCACAACCCACACCACTGGCTCACAGCTGCCTGTAACTTTAAGTCTAGCTGCAGGGAAATCTGATGCACTGCGCAGGTTCCTGTTCTCACGTGCACATACATGTAATAACAGGCAATACATGTGAAATCTTAAAGGACAGCAAACTAGGCCATAAATGTTGAGTATTAAGCCTCCATAGGTGTACCATGGTATGTATTTGCTTGCACATAGCCTCTCTCTCTCACACACACAAACATTCAAACACACACACACACACACAAACATTCAAACACACACACACACAGACATTCAAACACACACACACACACACACACAAACATTCAAACACACACACACACACACAAACATTCAAACACACACAGACATTCAAACACACACACACACACACACACACACACAAACATTCAAACACACACACAAACATTCAAACACACACATTCAAACACACGCACACACACACACAAACATTCAAACACACACACACACAAATACACAAACATTCAAACACACACACACACACACACACACACACACATACACATACACATTCAAACACATGAGTCTATGAGGCCATACCTGTTCTCTCATACTTATTATCTCTCCCCATCCCCTGTCTTCTATTGCCGTGAAGAGACACCATGACCATGGCAACTCTTATAAAAGAAAACATTTAATTGGGGCTGGCATATAGTTTGAGAGGATCAGTCCATTATCATGACAGGAAACTTGGCAGTGTGCAGGCAAATTTGGTGCTGGAGGAGCCAAGAGTTCTACATCTTGATCTAAAGGCCAGGAGACTGGATTCCACACTGAGTGGAGCTTGAACATATGTGTGACCTCAGTTTCTCCAAGGCCACACCTCCTCGAAAAAGGCCACACCTCCTAATAGTGACACTCCCTATGGCCAAGCATTCAAACACATGAGTCTATGGGAGCCATGCCCATTCAACCCCTCTGAGGCAGGTTCTTCTACTTTACAGATGAAGAAGATGAAGCTTAGGTAACCCACAGAGGCTAAGATCCTCGTTTGGTTTCTGTTGCTGCCATAAACACATGAGTGACCAAAGGCAACCTGGAGAGGGAAGGGCTTATTTCATCTTACAGTTTATGCTCATCGTAGAGGGAAAACAAGGCAGGAGCTAGAAGCAGAGATACTGATGGAACTGTGCTTGTGCTTACGGGCCCCCTCTTCCTGGCTTCCTCACCTAGGTTTTTTATATAGCAGGCCTAGGGGTTGGCACCACCAACAGTGGGCTGGATCTTCTTATATCAATTAGCAATTAAGAAATGCATCACAGATGTGGCCACAGGCCAGTCTGATGGGGGCAATGGCTCAACTGAGGCTCTCCCTTCTCGGATGTGTCAAGCTGACAACCAAGATTAGCTGTTTTGACAGCTAATGTTAATAAATGCCAAAGCAGGGCATCAGCAGCAGTACTCGGTGCTGCCAACCCTCCTTTTACAGTGAGTTTCGAATTTCTCAGGCGAAACGCTGGTTTTTGTCTCAGATAATCTCCAAGCACATTGGTAGGAGGGTTTAAGAACATAATAAACGAGGGACATTTATAATGTTGACTCCCACAGCACAGATGTGTTCTTTTTAGCGTTAGCTAAGATTAGTTTCCTCGTTGCTGTGTTGTACATACTGGAAATGGCAGGGAACCGTAATGTCTGTCTACAGAGATGCATTGTGGGTGTTAAAGATGGGCATGGTAGCAGTGTCAGCGCCAGGAATCTGTCAGATTACAGACTTACACAGTCTTTGAATCAAGAGAATTAGACATTGCTGTACTGGGTGCTGGGATTCCCTGTGCTCTCTTCTCCAGGAGCCAGGAGAGGGTCCTTT
>CM052704.1:72252835-72282095 GCA_028551405.1 Uromys caudimaculatus | reverse complement strand
GGCTCACCTCTCACGGTCACAGTCCAACTGTGGCCACCCGTTTGTGGTGGCACTGTCCTGTGGGCAGTGGTACATGGCCACCCGTTTGTGGTGGCACTGTCCTGTGGGCAGAGGCTCACCTCTCACGGTCACAGTCCACCTGTGGAAACACTCACACTTTATCCATCTTGAGTGCACACTGCCCCTGGGCTCCTTGTGCTTGCCCCGGGTCCCTAGTCCTTCCTCCATCTGCAGAAGATGAATGAGCTGAAGGACACAGGTCTCTGCGTTCCTTCTCCATCTGTTGTTGGGGAAGTTCCCTTCCACCCCTGTGGTTTGACTGTTTTTGGGATAGACTCTTCCTACGCAGGCCAAACCTGAGGATCTAAGCTCTACCCAAGAACCCACATGGGAAAGAAAAGAATCAACTCTTGCAAGTTGTCCTCAGACCACACACAGTGGTACACATGTGCCACCCCCAGATAAATACGTCTAAAAAATTAAAATTCTGTGATGCTTATAAGCAAAACTAACAGTCTTAATATGTTCTACATTTTGCCTATGTTTGATTTTTTTTCAATTTTCAAGGACATACAATATTCATGTCTTGTTTGGTTAGTTTTAAATTGTTTTGTTTGGCGACTGTTTTACATGTAGCCCTGGCTGACCTTACTGTGTAGCTAAGGCTAGCCTCATAGTTGTGGTATCCTTGTATGCCTACCTCACAAGTGCTAGGGTTACAGATGTGTTCCGCCACACTCAGATAACATTTGTATTACAGTGACCATATATGCCTTTTCTTTTTTTTAAAAAAAGATTTATTTATTTATTTATATGAGTACTCTATCTGCATGTAAGCCTGCACAGCAGAAGAGAGCATCAGATCCCATTACAGATGGTTGTGAGCTACCATGTGGTTGCTGGGAATTGAACTCAGGACCTTTGGAAGAGCAGTCAGTGCTCTTAACCACTGGGGAGCCATCTCCCCAGCCCCATATATGCCTTTTCATATAGCCATATGCTTTATCACATATTTATTTTCTACTTTTGCAGTTTTAACTAATATATTCTAGAACATACTCATGAATATATATTTACCATATTTGGGGAAGACTGCAACAGATTTCCAGTATTACTTGTCAAAATGTGCTTTTATAGCCAAAGTGTAGTAGTGATTGTCTTAGTCAGGTCTTCTATTCCTGCACAAACATCATGACCAAGAAGCAAGTTGGGGAGGAAAGGGTTTATTGAGCTTACACTTCCATGCTGCTGTTCATCACCAAAGGAAGTCAGGACTGGAACTCAAGCAGGTCAGGAAGCAGGAGCTGATGCAGAGGCCAGGGAGGGATGTAACTTACTGGCTTGCTTGCTTCTCCTGGCTTGCTCAGCCTGCTTTCTTATAGAGCCCAAGACTGCCAGCCCACAGATGGCACCACCCACAAGGGGCCCTCCCCCCTTGATCACTAATTGAAAAAATGCCTTACCTCTGGATCTCATGGAGGCATTTTCTCAACTGAAGCTCCTTTCTCTGTGATAACTCCAGCTTGTGTCAAGTTGACACACAAAACTAGCCAGTACAGTGATCTATGCCTGTGATCTCAGCACTTGGGAGGCTGAGGCAGGAGGATTGCAAATTTGAGGCCTGTTGGAGCTGCACAGTAAGACACATGTAGTATAGAAATATACATATGCATGTATGTATATGTATGTGCCTTTTACTGGAACTTACTGATAAATTGTTCTAGCTATGAACATAGGGCAATCATCTTTGCAGTAGTCACCGAGGACCTCAGGATCACCGGAGGAGGAGCGATAGGGCCATCTCTGGCGTGCCTGCTTCTGTTCAGGACTTATTTAAATCCTGCTTTTTTGTCTTCTGCTGATGTTTAATGTTTCTTGTGGGTTTGACTCCGTTCTGCCCTGGGGAGCCTGACCGAATCGCCTCACCTTTCTGAGCCTTCCCCTCCCTACTGGCCCGGTCCTGTCTGTTCATCCCGTTCTTTTGGACTAAACACAGAGCTACACATTCAGTACCTGGCACTTGGTTATAAATGTTTCCTCTCTCTCTGGCTTTGGCTCCTTCCTTCCTGCCATCTTTTCTGTCTTGGGGGGAGCTCCTTGCATGTATCCCTCGTGCAGCAGCTGTTGTCCAGTCAGTGGGGAGGTGGTTTGGACACACCTCTAAGGCCAGGCTTGTGTTAGTCTTTCTAACTGTCTTTGCAGTTCTGTAGCATTTGTGTGATGCGTCTGAGTTGCACAAAGCTGAAAGTGGATTTTCTCTCACAGCTTCTCTTGGAGTGTTCTTGCTGTGGATGAAGCTCACAGATTGAAAAACCAGAACTCCCTGCTGCATAGGACACTTTCAGAGGTAAATTCACAGGGTGGCCTTGGTTTTCATCTGAATGCCTGCCATTTAAGATAATCTTTTAAAGAGTGGTTTTAGTTTTACAGCAGTTGAGCAGCAGATGACCCCTTAGCCCCCTGAATTCATATCTTCCCTCCTTACCAGCATCCCCGATGAGAACAGTGAGTTTGTCGCAAATGCTGGAACAGTTTTGAGATTCTCACTCAGAACCTGTAACTCACGGACTCACTTTTGATATTGTAGATGCTGCTTGGTTAGGAGCAATATATAATGACATCTACCCACCATTGCGGTATCGTGCTTGGTGATGTCACTGCCCTGACAATACTCTGGAGCCCTCGTCCCCCCACCCCCCAACGGACATTACCCAGGTGCATGTCTGTAACTGCAGTGCGCAGGAGGGCAGTGGACAAGGCTGTGCAGTCAGGCCTTTGTAAAAAATAGTCTACCTGAACAGTGTAGACTTAATTGAAACTTTTTCAGTCAGATTACAGCAGGGCTGAACGATCATTTGGGGGTGGTCAGGGCAGACAGAATATGTAATGTCTTTCCTTTTATCTCTTGTAAGGCAATGCCTGTTAAA
This sequence comes from Uromys caudimaculatus, assembly GCA_028551405.1. Taxonomy (NCBI): domain Eukaryota; kingdom Metazoa; phylum Chordata; class Mammalia; order Rodentia; family Muridae; genus Uromys; species Uromys caudimaculatus. The sequence continues at coordinate 72,279,168 of CM052704.1, read as the reverse complement.
ATCTGGCTCTCAAACATGACCCCACTGAGGAAAGTGCATTGTACTTTTCCAAACAGTTTACCTCTCTTTGATCGTCTTGGTTTCTTTGCAGAAATGACCTCACTATAAATCTGTTTACTTAGCAGATACATTGGGCATATCGTGCCTCTTTCCCACTGCACCTGTTCCAAGAACTTAAAAGCCCACGTGAAGAACAGTTCCATACCATAACGCCTCTGTCCTCTGCAGTCTGTCTGTTATAATGTACGATGCCTTGTTCTCATCTTCTCTTGTCCTCTCACATCATTCTGGAAACATGGGGATGATTTGCCAGAGGGTTTTTTTGTTTTTGTTTTTTTTTCCCCACAGAGATGCCTGTGAAAAGTGGACTGTCTTTCTCCTAGTTGAAAGACTTGTTCATTCATGAGACTCCATGTTTTGGTGGTGATGAAGTTTGGTTCCATCCCATAATAAATCACATCCAGAGAGGCATTTGAAAGGAATCCTTTGATCAGCATTCTGTAGTTACTTACTGGCCTAGAAGTTGAATTTTGGGGTGTTTGAAAGCAGATATGTTCTGTGGAGATTGCTGCCCCCTCGTAGGGCATCCTCTTGCTCTCTGGTACCATTGCCTTCATTTTAGGGACCCCTAACAGTGTCTCTTTCCCAAGAGGTTTTTACATTAGTCCGTTTGTGCTGCTTTAGCACAATACCACAGGCTGGGTCAAAATGAACAGACGTTTATTTATCTCACAGTTCTGAAGTCTGGAAAGTCAGATCAAGGTGTTGGGGATTTTGTACTGTGTTCTCATATGGCAGAAGGACAAGAGAGAGAAGGGAAAGCTAGCTTAAAGATTCTTTTAAAAGGCCCTTGATCCCATTCAGAAGGAGCTGCTGAGAGGGACACCTCCTAATACTGCCACCTTGTGGCATGAGCACATTGAGTGATAGCAGTTGTCATAGTCTAGGTCTCTATCCTAGTAAGAGAATGCTTCATAAACTGGGCCAGTTTACTGACCTATAGTGAGAAGAGACAGGCACTGAAAGGGACCCTGGGCTTGTGGATTTGACATGGGGAGATCAGTCTCGCTGCGGCTTCGGAGCCTGTGCTTGTTACTCATCAGGAAACGGAGGCTCAGAGGGTGGAGTGAGAGAATTGCCGGGACGTGCCAGTGCTCCTTTTAGGTCCTTTTAGGTGAGATTTGGATTGCAGGTCATGGATGGTTGAAAAGAAAATACATTTATTTAGGTGGCGCATGGTGGCACTTGGGAGGCAGAGGCAGGCAGATTTCTTAGTTTGAGGCCAGCCTGGTCTACAGAGTGAGTTCCAGGACAGTCAGGGTTACATAGTCAGACCCTGTCTTAAAAGAAAAAAAAAAAAACCAAAAAAAAACCCAAAAAGCCACACAAGCAAACAAAACCATTTATTTATTAGACTGAAAGGTGAGAAAGGAGATTCTGTCTGTTTTTATATCTATTTTAATACTGTTTTCAATTTGTTTATGAAAGTCAGAAGTGATCTAAATGTGAAAACAGAGTTAGTGCCAGAATTTATATGTCATACTTACAATGCATTTACCAACCAAAGTTGCCATTATGTGGAAAAATACTTAATATTTAATAAGGAATGTACTTACATACTATTTTATACACAAACCTTGTAGAAGTACTATAAAGGCAGATTATTTCTGATTTTTATTTCCCAGCTATAAATTTTGATGCAAAAAAAGGACTCTACTTTAAATCAAAAATTTTACACATGTCCTACAAGAAGCTAAATATCATGACTAGCAGTTACCTGTGTGAGCCTGCGTTTTTTGGTCTTCTCAACTCTTTACTGCAATACACATGTGAATTCTGGCTACTGTACTTAAAAAAAGGCCTCAGTCCAGATAGTTGAAGTACTTTATAAACCTTGTCCAGGGAGCAGAACAGGGTGATGGTAAACAGTGAACGGGCATTTTAGAGAGGACAAAAGGAGGTTGCCAAGACTTCTGTAGCAAGTCTTAACTCGTCATGTCACCTCACCTTTCCTTACTGCAAAAGCAGCGTGTCCTTTACAGTCCCCCCAGAACCAAGATCTGGAAAGGTAGGGAAAGGGAAAGACGCCGTGACCCGCTCCTGCGTTAGCCCTTCGGTACATCGTGTAGGTACGTGTGTGTACGTGTGAATATCTGTATAATGCCCACTGTATTATTTTGACATTTAAAATAACAGACATATGTGGTACATGGCTTTTCTATCTTGTTACATTAATTTTGATAGCTCCTGTTATTGTCAGCTCAGGGGTTAACCAACCTTGATCTAATATCTCTTGTTAATGTTTCCTTCTCTTTTTGAGCAAAGCAAACTAATCTACTGTGGAAGTATGAAAGAGAAGTCCCAGGAGTAGGAGGGGTCCCAAGGGAGGACTACTCTGATGTTACTGTTTCTCTTAACTTTTAATTTCATCACTAATTACTAGTATTTCATTACTGATAAGGATTTTTTAAAAAGATTTATTTATTATATGTAAGTACATTGTAGCTGTCTTCAGGCACTTTTTCTTCTCTTTCCCACCCACTCGCCCCAGCCCCACTTGCTGTAGCTGTCTTTAGACACCCCAGAAGAGGGCATCAGATCTCATTACGGATGGTTGTGAGCCACCACGTGGTTGCTGGGATTTGAACTCATGACCTTTGGAAGAGCAGTGAGTGCTCTTAACCGCTGAGCCATCTCTCCAGCCCCCATAAGGAATTTTTTGTTTTTTGCTTTCTCATTTGTTCCTGACCGTTCTGGAATGTCATGTGGCACAGTTTCTGGAAACATCCAGAAGTCTTGATGTGCCATAAGTTTTACAAAAGGCATTGTTTTAGTATCGATCTTGCTTCTTACCCGTAGTGGAAGGCTGGATGTGTTACCTTTTTGCTTCTTTGTCTCCATGTGCACACACATACATGTCTCATTCTCCGTCTCCACGTGCAAACACATACATGTCTCAGTTGTCTCGGTAAGCTCCCCCATGTAGGGTGCAACCCATAATTCAACTCTCTAAGACTGAGTGACAATAGTATACCCCATACTCTGTAATGCTTGTGCAGGAAGTGGTGCATGCTTACAACTCTGTCTCCTTTGTAGGACTATTTTCTTTTTTTTCTAGTTGAAACTTGGAGTCACTTCCTTTATCAAGTAAAACAGGCAGCCCGACCCCGAGTCTGCCCGTGTCATGTACCTTCCATATTCCCACTAAGACATGCTGCTCTTTGCTGGGTAACCCAGTCTTTCCTTCAGTGTTGGGTTTAATTTTGTTGCTTTGTGTAGTTCTCAGTGGTCTTCCGTCTCCTGCTCACCGGAACCCCCATCCAGAACAGCCTCCGGGAGCTCTACGCCCTCCTCTGTGTCGTGGAGCCCGATCTCTTCTGCAGAGAGCAGGTGGAAGATTTTGTTCAGCGTTACCAGGACATTGAGAAAGAGTCCAAATCAGGCAGGTCTCTCTCTTCCTAATCATCCTCAAGAGGGTTTGGCACAGAAGCTGCCGTCATGTCTAACAGTTGTAGATAGAAAAGAAGAGAGATAACCAGAAGACCCGGGAGGCAAGGAGCCACAAACAGAAGGCCTGTGCTAGATGCCTCGTTGTCTTCATTTGTTGCTTCTGCTTGACTCTCTGGTGCTCATTTAATTCATTTCTGAACGAGGTCGGAGGGTGCCTACCACAGGCCATATGGTCATTCAGTGTCCATTAGCGCTGGTGTTTCTTTTTAACCATGCAGCAAAACCACGAGTTTAAGAGAGATGAGGTGTGGAAGTGTGTGTGTGTTTGTGTGTGTTGGGGATGGGGCATGCTTTATCCTTCATGCAGGTGAATGAAGCTTTCTCTTGTACCTTTGCCCCTCTGTTCCCCGTGATATTACCCTCGGATGCGTGTACGCTATAATGATTTTATATGTGTTGGTTCAGTGTGAGTTGGAGGGGCTTTTCCCAGCAGAAATCCTGGCTAACGACTTCTCCTACATAACTCCCATGCTTAGAGTTGCCAGAGAAGTTTTAGACATCCAGTCAAATATTACATGGGCGTACTGCATTACAGTGTTGCTTACTGTTACTTGAGATTCCAGTTTAGCTGGTTACATATCCTGTGTGTTTATTTTCTGTATCCGGCAATCCTAACGTGTAGTGTGATTCTGTTTAGGATGACTTTTGAAGTTTAAGATGCCTGGGGAGGGAACAAAGGATTTGATGCCAAAAGAAACAGATTTGATTGCTGATAGCATTGGCGGTCAGCTCTGTGGCCTTGAATAAGGGGCTTGGCTCTTGGAGCCGTACTTAAATCTGATATTAAAATGGGCACAGCTGCTTGCCCACCTTTCTAAGCTGTAATGCTGAGCAAGAGGAATACATGCAAAACACGCTCCAAATAGGAGAGCCTCCCAAACCCAGGATTATGGGTGAGAAGAGAGTTCTTAAGTGTTCCCAGTTTCTGGGTTAAGAGCTAATGACAATTCAGGGGGCCAAGAGCTGGAGGAGGAGGAGGAAGTACAAAGGCCCTCCCCATGTGCTGTGGCTTGGGGTTTCTATGTTGTGGAGCAGTGCGCACTCAGTGGGAAATGTATGCAAATGTTAACCTCCTCTCAACACCCAGCATGTGTACAGTTTTAGCATAGTGTAGTGTATTGATTCATGGATACAGTGGGTAGTGACCAGCCCAGGCAACTGGTGTATCATCGTTTCTTTAGGATGAATGCTTTCAAATGCTGTCTTCTGCCAGAGTACATTGTATATGTGCATGAAATTGTCAAAGAAGAAAATCAGTAAAGGTTTACATAAAAGTACTTTCTTCTTACTACTTTGAGCTATATAACACACTATTGTTATATGTTTGTAAGTGCTCAGTGTCAGTAATTGTTCGGGAAATGTAAAGCAAAGCCACAGTGGGGGCTTTGGGTTAGGGTTAGGGTTGGGCCCAGTGGTTAAAATCACTGGCTGCTCTTCCAGAGGGGACCCAGGTCGGCTTCCCAGCATCTACACGAAGGCTCACAGCACCTGTAACTCCAGTTCCAGGCGATCTGACACCCTCATGTGACCTTTGTAGGTGCTAAACACACATGGTGCCCTTACATACATGCAGGCAAAGTGTGAACATACACAAAATTCAAATGAATACTAATCTATCTATCTATCTATCTATCTATCTATCTATCTATCTATGACTACAGTGAAGTACCATTCACCTCCTTCCCTCACAAAAACCCACAAACGCCAGTAAGGGCGTGGAGAATGATGGGGAAATAGGAATCAGTGTGAACACGACAGTCCCGAGGTGCCGCAGAGAGCTAAACCTCAGCTAACATCACAGAACACCCACGTCATGCCCAAAGGGAAGGACGCCGCACTCACACACAGCACTCCTCATAGCAGGCAAGCTGGAACTAAGCTAAGCACCCACCACAGACGACTAGATAAAGACCACGAGGCACAAATACCCACTAGCATGCTGCTTAGCCGTAAAAACCATCAAAGATTCTGTCTTTTCCTGGGGTAGTGGTGTGGTAAGATTTCCTCTGGTCAGGCTGGGCAGACATCAGCACCCAGAGCTTCCCAGGCAGCATGAGGTGGAGGCTTCGTGGTGCCTGCATTGCCAGAGCTGCATGAGGAGAGCTGCCAGTGAATTGTATGAAATACTCAGCTTTTTAAATTGTATCTTCACATTTATTTATTCTCTCTCTCTCTCTCTCTCTCTCTCTCTTTTTCTCTCTCTCTTTCTGTGTACACACTGTAGCACATGTGGAGATCAGAGGACAACTTATGGAAATCAGTGTTTTCTTCCTACCACGTGGATTCTGGGGATCAGGCTGTGGTCATCACACTCGACAGCAAACACCTTTACCCATTGGCTGTCTGGCTGGCTCTCAGCACCATATTTATTAATTTTATTTTGCCTAACTGAAGACTTTTAAAGCATTTTTAAGGTAGACTAGAATAAGCCATGATGTTTGGTAGATTCAGATTATTAAATGCATTTTCAACTTGGGGTTTTTCAAACTTGCGATGGATTTACAGGGTCATAACCACGTTGTAAATCCAGGAGCGCCTGCAATATGAAAAATGACCGCCCTGACTCAGAACTCAGACTGTCTGTTTTTAGTCATGGAATGCCTTGATTCTACACTCTTATTTATTTATCTTTTCTTACGCAGCAAGTGAGCTGCACAGACTCTTGCAGCCATTTCTCCTGAGGCGAGTGAAAGCTCAGGTAGCCACAGAGCTTCCCAAGAAGACAGAGGTGGTGATGTACCATGGCATGTCAGCACTACAGAAAAAGTACTACAAGGCCATCTTGATGAAAGACCTGGGTATGGGGCTGTGACTGTCAGAAGCTGAGAGTGTGGCTCTCATGCAGGAAGTGCTCAGTAATCAGGCTTCCTCCCTCTCGGGTGGGCTGGGCTTGCAGTGGGTGTGGCTGTGGCTCAGACTTGGTTGTTAGAGTTTGTTCTTTCCTCTGGCCGGTTCCCTCACTGCCTGGAAGCCAGCACTTCTGAGCTCTCTAGTCCTGGCCTCTACCTTTCCAGTCCATTGGACGCTTAACAGCTGCAAAATGCTGTTGACTCAAACTCACCGGGAGGCTTGGGAGCGAGGGGGAGGCAGAGGCGGAGGCGGAGCATCTCTTGATTTCCGGCTTGTGTGTTCCCTGACTCTGGAGCAGTGACAGTGGGAAGTGTAAAGTCTGGAAAGGGGATAATAGTCAAGGTGCTCAGCTAATCTTACGGTTTAGTGTTCCTTCTTAACGGGAGGGGTGGCTACGCAGGCTTCACACACACGCGTTCAGTCCAGTGGGAGGTTACACAGATCCGGGGCATGCGTGATCAGAGGTGTCTCCATGCTGTGGAGACGGAGAAGAGGTCTGCTTTGGTAATCCTTTCCTCCTATGGTCTTTATGATTTTAGATGCATTTGAGAACGAGACAGCAAAGAAAGTCAAACTCCAGAATATCCTAACACAGCTTCGGAAGTGTGTGGACCACCCATATCTGTTTGATGGTGAGTGGGGTAGTGCACAGTCCCTCCTCACCATTTTGTTAACAGTCTGTCGCTAAAACCACAGCAAGGTATGCCCTTGATCAAGGTGTGCCCCTGAATGAGGTGTGCCCCTGAGTGAGGTGTGCCCCTCAGTGAGGTGTGCCCCCGTGAGGTGTGCTGTTTGCGTCTTTGCCTGCAGTGAGTGCAGCTGGTTTATGCTGTTTGTTAAATCAGTATTATCTGACACATCTATGCCGATTTCTTTACTTTCTTCCTAATATCCTCTTCAATTATGTTTTTCTTTTTCTTTTTTACTCCAAGATCCAGTCCTAGATCCTACACTGTTTGTCCTGTCTATTCTCTGGGAAGGTAGACATGTTCTTAAGCTTTTCTTCTGCTGACTTCTCCCCCCCACCCCTCTCATCTCTGTCTCTCAGTATTGATACTGAAGAATCAAAACCAGTGGTTCTCCAGAGCTGTAATTTGAGTTTACTGGAGTGCTTCCCCACAGTTCATTTCTCCTTGTCAGGGAGTCTGCCCCTAGCCAGGTAATTACTGGAAATGGGTCCTTTCTTTCCTAGGTGTGGAACCAGAGCCCTTTGAAGTTGGAGAGCACCTGATTGAGGCCAGTGGGAAACTTCACCTGCTGGACAGGCTGCTGGCATTTCTGTATGCTGGGTAGGCACTGGGTTTACCCTGGACAGGCTGCTGGCATTTCTGAATTCTGGGTAGACAGTGGGTTTACATTTACTCCTTTGAGCTAGTAACCAACCATTAAGAGCCAAACGGTAAAGAGCAATTTTTTGAGATTGGTCCAAGTTTCCTTTCTTCATGGCCTTGATTAGGACTCTGCCGTCCCCGCAACTGCTGCTGGCCCTGCCATCCCATCCCCCTTACCCCTGCTTGGTCAGCCTCTTGTTAGGATCCCTGGAACCGTCAGGATCCTAGTTCAGCGCCGGCAGTGCCCTCTGGTGTGCTGTCTGACTTACCAGTGCGTGCTGTCCGCATCACTGTGACCTTGTCTGTTCCTCCAGGACAGAGACAGCACTGATCTTTTCTTCCATGATCGCCTGCTGGCAGCTTGTGTTGAATCAGTGTATATCACAGGGGCTCAGTTAATATTCCTTTGGGTCTTGGTTCAGACTCAAGGGGAACTTGGGGGACTTTTCTAGAGGCAAACATTGGGCATCAAAAGGTGTTGTGCAGTAGTGTTTGGCTGCTTGGTTTTCCGCTTGTTCTCCGGAAAGGCAAGGGATAATTTCAGGTATCATCAGAAACACTGCCTGTGTCCTCTGAGACACGATCTCTTACTGGCCCGGAGCTCAGCAGTCAGGCTAGGCTAGCTGTCCAGCAAGCTCAGGGCTCCTTGTGCTTCTGCCTCTCGGGTGCTGAGATGCTCTGCATGCCATGACTCCCAGCAGCTTCTACATGGGTTCTAGAGAGCAGGCTCAGTCCTGGTACCGGTGAGGCAGGCGCTTTACTGATGGAGCCATGCCTTCTATCCCCACCGCACCCCTAGCCCGTGACTTCATTCTCCTTATTTATTTATTTTTAAAGATATATTTATTTTATGTGTTGGCAGTTTTGCCTGCATGTATGTTATAGTGTCAGTGTACCGTGTATGTGCAGTGGTCATGCACAGGCCAAAAGAGGGGGTTGAATCCCCTGGAATTGGAGTTACTGCTGGTTGTCAGCTGCTTTATGGGTTCTTGGAATCAAACCCAGGTCCTCTTGAACAGAGCAGACAGTGCTCTTAACTGCTGAGCCCTTGATGTCATTTTTTTTTTTTTTTTTTTTGGTTTTTCGAGACAGGGTTTCTCTGTGTAGCCCTGGCTGTCCTGGAACTTACTCTGTAGAACAGACTGGCCTCGAACTCAGAAATCCACCTGCCTCTGCCTCCCAAGTGCTGGGATTAAAGGCGTGCGCCACCACTGCCCGGCTCCTTGACGTCATTCTTAATCCATCCTTTACCTTTTTTTTTTTTCCATCATGTATCTTGGGAGATGAGATGTCATTTGCCTATTTCTAAAGGAATCATCTCTAAATTTTTAACCAAAATAACTATAAATATAAGTGACTTTCTCCCCAAGTAAGATTAGTGATAGGTGGCTGATCATGGTTTCACGGTCTTAGAGTGTGTGTGTGTGTATGTGTTTGAATTTTACATTTTGCTTTATATAAATAATGTGTTTTATCTTGCTTTTGGCATGAAAGCTTGTATCTCTTTCGGTTGAATGAGTTGACATTCCAGTGAGGCCTCTGGCTCATCTGGAGCCTTCCCGTAGGCTGTGGTGCATTGACAAATGCCCCTGGGAATTTCTCCACTATAGTTTAAGAACTGCCACTTTGAAGGGGACAGTGTCAGGTTTACTTATATTCTTCACCTAAAGTACTTAGAGTTTCTGAAGAAGGCTTTAAATTAATTTATACCTTAGAATTTTATTTATTTATAAACTTGGATTCTCAAAGAGTTTTGCATGAGGGAAATGTACTTTAACTATCACTAGAATTGTCGCCTTTTTTCCTTGCCAGGGGCCATCGGGTTTTACTTTTCTCCCAGATGACCCACATGCTGGATATTCTGCAAGACTATATGGATTACAGAGGTGACCTCCCTTGCCCACTACGTTACCTGACTCACACATGTAACAGTCAGTCCTACAAGGCGTGGGAATGACAGAGAGAAGCCATGTTTGCTCGCACTGGTTATGTGGTTTGCAGTTATGGGCACTGGGCAAACGCTGGGGAAGTGTTACATGTATAATAGACAAGTTTCAGTGGCAGTAACTCGGGGTCATGAAACATTCATTTCAGCAGCTGAGCGCTTACTCAGAACCACTAGCCATATGTAAATACAGACATCCCACAAATCAACCGGGGAGGGGCCGGGCCGGGTCTTACTATCTAATACTAAGGGGTGGGGCTATTACCTGAGTATTCTGTTTAGTATATAATGAAATGGGGTGCCTGAGGCAGGGCGCTCTTAGGAGTCCCTGGACTATAAGCAGGGCTCATGTTCATTGTGCTCCCTGGGTCTGGAGCATGATGACAGGAGGAGAGCCCCCAGCACCCACCTCCGGCTTCAGAGAAGGCAAACACTGAGCCGCCAGACAGAGTGCTGCTCCCCATACTTCTGCCTACCAAGCGCAGTCTGCCGTGGAGCGACCATTCAGGATTCCTTGGGAATGGTCAAAACTGCATACTAACGCCACTTCAACTGCATTTGAAAGAACACGAATATGTTATGTGTCCTTTTGTAAAATGATAATATTGTGTCCCTAAATTTAGACTTTTCCTCCATGGGAATTATTAGAATTAGGGCTTTTGTCTATATTGAAAGGGTAAAACTGATGCCTACTTTTGGATTGACTGATTGTTTTGCTTCCCAGAATCCTTGAAAAAGAATTAATAAGTTGCCCCATTTTCTCGTCTGTGTCAAGGCTACAGCTACGAGCGTGTGGATGGCTCCGTGAGAGGAGAGGAGAGACACCTGGCCATTAAGAACTTTGGAAAACAGCCTATTTTTGTTTTTCTCCTGAGCACCCGGGCAGGTAGGCCACACAGGTCTTGATGAGAGCAGGCAACTGATCTGGTAGAGAACCTGTACATCCCAACCGTTAGTACATTTCCCAACGTTTCTGAAAAGTGAGGTCATTACTAAGGGGTAAAAAGGAGGGAACTGAGGCCTTTGCCATGGGTGATGGAGGGGCTGGACTTCCAGCATGGGACCTTATACCTAAGCTGTGGTTCCATCGAAGAGCTGGGACTAAAGTCCTGAGTCCTTAGAAATCGTTGTAGCCTGCTTTGACTCCTGGCCTGGGAGTGTCCAGAGAGATTTCTGTGGGAAGTTTTATGCACGTGTGTGGGTGTGGCTCCTCAGCTGTGACTGAGGCAGTGAGAGCCTCTCTGCCAGTTTCCTTCCTCAGGATGCCTCTCTAACAGAGCACAGGCTTAAAACACAGTTATAGTAAAGTGCTAGCTACTTAGAACTGTGACAGTGTTTATCTACACAACTTCAGTCATAAATGTTACTTACCACATTGTGGCGTGTTATCAGGAAGAGGGCGATCTCTGTGTGTTACCAGATAATTTGACGTTAGCTTTTGGATCACCTTTAAGTGACTTTTTAACTCATAGTCTTAGCTTCATTATTTTATTTCTTTAGAAACCTTTTTACTTATGTACGTATGCCTGCTTGTTTCTATGTGCATCATCCACACGCAGGTGCCCTTGGAGGAAAGAGGCCGGAGTCAGGGCCCCGGGCTGGAGTCACAGACAGTGTAAGGCTCCAGATAGGTGCAGGAGCAGGAGCATGCTCTCTGCAAGAGCAGTCACACTCCTACACCTCTCCAGCCCCTCATTACCTTATTTCTGATCAATTGAAATCCTCCTGGAATAGAGGTGGTGAATACAGGGGACGCACGTTCCTCTTTAGAGAGAGATCAGCATCTCAGTGAGAAGGCTCAGTCTTATTAGGAAGCGTTCCCTGAGTGGTCAGTGTAATAAGGGCGTATAGAAGGAGCACTAGCTAGAACCCGTGGCAAAGAGATTATTTTGCCAGAGTATGCCTTCTCTATCTAATAAAGATAACGATGCATGATGTAATCAGATCCTCTGGGCCTCCCTTTTTCCCAAGGCTACAGCCTGCATCTCAATCCTTCGTTTATATCATCATCTGTCTCTAGTAGTCTGAAGAGAAACCTAAAGAGTCAGGTCAGCCATAGCGGGAACACAGTTCTATTTGTGATATTTAAAGATTTCATCATCTCCCTGCTCAGAGAACAGCTTTTTGTTTGAAATGTCTGAGGTTACGAAGGATGAGCCAAACACATTGTAGTTGATTTCCTTGGAGGCCCCTGAGCAGGCTGTAGGAGCAGAAGCACCTGTGCATTTCCTTGTGCAGAAGCAGATTGTCATACTCCATGTCATGTTTTTGCTGCAGGTCTGCAGCTTCTTTTTTTTTTTTGGTTAGTTGTTCACCACCCAGTGTTCAAGTGTCTCTGTGAATGAGTCATGTTGCCACCAGGGGGCAGTGATAGCTCATGAATATGTCTCAAACAATTATGAGCCGACTTACTAAAAACCTATCACTCATGGGCTTGAGTGTAGTGTGCATGCTTGTGTGGCAGGTACAGGGCCCTAGGTGCCCTTCTCTGGCACTGCAGAGGAAGGGGAACTCAGCCCTTGTTGAGAAGAGCTACATTTTGATAGCCTTAACCCAGGAAAGATGGCGCACATTTTAGTGTAATGTGAATCCCAGTCACTTGACCACTGGTGGTGATGTGCAGATTTCTAAATGAGACAAGTACCTGGGGGGTGTTCAAAGTGTGGTGAACAAGGACTGGCTATGGAGCTGGCGTGATGGAGCAGCCTGCAGCACTGGCAGCTCAGGAAGCTCAGTATGAAGGACTGCCTCAGCCCAGAAGCTTGAAGTCAGCCTGGTCAACACAATAGGACCTGGTCTCAAAAAAGAAAAGAGAAGAGAAAGGAAAGGAAAGAAAAAAACAAAACAAAAGAAAAACTCCAATGGCAATCACAAAAGCCCAGAAAATGGACCCAACAGGTTCAAGAGCCACACATGGAAGACTCAGTCTTAACTCTTTTATCTCTTAGCTGTGCAACTTTGAATAAGTGTTTGGACTTCTCTGTGTTTCCACCTCAGTATCAACAAAAGGTGATGATGAAAGCCAGGAGCCCAGAAGGTTTTGTGTGAGGTATAAGAGAGGGTCTGTGCAAATTGCTCAAAAGTAGCAAATGGTACCTAATGTACGAGCCCTGCTAGGTAACCTGACACCTCTCAGTAATCAGTCATTATCGGCTCTTTACTCCAGGTTTGATTTTATATGAAAGCTTAATTAAAGTATTCTTGCCTTGCTTGTCTGGAGACCCAGCTGGGAGTCAGTAGTCCTTCTGAGAAGTAACCTTTAATTCAACCTCTCTGAATAAGCCCCATCAGGCTCCCTTGTTTCAGCTGTGATCTCTAATGACCCTGACGAGCCGGTCCATTTTGTATTAGTTTTTACATTAATCAAAGAGAAAAGGCTGTAATGTGCTTTCACGGTTCTTTTAATTCCTGGAACCTGTGGTCGTGTCTCACCCCTTCCCTGTAGCACCAAAGAAAACCCATTACCTCATCTGGTCAGAATGGACACGGTTACAGAACACCTGGCTAAGGTTTTCTGTAGGGAGTGGGTGACACCACACAGGATGTGGGGGGACCGGGAGGACGCGGTCACGGCACACATTCTCTGGTTCTGCCCAGGAGCAGCAACAGCCCTCCTTCTCAGCATATCAGAGATCTTGCTGCCCAGCCTGGCTTGTGAGTGTGGGTTAAGGGCTCTCCCCTTACGAATGCCCACGCAGATTGTCCCGTGTTCAAAGACTGTCCTAGGCAGAGTGCAGTCAGATGGTTTAAATGGGGAGGAGGGAGGTGGATATAAAACTGCTTCACGCTCCTGACTTGAGCATCTTCCTTTGATGCTTGTCAATACTCCCTCATTCTGCTGTGTCTGATGATTCAATCCTCCTAAGTCAGGACGTAGCAGGTTGAGGGAGCAAGTGTGACCATGCCAGACTCTAGAGCTGTGGACAAGCATCTGTCTGACTGACTTCAGTTCATTAGTAAGAGCCTGTCTGGACCATCTTTATTCTCCTTTATTCACCTTGACGCTGTTCCCACCTTGTTCCAGGCGGAGTAGGCATGAACTTAACAGCAGCAGATACCGTTATTTTTGTCGACAGCGATTTTAATCCTCAGAATGACTTGCAGGCGGCTGCCAGAGCTCACCGAATTGGCCAGAACAAGTGAGTGACTTGAGCATCAGTGGTTTTCCACGTGCTTGGTCTGTTAGACACTCCTGGGCTGGGGCGGAAGGAGAAACTTGGTCCTTGGTGATGGCACCAAATGGGGCCTGGAGAGACCCCAGTGTGAGCCTAGTGTCGCTGTCGGCTCCTGCAGCTGCATCAGCTAGGTCACACTGTAGTCTAGACTCATTTTGTTGAACAAAAAGCCAGATTATGAAAGGATTAGAAGGAATCTTTAGAAGTTATTTATTCAGTGAGCTAAGAACCAACTCACTAAAAAAAAAAAAATTGACCAAGGCCAACACAAAAGTGAACTCAATAGTGCTTTTGTAGATTTGTCTCATATTGCTTTATTTGGGCATTTTTTTTTTTTAAATCTTATTGGTCTTTTGCTTATATGTTATGGTTTCCAATTTTGAGTTTTTATGGGTTTTATTTGTTTGTGTGTATGTGTGTGTGTGTATGTGTGTGTGTGTGTGTGTGTGTGTATGTGTGTGTGTGTGTGTGTGTGTGTGTGTGTGTGTGTGTGTGTGTGTGTGTGTGTGTGTGTGCATGTGCACATATGTATGTGTTTCTTGTGGGTTTTTTTCCCTGGTTTGTTTTTGGGTTTGTTTGTTTTTTTTTTTTCTCGCTTTTTTATTAAGAGAGAAAGAGGCCTTGAGTTGGATGGGTAGGGAGGAGCTGGGAGGAGACATGACCTTGGACCTGAGGATGATAGCGCACTGCAGAGTTCCTTGGCCACAGAAGACAGATGACTTCCTCCCTTCCTCCCTCCCTCCATCCTTGCCTCCACTATTTGGCTGGTTGAGAGGTAACTGAAGGCCAGCTGTGTCTTGCAAATACTCAGGACCCAATCCAATGTCCTTGTGACAATGCCCTGTGTACGGTGCTTGCTTCTGCTTCCTGTCAGGTGTCTTCCTGACCTTGTGCATGCCTGTCACACTGCTGCCGTTTGACTTGCTCACAGGTCTGTTAAAGTCATCCGACTGGTCGGCCGAGACACCGTGGAAGAAATCGTGTACAGGAAGGCAGCTTCCAAACTGCAGCTCACCAACATGGTCATGGAAGGAGGCCATTTCACCCTAGGTGCCCAGAAACCTTCAGCCGAGGCCGACTTCCAGGTTAGGATCTGTTCTTATCCTTAGGCTCTGCAGGACTTGGTACCTGGCAAAGTTGTACCCATCTTGGTGCTTGCTATGTGTAGGGGACTGCAGGAATAAAAAATGAACACACACACACACACACACATACATATATATATAGAGAGAGACAGAGACAGACAGAGACAGACAGAGACAGAGAGTTAGTTGTGTGGCTTGAAGCAAATACCATAACCTCAGGGATCTACTTTTTTGCTTTTCTTAAAGTGAGGGTTCCATTAGTTATGTCTGAGAACACTGAAAATTAGAGGATTACAAACAAACAAAACCCAGGGTAATCATAGCAATCAATCCTGTACCTCTATCTTAGTTTCTTCTTGCTTTGACAAAACACCAGACAAAATCAACTTAAAGAAGCACAAGTTTATTTTAGCTCACAGTTCAAATTCAGCATGGCAGGGAAGTCAAATCCTCAGGAGCCCAAAGCAGCTGGTGACGTCATATCTACAATAAAAAGGCAGGAGCCATGTTGTGTGTGCACAACCCCTTTCTATACGGTCCAGGATACAAATGCAGGAAGTACTGCATCCACTCTTGGTGCAGCTTTTCCCACCTCAGTGAACCTAATCAACAGGAGCTCTTCCGGTGACTGGAGGCTTGAGTGCAGATGCTTTCCTCCGAATCCCATCACAAGTACTTGGCTTTCTTTGGTTTTAGTACCAAATGCAAAGCCAGTTATATTGGTTATGTATAGCAATGTTAAAAATAAAAATATCCAGATGTTGGTGCTTCAGCAAACTCTCTACTGCATGGACGGGCTATTATAGCACACCTTAAAGGTTTCCGATATAGATACAATGAGCTAGAGACCCAGTCCAGTCGTGAAGGCACGTGAGCCTAAGTTACTGCTTGAGAACATGCAGTCTGGAGCTGCAGGTGAGAGCCAGCCTTGTGTGGATGCCACATCGAGTGGCTGAGGGGACTCAAGGAAAGGTGAAGGAAGGAAGGAAGCAGAAGAGTCTCTGACCAGGTGTGGGAACCGGCCTTTGCCACAGTGGTGTCCATGGCGCACTGTGCTAGGAAAACAAGTCCGAGGAGTCAGCCGCAGGGAGAGTCCAGCTGAGTCCAACTTCTCTTGAGGTTCCTGGAAAAGCCTGTGAGGATGAGTCGGTGAGAAGTGCTCTAGGAAATGCTTGAAATGACATTGTTCTTACAAAGAGCATCGGAAGCTCATCCATACTGTATCGTTATGGAGGCTGAAGGAGTCAGTAACTGATAATCCTGTATCACCCATCCGCTTCCCACCACCCAGCTGTTAAAGCCTGCGTGGTATCACCCATGCTGGCTGTCCACCAGAGAGGGAATGTGTCCTAGCCATTAGGAAGTCACCCACACCCCCACGGCTCTTTTCATCAGAATTAACTAGACTTTTGTTTTCTCTGTTCAAGTTAAGTGAGATCCTCAAATTTGGCTTGGATAAGCTGCTGTCCTCTGAGGGGAGCTCCATGGAGGAAATAGACCTGAAATCCATCCTGGGAGAAACCAAAGATGGCCAGTGGATCCCTGATGCTCTGCCTGCAGCAGCAGCAGAAGGAAGCAAAGAACAAGAGGAAGGAAGTGAGTCAGGAACCAGGTCTTACGGTCTGCAGTCCATTTTGAGTTGACTTTTGTGCCGGGTGAGAGATGAAGACCTCTCACAGCTCCTGTGTCTTCCCAGCGCTCTGTTACAGAAGTTGGTTTTTCTCGGAGTGTGTTTTGATCTTTGTAACTGCACGGTCTTAGTTCCGGGTCCTCTTCCGTAGTCTATGCCATGCTGGTTTTATAACGGTGACTCTGCAATAAGGTTTGGATTTGAGTATTTTGACACCTTAGCTTTTTCTCTGCTAAGGATTGCTTTAGGTCTTTGGGGTTTGTATGCGTCCCTATAAACCTTAGGAATTTTTTTGCTAGTTCTGGGAGAGATGTTACTGAAACGTTGGTGGGGACTGCAGAGACTATGTCCACTGCCAGTGTAGCTAATCTTTACAATATTAATTTCACCAGTCTACAAGCACAAGAGGTCTCTATCTTCTAGTGTTCCTTGAATTTCATTCTTTAATGTCTACATTTTCACTGTAGAATTCTTCTACCTCCTCTGCTAGATTTGTTCTTTTCCTTATCTTTATGTATTTGTGTAGTTTATTTTTCTAGCTTTTGAGTTCTAGTTTTCTCAAACTATGATCTCATAAGATGCAAGACATAACTATTATTTTTTTACATTTAGTAAGATATAAAAGATTAAATAGGCAGTGGTGGCGCACGCCTTTAATCCTAGCACTTGGGAGGCAGAGGCAGGCGGATCTCTGAGTTTGAGGCCAGCCTGGGCTACATAGCAAGTTTTAGGACAGCCTGGGCTACATAGCAAGACTGTCTCAAAAACAACCACAAACAAGCAGGGAGATTTGGTTTGTGGCCTAAGATGGATCCGTTTTAAAGACCATCCTGTGGGCTGCAGAGGCTGTACCCTGCTCCTCTTGGATGAACTATTCCATTTGTTCCGTGAGACAGTTTATACCTGAAGTCTCTTTGCTGTTTCTTAGTTTGGTCAACCTCTCTGGAGATGAGAGTGGGTTACTGGAAGTCGTCACTATTATCAAATCAGCTCCTGTCTGGCCTTGTATGTCTGGTACTGTTTGTTTTTATTACATTGGGAGCCCCAGTGTTGGTGCCCATATTTAAATTGTCTTATCTTGCTGATGAACGGCTCTCCTCAGTATACAGTGGCCCTCTTTCCTGACTGATTTTGGTCTGTAGTCTGACTTTAGGTTTGCTTTCTGGACAGATGTCTTCTACACTTCCACCTGCAGTTGTGGAATCTCAGGCAGTCCTCTGGGACTCTTTGGTGAGTCGAGTTCATTTACATTTCGGCTGTTACTGAGGTAGTTTTTGCATTCAGCTATTACTGAGGTAGTTTTTGGTTTCGGCTGTTACTGAGGTAGTTTTTGCTTTCGCCTGTTACTGAGGTAGTTTTTGCTTTTTGGCTGTTACTGAGGTAGTTTTTGGTTTCGGCTGTTACTGAGGTAGTTTTTGGTTTCAGCTGTTACTGAGGTAGTTTTTGGTTTCGGCTGTTACTGAGGTAGTTTTTGGTTTCGCCTGTTACTGAGGTAGTTTTTGTATTCGGCTGTTACTGAGGTAGTTTTTGTATTCGGCTGTTACTGAGGTAGTTTTTGCTTTTTGGCTGTTACTGAGGTAGTTTTTGCTTTCAGCTGTTACTGAGGTAGTTCTGAGTCTGATTTTGTTGGCTCTTTGTTCTTTCCTGTCTTATGTTAGTGTTAGGGTCTGCTTGTGCACTGTGTTGGCTGTGAGGGATTCCTTCCCTGCTCTCCTTCATTCTTCTCAGGACTTTTATTTATTCCTGTGTGTTTATGACAGACCTTCTTCCTCTCTCCTCTGTGTACAATATTCCTGTAAGTTCCTTCTGCAGTCTGCCTTGGTGGGCATGAACGACCTTTGTACTTGCCTTGAATGTCCTCCATTTTCCATGCTCCCCACTCCCCCACCCGTGTGTGTGTGTGTGTGTGTGTGTGTGTGTGTGTGTGTGTGTGTGTGTTTTACAGCTGCATGTGTATATGTGGATGCATGGATGCATGTGGGGCTAGAAGAGGATGTTGTGTGTCTCCCTGATTTACCCTCAGCCTTATTCTTTCAAGGCAGAGTCTCTCCCTGAACTTGGAGCTCACTTTTCTGTCTAGGCTGGCAGCCAGCAAGGCCTAGCAATTCTCTTCTCTCTGTCCCCAACAGTGTGAGGGTGACAGGTGTGCAGGGGACTATGCCCAGCTTGTCTAAGTGCTAGGATCAAACTCAGATCTCCATGTTTGAATGTAGTTTTTTGTTTGTTTGTTTGTTTGTTTGTTTGTTTTTTTAAGATTTATTTTTATTTTGTGTGTTTGGGTTTTTGTGTACCAGGTGCCTGAGGAGGCCAGAAAAGGGCATAGGATCCCCTGGGACTGGAGTTACAGATGGTTGTGAGCTGCCATGTGGGTGCTGGGGATCAGACCTGGGTCTGCTGGAAGGACAGCAACTGCTTTTTCACCCCTGGGCCATCTCCCCAAAGCCTGGATGCTGTATTTGTTGACCCCGTCTGCCGTCTTTGAGATCCTTTCCTTCCTGCTTGGTGTTTCGGTGAATCTTCCCACTGTGTCTTTATTTGACTCAGTGAAATTTTCATTTTCAACATTTCTCTTTGTTTTCTTTCTTTCCTTGTTTAAAATCTCTTTCCTCAGTTTTATTCTTTGATCCACATTGCTGCTTTTCTCATCTGTTTTGAAGCCTTCCCTCTGTGTTGCTGGCTCTCCTCCGGCCCTGCTCATCTAGTCGTATGTAGCCCTTCAGGTCACTGATCGTCTGCCTTTGCGGTCTTTCTCTGGCATTGTCCTTGGCTTAGTGTCTTTGAGTTTAATAGCTGAGTTGTGATTGTTTAGAGATTGGTGCTGTCTTGCTTGTTCCTATTTCTTGTTTCTGTGTTCTGATGTCTTGGCCATAGCATAGTAGATGATTAATAGGTAGCTTCAGAGTTTGATCTGCCAGCTGGCCTCAGAGCTATCAATCGGGGTAAGCTCATTGGATGAGATGTGTCCTGCCACTGAGGGCAGGGCTGTCTCTCCCTGTGCATTTCCTAGACTGAAGCAGCCTTCTGCTGCCTGCATGTGTCTGCTTCTCAGTGGCTGGCCCTCCTGCTTGCCATAGCTGCCTCTCAGGGCCTTCCTTCACCTGGGTTGTGGCCAACTTGAAGCTCCTCACCTATGCATGTCCCTTCATCTCAGACCCGTGGGGTAGGTGTTTGTTTGTTTGTGTTTGTTTTATCAATAGACTCTCAAGATGGCATTCAGGTTGCTGCCTTCCACGTGTGATATAATGCCTTCCACGCCTGCAGGAGGAGTTACTGTCTCACCAAAGCCTGCAGCTGACTTTGCAAGAGTGGTGGGCTTGTCTGGAAGGTCAGCTCACTTACCTCTGTGATGAGGTTTCTGCCCTTCCTACTTCCCTGCACCCCTCACCTCCTGGGGGCTTTGCTTCTCTTCCATGCAGCTTTCTTCTCTCGGCTCTTTTCTGGAAGGCTTCCGCCTCGTTCCTGAATTTCCAAAGCTCCTCCTCTAGTTCTGTCTTTGGGATAAAGTCTTTTTCCATGACTGTTGTCACACAGAGACAGCCTTTAGTCTGCCATCTTACCCCAAATAGAATGGCTTACTTTTTAGTTTATTTTAAAGATTTATTTAATTTTATGTGTGTGAGTATCCTGCCTGCATGTATGTCTGTGCACCTCATGCATTCACTGCCTGAGGAGGTCACAAGATCCCCTGGTACTGGAGTTATGGACAGTTATTAGCTGCCATGTGACTGTTGGGACTGAAACAGGTCCTCTGCAAGAACAGCCAGCATTCTTAAGTGCCAAGCCATCTCTCAGTCCTGAATGGTTTACCTTTTAGCAGACTGTGTTGTACACTTGACACGTGTGTGTACATGGTTTTCTCTCCACCCCAACTGTGGTCAGTGTTCCAAATTTTTGAATTTGAAGTGTTTGTTCATTCATTTGTTTGGGGTCTTGTGTATCCCAGGCTGTCCTCAAACTCACCACTGAAGTGAAGGCTCTTTAGCTTTGAAATTCTGATGTCCCCACACCCATGTCCGGTGCTGGGATTACAGCACGTCCTACCATACTGGTTGTTGGGGTGCTCGGATTAGATACAGAGCTTTGTGCATGCTGGGCAAGTGTTTTGCCAACTGAGCTACATTTCTAGCCCACTGGAGTGTTTCTATGTGAAGAATGCTCCCCGATGTCCCATGGCTGTTGCTAGTGACTGCTTTCCCATGCCAGCAGCAATGGGAGTTGATGTTTCTTCCTCAGGCCGCCTTCTGCTTGAGAACTGGGCCCTTATAAACTGGGGGGACAGGTAGGCTGGGCATCCCCTCTGGCTTCTCCAGAAGCTGATTTTCCACCTCTTGCCTTCTCTCTCCCTTTGCTGTAGCACGGTGAGAAGGGACAGTTACCCCCACAGCCCCAGCACACACAGATCACGGCACCTCCCAAACTGTCTGCCTGCATTTCTTCCTAGTCTCTTAATTTTCCTTCGTGGTTACTGCTCTGGAGCTCCAGGTCTCAGCCTGCCCGCACCACCTCTGATGCTATGAGAGCCCCGCTGCTCGCTTGCCTGTCCAGTGTGTGTCTGGGCTGTGGAGCTGTTGGCACTGGTTTGGATGCCCATTTCTCTATTCACTGGCAAATGGGAGTTTATAGTACTTCCTGACTTGTGTTCCATAGCAGGCGTGAACTAGGGGGATTCTCATGGGATGTGTGGAGGAATCGGAGTTCAGGCAGCTGGTCACTTCAGGGAACACTGCTCTTTGACCCTTGTCATGTTTGATCTTTAAATTCCGCACAGTAGCATCCCATTTGTAATCTTCGAGAAGCTTTCTTGTTCTCTGATGTAGTTGTATCCTGCTGTCATTTCAAGGGTGTGATATTGTGCCTGATTCTTCTTTGCGAACATTTGTTGCAGGTCTAGAACGTATATTACCAGAAGGACATTTGTTGTATTTTGAAAAAGATCCTCTGCCCACTTGTCCACTGCACTGCTTCTTTTTCTTCCTGTTGTGTCCCCCTCCCTCCCTCCCTCTCTCCTCCCCCCCCCTTAATTTTGTTTTGGAATTCTTGTTCCTAGTCTCTTAGAACAAGACTGGTGTCCGCTGGAGATCTAGCCAGGGCTGGTACAGTGACAGGAGGCTAACACTCAACCCTGCCGTGAGCACATAGATGCTGCCAGGGCCCCGCTCCAACATGGGTGAGCCAGATTTTGCACAGAGGGAGCCATCCTACACACTCATATTTGAAGTATTTAATTGGCCACTGTAGAGGCAAATTCTCTAATATTATCTATGAAGAGTCAGGGTTGACATAAACTCTTGGGTTAAGCTGAAAAGAAGGGTGTACCTGTGGCTGAGTGTTTTCAGATGTTCCCTTCAGACCCCACCTGTGATCCTCTGCACTTGTGAATTCTAAGCTTCTGGAGGGTGGAGAGGGGCCGTTCTCACAGTTAACCTTGGCTGAGCACCCTGTTCCGCATCCATGGCTCATGGTAATCTGATGTTCCCTTCAGCCACTTTGCCTTCTCCGGAGAGTGCCGGGCTTTTCCATTTACCATCGCCTCATATATCTTTCTTAAAACCCCGTTACTGTCATTTAGAGGTTTCAGGTGAAAGAAGAAATAGATGCATGTGGCCGTATTTTTAAGTTACATTTGATTACCTTAAATACCAAAGCTTACATCCATTCCTTCACTCACTTAGATTAATTTCAGCTTATTTTTCCAACATTTGCCAGAACAAAGTAAAATTGCCATGTTTTCAGAAAGATCATTACACTCCTAAGTCAATCTGACTGCTAAAAAATTACATATTTTTAGACAGGCCAACTGCTAAGGGAAAAAAATCCCCCATAGAATTAACATGTGGAAGCTTATTTTCGATGAACAGGTCCATCTCCCTGTGTGGCAGGTGGCTGAACTGGCAGGGTATATATGAGGGTCTAGGGCAGTGGTTCTCGGCCTTCCTGATGCTGTGACCCTTTAATGCAATTCCTCATGTTGTGCTGACCACCAACCGTACAATTATTTTCGTTGCTACTTCATAACTTTAATTTTGCTGTTACGAATTGTAGCATACATATCTGATGGTCAAGATATTTGATAGGCAACTCTTGTGAAAGGCTTGTTCAACCCCTAAAAGGGTTGAGACCCAGGTTGAGGATTGATGGTCTGGGGTGTGGTTTCAGCCTCCTCTTGGCTGCAGCCTGAGGGTGCAGGATCTAAAACAGCATCGAGGGCATGAAAGAGCAGTCATTAAAGCAGCCCCAGTAGAAAGATCGGTTTATCTGGAATGCCAGGGTTTTTTGTTTTTTGTTTTTTGTTTTTTTTCTCTGTGTAGCCCTGGCTGTCCTGGAACTCAGTCTGTAGACCAGGCTGGCCTCAAACTCAGAAATCCACCTGCCTCTGCCTCCCAAGTGCTGGGATTAAAGGTGTGCACCACCACTGCCTGGCTAATGCCAGGGTTTTTAAAAGGCACATTTATGTTAGAAGCTAGCATTTTGTGGTGTATGTAGCTACATATGTTGATTGTGTTTTGACACTTCTCAGGTCTTTATTTTCTTTCCCACTTGTTGATAGAGCATCTCACTGAAAGCCCCCTGCTGATTTAATTAGCAAATGCCAATTAGAATTACAGCTGGTTAGAGTTTGGTACAAGTGTGAAGCAATTGATCTCTTGGGAATGAAAATGTTTTGCTTTTGTACTCTCTAGGGAAAACATACTTATAGCTGACTTCCCAGTGCTCTGAAAATACACGGTTTGGTAACGTGTGCTGTTAAGTGCACCCCGGTTTCTTGTCCTCACCTGTTTGTGGGTGCCAATCACGGATGATTCTCGCCTGACTCCTGATCTTGACTGTTTACCCATCCTCACCAAGCCTCTGTCTGTCTGTAAAACAGCCCTATAAAATATGAGCATTGTCCTTTTACACAGTTATAAAACTCAAATGTTAAGAGCACTCACTGCTCAGCTAGTTCAATTTCTGCCACCTGTGCTGGGTAACTTGCAGCTGCCTACAGCTTTAGCTCTGGGGGATTTGGCACCCTCTTCTGGCACCCACAGGCACAGTATTCGTATACAAACCCACACATGCATGGATGCACACAATTAAGAATGAAATCTTAAAAAGAAAACAAAACAGAGATCTCACAGAATTGTGTGCCATTCAAGAATGTCTTCTCTGTATAGTCATCTACTGAATAGAGCACTCAGGCCTCAGAATCAGCCGTGGAGACTGAAGGACCCCTCCATCCCTGAGCAAGCTTCTGTTAGCCAGGGTGCAGATTCGAGGCAGGAAGGTGCAGCGGGGGAGCTTCAGAGCTGGAAATGCAAGGATCACTTCTGCAGTGCTACATCTTCTCCAACGATATGCCGTTTGTTCTTTCAATATTACTGGGAGCGGGCAGAATATTAAATGTGTGCTTGACATTAAAAATGGGGAAGGTTCACTAGGGAACCTTCATGTCAGTGCTATTCGTGCTGACAAACAGAATGGTGTATTCACGCTGTTCTGGATGGAGACTTGGCAGGGTGAAGGGATTCCCCATTCCTTGGTCATCAAGGATGGACCAACAGGGCCATGAACTGTGTTCTGTCCTATGACAAGAGAACATACAGGATTCCCATGCAGGGCCCAAAGATGTCCATGACAGGAGAGGAAGCGGTGTGGTCATAAGCTGGTCTTGTCTCAGTTTTAGAATATGGCCCATTTCCTTGTTCTCCCTTGTAGCTGCTTTGAATAGTATTAGTCCGTTTCCCTGTGCCTGACAGCCCTTTCTCTGGTTTTGTGTTCGTAGAAAACCATATGTACTTATTTGAAGGTAGAGACTATTCTAAGGAACCCAGTAAGGAAGACAGAAAGTCATTTGAACAGCTGGTGAATCTTCAGAAAACTCTTCTAGAGCAAACAAGTCATGGGGGACGGACCCTCCGGAATAAAGGCAGCGTAAGAGTCATTGCTTTTCTCTAAAACCATAAATTCTTCCAAACTGTTCCCCTAAGAAAGCAAAAGGCGATGCTGGGGTCACTTTGTTCTCTTAGGATGGTTGTTAAGGAACAAGCCTGTGTTGATTGACTGTAATAAGTGAACTGCACTCTGGTATAATTATGTAAAATGTTCTAAGAGCATTGGTCAGCCGGGAGGAGCTAGAGAGACGGCACACTGGGTGGAAGCCGTTGCTGTGCTCATTGCTGTTCTCACGTTCCCAGCATCTACATGGCAGCTCCCATTCTTGTAACTACAGTTCTAGGGGATCCAACACTCTCCTCTGACCGCCACAGGCTCCTACACACATATGGTTTATATACATATATGCAAGTGAAGCACTCATGCACATAAAATAGAAAATAAATAAATCTTTAGGAGACTGGCAGGATGGTTCAGCAGGTCAGAGCCCTTGCTGCGCTAGCCTGACCACCTGAGGGGCATTTCCAGAACCCATGGGAGGAGAGAGACCCAACTCCCAAAAGTTGTCCTCTGACCTCCACACTTGTGCCATACACACGCACTCACGCGAGTGTGCACACACACATACACCCTCTTTCTCACACACATATATGTAAGTAATAAATAAAATTAAAAAAAATTTTTTTTTTTTAAAAAGAGTAAAGAAATAGCACTGCATGCCTATAATCCCAGCACTTGGAAACTGGAGGCAAGAGGGTCAGGAGTTCATGGATAGCCTGGGCTACATGAGATCCTGCCTCCAAATATACATTAGGATGGTGCATATTTTTTATGACTTCATGCAAGTAAAAGCAGCTCTTGGTCCTCTAAGCCGCCCCTTAGGGATCGTGTTATTACAAGAAGATGCCATGCCTGCTGTTGGCCTTTGTGACCCTGTCATCATTCATTTATTCGTTCATTCACTCACTCATTCATTCATTCATTAGTAGGATGGCAGTCATAAACGACATGTGATGCTTCAGTGTCAGGCGCTTCGTGTATGTTCTGTAGAGTAGTCACTAAGTAATGGATCTGGTTCAAAAGGAATCATACAATGGTTTGTAGAAAGTTGCACTAAGATTGTTTAAGCCAGGCCTGGCTTCCCATAAGCTGTGATTTCAGTTGAGAAAGAAAAGTTATTTGAAAGTGCTTTGTTCCTCACGAAGAGATCATGACTGCCTCTACCCACCTCAGTGCTTTGGCTGAGTTTGGTGCCCAGTGGCCATGGTGCCTGTGAGGAGTCGTGTTTAGCAGCAAACCACAGTGCCCCACGGTCAGTGCCCACCACACAGGCAGTGTGGGGCTGTGCTGTTTCCATTGCTCCCATACAGAGTGCTTTAGATGGAGCTTGCGGAGGAGCAGGCAGGCTCTGAGCTTCCTGACCGTGGGCCTTCATCTCTCTAAGGTTCTTATCCCAGGCCTTGCAGAAGGGCCCATCAAAAGGAAGAAGATTCTAAGCCCGGAAGAGCTGGAGGACAGACAGAAGAAAAGACAGGAAGCAGCGGCCAAGAGAAAGAAACTAATGGAGGAAAAGAAGAAGGAGAAGGAGGAGGCTGAGCACAGGAAGAAGTTTGTCTACATTATATCAGAATGGGGTCACTGTTGCTAAGGGGGTCTTGTGTAGTGAGCCCACAGCTAACATGGCTTTAAGGCCAAGAAACCTTGATCACTCTGCAGCTCCTACTGGAGTCAGTACAGTTGTAAAGATTAACCTTACATTTAGTCCTCAGTGCCAAGGTGAAGATGCGTTCTGTCTGTCTGTCTGTCTTATCTATGTATCCATCTATTTATAGTATGTGTGTGTGTGTATGCACACGTGCACGTGCCTGCGTGCCTGCCTGCATGCATGTGCGTGTGCACATGCGTATGTTCATGAGCCATAGCACACAGGAC
>CM052704.1:72215700-72252735 GCA_028551405.1 Uromys caudimaculatus | reverse complement strand
GAGACACTTGGTGGCTTCTTGTAAGTGAGGTAGGGATGCAGTTAGACTAACCAGTAAACCTTGCTTATTTACACATGGGTAGAAAACTTCAGCCGGGGGGGGGGGGGGGGGGAGTTCACTTGTCACCTCCTGTGAGCAGATATCTGAAGGATCATTAATTCCCCTCTCTCTCTGTCTGGTGAAGGATGGCCTGGTGGGAATCTAACGGTTATCAGTCCTTCTGCCTGCCCTCGGAGGACAGCGAGCTCGAGGACCTCGAGGACGGAGATGAGACTTTCGATGAGCTAGACTGTGAAGATCTACACTCAACCTCCATTAACTACGTTAGCGGTGACGTCACCCACCCCGAGGCTGGTGAAGAAGATGCTGTCATTGTGCACTGTATAGGTACGAGTAGTGGGCTGGGACCCTGAGGATACCTTGTCTTTATGATGCCAAGAGATTGGAAGGGTAAGGTCAAATGTGACTTAAAAGTGATGGTCCCAGTTCAGCAGTGTATGGTCAGGGGGCAGGACTTTTAGCAGCGAGAGTTGACTCTTTACTGGGTTGAGTTATCCAACTTCCATGGGCCCCAGCTTCCTTATACACATGGGCTATTGGCATCAGTTTTATCTTCTGCACAATGTGTTTAAGAGAGTAGAATGAGGTGACACTTGGAAAGTAAATACATCCTGTGAGGAACAGCAAAACTCCAAGTGTGTTCCTGTAGCCGGCACACTAACTTCCTCCACCTGGAATCCTTTTTGCCCAGTAACCACACTGAGCATGTGCAAGCGTCTGCTTCCCTGGCCCTGTAAGCGAAGAGGTCTCCATCGTTGCCTTCTGTCTTATTCTGTCCTGTTCTCCTCTGTCATGCATTTCGTCACCTGACGTGATAACATACATTGGTTTATTTGACTGTCTCATTGCATTAGAAAGTGAGCTTCATGGGGCTGGGACTTTCATTGTTGTTGTTCCCTGGTATAAGCTGGGTGCTTGGAACGGTGCTTGACATGGCAGATCTGTGAGCCAATGTGTGTAGAGCAAATGAGTATAAATACAAAGTTTAGCCAGCTGGACTAGTGCCAGCTTGAATTGAGTCCTACTTTTCTTCCTCCCTCCTGCCTGTGCAAGTGCGCACCGTGGGCTTATCAGTGCCCACTCCATTCTGTCCGTCTGCTCTGTAGTCTGCATCCCACCTCTTTCCCCCCGCAGTCATAGGCACCAGAGCTTTCTTTCACAACACTTCATTTCTGACATTCCCGTTTTGACCATTCTTGGCACAATATATTCTAGTATACCTTCTAGAACATTCCTAGGAGATTAGATATATCCTTGTCTAAAAAGTCATCCTCCCACAAGCCTATTTTGGGTGCCTTTGGTTTCCTGAGTCACGGACTAGACTTGCCTATAGATGGACCTTCTTTCTCTCTCTCCTGTCAGATGATTCTGGCCGCTGGGGCAGAGGTGGCTTATTCACAGCTCTGGAAGCACGGTCAGCTGAACCAAGAAAAATATACGAGCTGGCTGGGAAAATGGAAGGTAAGATGCAGAGAAGAGGAGGAGAGGCTCAGGGCAGGAGAGGGCACTTAAAACAGTGCATCGGTGGGTTAGGGTACACTGCAGGATGAGAAGCACCAGTGGGGGCCTGGCTTCTGCCATCGGTTGCCTATCGTGTGTGACTTTGAGGCAGATCCCCTTCAGTACCTATTTTCTCATAATTGTGGCTGACACTGTCGCCACCTTCCCTGGGGCTGTAATGAGGATAGTAGATGCAAGTGTTCTGGCTGAAGGCCGGGTCCCTGCTCATCTTCCTGACCATCTCCCTAGAAGAACATCAGACCTAGTAGAGAGAAATCGGACACACTTTTAAACTGTTGACGACAGCTCAGGCTTGGTGCTGTGGGGAGGGAGGGCTGCCACACTCCCTGAAGACAGAAGTAAGGGCCTGTGAGGACTGAGGGACTTGATGGACAGTATCAGCCTTTGGTACCAGAGCCAGGAAAAGGCACCTGCTTTTATGTGCAGTAGTCACAGTGTGGTGGCAGGGATGAAGGCTTCCTTGTTCTTTCCTGAGGTGGCCGAGGGGGTAAGAGTCCTGGTAGGAGGAACACCTGCCAGAGTTCTTAGAGATTGGGTTTAGCTCATGCTTCTGCCCTGTCTGGAGGGGTAAATAGACAGAGTGGATACTGGCTCTAGTGACAGATTGTTGAGAGAAATCATTCGAGGTCTGGATTCTGACCTGCTAGCTGGAAAAGCAGAGAACCAGAAAGAGGGCAATCTGAGGTGTAGATGGAGGGACCCTGGGTAAAGTCCTGGACTGTAGTCGTGAGGGAGAAACAAGGTCACAGATGACAGAGTCTAGAAACGTAGCCACTTAATCACTGAGGCAGGAAGAGGAAAGGGATTGTTAGAGAAAGGAGGGAACTCGAGAATGTAGTGTTCTGAGTCAAGGTGGAGTAGACCTCGTCCAAAAAAGGAATTTGGAATATTTGTGTGTACATTATGAGTCTGTGGTGTTGGGATCCAAGTCTAAGCACAAAATTCATAAATGTTTCACATACTTCTAATAAGCAACATGAAGGTAATTTCTCACAACAGTATTTTAATGTACCCACCACAGGAAGTCAAGTGGGCTACTTCCTGTTCTGATGTCATGTGAATCTGAATTCAGAACTCCGTTTTGGCTCACGTTGAATTTGGATTTCTAGATTAGAGATGCCCACTTTGTACAATTAAAGAGATGGTGATGAAGGCAAAGAGACCCACAGTATCACAGGAGTGGAATTAGAATGGCCACTGAATTTCATCCTGTCAGTGGCCATGTTTCCTTGGAACACTAGGAGGAGTTTGAAGTCTGAAATGTGCTGCACAGTCTTTTGTTTTGTTTTGTTTTTCGAGACAGGTAGCCCTGGCTGTCCTGGAACTCACTCTGTAGACCAGGCTGGCCTTGAACTCAGAAATCCGCCTGCCTCTGCCTCCCGAGTGCTGGGATTAAAGGTGTGCGCCACCACTGCCCGGTTTACATAGTCTTAAAGAGTAATGGTGGTTGTAACTAGAGAGGCACCATGCATCATCTCTGAAGAGGGGTTAAGGCAGGCAGCAGAGTAGATAAGCCCAGCTAGAGCTACCAGGGAAGGCTGAGAGCATTGCCTTGGGTCTGAGTAGAGTTTGCATTGCTGGAGAGAGGTGACTGTAGGTTCCAACGCTGGCCCATTCTTTTGTATCTTCCCCAGGCTTGGCATCCCCAGTGCCCTGTGACTGGAGGAACTAGGCATTGACACAGCCTCAGCAACCCAGGGTTGAGTCACTATCCAAGGGGAAGGGGAAGCTTAGCCATGTCATAGAGACCATTCACAGGTAGTCTGCTTATTGGGGAAATCTGATCCAGAGAATGACTTAAAAGATTAGGGTTTGTGGGTTATTTATCATTTTTGTTTGAACAGAAAATTCACACTGAGTCTGTAAAGCCCAAAACTAAATTGGCCCATTTGTCTAGAGCATTGGCTTGATTTGATTTGGATGAGAGGTAAATATACAGGTGAAATGGTAGAGTGCGGTGTGGGCGTGATTTAAGACAAACAGGAACTCACCTACCCTCCTTCCTCTGCCTCTCCGAATCACTGTGATGGCCACAGGGGCACCAGGCTGGTAACATGTGAGGACCAGAGTTTGGAGGGAAGCAGCTGAGTACCTGCTGAAGGTGATGACAAGTCAGGCTGTAAAAAATTCAGAGGGAGGTACAGTACCAAACCTAATGGGAGCAAGCCATGGTGGTCCATGCCCATAGTCCTGGAACCAGGGAGGTCAAGGCAGGAGGATTGCCGCAAGTTCAGGGAAAGCCTGAGCTACATACAGAGTGAGATCATATTTCAGAAAGCAAGAAAATAACAAAAATGTGATTGAAGTTAGAAAAATGAACCCTTCGGGAACTTAATGTTCTTTTTACTCTCTCTAAAAACCTCAGACCTGAGTTTGGGCGATGTCCTTTTGTTTCCTATCGATGATAAAGAGTCCCGAGACAAGGGGCAGGATCTGGTAAGTAAAAACCTTGTCACACACCAGGACTAAAGCTTGGCTCCTGACAGCTCCCCTTGACACCTCTGCTGTCCAGCCTGTGCATGCTCACCGCCCTGCCTCTGCAGGAGCACAGCAGCTCGTTAGGACTCCCACATCTATGCCACCTCCTGGGTGGCTTCAGCCTTAGAAACATTGCAAGTGTTGCTGGAGACAACATGAACACATGGGGTAGCAGTCAGTTTTGTTTTTACTCACTTTAGATCCAGATCATAGCCCTCCCTCCTCTCAGCCTTACAAGTCCCTCCCCCCACTGCCCCAGAGAAGGGGAACCCCCCTTGGTACCACCTCACCCTGGGACATCTAGTCCTAGCAGAACTGGGCACATCTTCTTCCACCGAGGCCCAACCATGCAGTCCAGTGACAGGGAACAGAGACTGAGACAGCCCCAGTTCCACTTGTTAGGGGTCCCACATGAAGACCAAGCTGCACATTTGCTATAAATGTGTAGGGGTCTAGGTTTAGCCCCTGCATGCTCCTTAGTTGGGCCCAGTCTCTGAACTCCCGTGGGCTCATAGTTGACTCTGTAGGTCTTCTTGTGGTGTCCTTGACCTTGCTCAATTCTATCCCTACTCTTCCACAAGACTTCCCGAACTCCTGATGTGTGGCTGTGGGTCTCTGCCTCGGCCTCCATCTGCCGCTGGGTGAAGCCTCTCAGGAGACTGTTATGCTAAGTTCCTGTCTGCAAGCATACAAGATGTGCAGGGATAAAGATGCAGCAGAGGCTTTGGGAACAGGCGACCAATGGCCGCCCCCACTTGAGACCCACCCCATGGGAGCGATATTAATGATGCTCTGCCGTGCTTGCAGACAGGAGCCTAGGGGCCTTTCTAATAGCATTACATGACCAGCCACTTTCCTACCGTTCCCTCAGAGTCCTTCCTGTGTGCACATTGATGCCTTTCTACATGTCCTAATTTCCTCGTGTGTGTGTGTGTGTGTGTGTGTGTGTGTGTGTACACAAGTATACATGTGTGCACACAGAAGCCAGATACCAGCCTCACTGTCAGTTTTCAGGCCACCCAACTTGTTGTTTTGAGGCTGGATCTCATCCTGGAGCTTACCAGCAAGCTCTGGGACCCGCCTGTCTCCAGCTCCCTACTTTGGGATTACGTGAGCTCAGGGGATGAACTCGGAGGCAAGCACTCTGCTGCCTACGCCAATTTCCCTTGCCTCTCACGTTTTCCCCAGCCTCCTAAAAGTACATGCATGAGCGTGGATTAGGGTCCAGCCTCCTTCTGACTTAATTTTATAAAGACTGTCCATATGTAGTCACAGTTTAGGTCCCAAGGGTTTGGACCCCCAACATAGCATCTAGGGAAAGGGTACAGTCTGTCCGTAACAGGCAGGTGGGTCAGGCCGCTTTGCACATCTGTCTCTGTGCCTCAAGGCTCTCCCTACTGCAGTCCCGGTACAGTGCCTTGTGCGCGCTCTCTCTCTCTCTCTCTCTCTCTCTCTCTCTCTCTCTCTCTCTCTCTCTCTCTCTCTCTGTGTAGACAACTTGCAGATGTCCATTCTCTTTTCACCATGAGGGTCTTTGGGATTAAGCTCCGGTCATAGGCTTCGCAGCCAGCCCTTTCAGTTCGTTTTATTGTTAGCGTTCCATGCAGTGCTGGCTCATAGAATATGCCCAAAAGCATTTCCTGAGCAGAATAAGAAAGTGTGATGTAAAATTCTCAGGGTTCATCATTTTTTGTTTATACAAAAATTCGTGTGAAGGATTATGCTTTGTAGCCGGCAGAAGACAGGAAGCAACCCACACCTCTTCTGCTTTGCATCTTAAGCATCTCCTCCTTGCTTGTTAGTTGGAAAATCTGTAGTGACTTTTATTTTTTACCACACCCACCTGACTCTGTCTGAGGGCCAAATCCAGGAAGTTTGAGCCAGATCATTGCTGACTTAGAAAAAAGAGTTAGAAAGTGAGGCCAAGAGATGCTCATACTCAAAGACCTGTGTGGCTAACCTCAGTAATTTCTACAGCGCTGCATGAAGTGGGCGGGAAGGGGACCACAGCATCTGTGCATGAGAAACAGAGTCCGGTGGCTCACGCTGGTGGCTGTGAATTTGGTAGCGGTAGCCTGCTTGCCTAGCCTGTGCTTAGTCTCACCCAGCACTGCAGAAGGAAGTGCGAAGTGTACAGCAGCATGTCTGGGTGGATTGCTTTGACCTCAGCAGTTCCCCTGAGGATCTCTGGGGGGGTTGGAACTGTCATCACAGGGGTTTTTAGAATGGAGATGGGATGACTCTTGTCCTCGGGCTATGGCACTGATGAGCACTAGTTAGAGGACGGAAATACAGAACTCTGACAAAATATCAGCTGAGATTCTGCAGTTTCTCTTCCCTGGAGAACATTTAGGAAAGTCTGTGGT
Organism: Uromys caudimaculatus; assembly: GCA_028551405.1. Taxonomy (NCBI): domain Eukaryota; kingdom Metazoa; phylum Chordata; class Mammalia; order Rodentia; family Muridae; genus Uromys; species Uromys caudimaculatus. The sequence goes on along the minus strand of CM052704.1, from coordinate 72,246,310 downwards.
TTGGACTCTGGCTTGACCCTATCTTGAAACAACAAAGAAAAGCCTACATAAGTTACCATGACATAAGATGGGCCAGTCATGCCGTACATTGTAGGACATTGCTGTCCAGGCAGCATCCAGAAGAGGTAGGGCTGAGCCCTGTCCTCCGTAACAGTCTGCTCCTCTGGCCGCTCACTTGCTGGCAGTGTGACTCCCTTGTGCTTACTCTTGCAGTTGGCGTTGGTTGTGGCTCAACACCGCGATCGCACCAATGCCCTCTCTGGCATTAAGATGGCAGCCCTAGAAGAGGGCCTGAAGAAGATATTTTTAGCAGCAAAGAAAAAGAAAGGTAAGCCTTCCCTTTGTGCTCAGGATGAGAAGAATGTCTGTCTGGACATGCGCTGTGACTTTTGAAGGGAGGCAAGAAATGCCAAGATCCCCCTTGATATGCCTGTAAAATCAAACCAGAGGTCTCACCTACAGCATTTTGTATTTACATAGCCCTTTCCTTTGTAGGCTATGTCCATCCAATGGGCATTGTTGTCATGGTTACGAAGCAGTCCTTCCCTTCCTCACCTGTCTGCCCAAGCCTAGTGTATCTCAGTGTTTGTGAAATTCCTTGACTTTTGGGAGAATTTATGCTAGTTAATTTATGATTTACCCATCAGTCAGAATCTGTACCCATCCCATCTACTTATTTCTAGAACCTATAGGTTCTTGTGTTCAACAGAAAAACTTACTTTTCCCCTCTTTCATGTAGATGTTAGGTCTGGTCCTTCCTCCCAGCCCCATGCTCCCAGAAGGCCCTGCCACATGGTTGGTTACCTGTGTCCAGGTACCACGTGTCCTCACATCTTCCTAGCGAACCTTTCTACCTGGCTCTGTCTCAGAATTCTGTCTGCCCTCGGATGTCCCACCTCCTATTTCCTGCCTCAGCCATCAGCATCAGATGTATTACTGACAGGTGCCATTACCCATACAGACACCAGCTATTCTCTTTGCACTTCCATTTCCTACATGGAAAATTTTGACATTGTAATTGTATACTTTGTATGAAACCATCAATAATTATTTTTTCCTGTATATATTTTTATTTTATCATCTTTTCTTTTCATAATTATCATATGATTACCATAATCTTTCCTTTTCAATAGCGAGTGTTCATCTTCCACGAATTGGACATGCTACAAAGGGTTTTAACTGGTATGGTACTGAAAGACTTATTCGGAAACATTTGGCTACGCGAGGCATCCCAACTTACATGTATCCTTTTGTGGTCTGATTCTACATACTTCAAACAATGAGGAAAATCTTGCTGAATTTCCTGATACTGCTATTTAATCCAAGGCTGTCTAATGTCACGTCCTTCACTCTGTCCCTCTTCAGTGAGACATAACTAAGAGACACTTTCTAGCTTGCATGATCCAGAGTATACACCCAAGAAAATAAATATGCCCAAGCATTTCTGGATGCGTAGAAATAGATTAAGACAAGGCTCAGCAGATAAATAAAGGTGCTTGCTTCAAAGCTCATGGCCTGAGCTCAGTCCCCAGACGCATGGTAGCAGGAAGTAGAGAACTGACTCCTGTAAGTTGTCTTCTGACCTTCACACATACACCACACATATATACACACAAACGAATATATTTAATACTTTTTTTTTCAGTAAAATAGGATATATGGAAGCTGGGTATGGTGGCATTTGTCTTTAATCCCAGCACTCAGGAGGCAGAGGTGGTGACCCTGAGTTTGGGGATAGCCTGATGATCTACAGAGCTAGTTCCAGGATAGCTAGTAGTACACAGAGAAAGGGTGTCTTGAAAAATTAATAATAATAATAATATCAGAGGAGAGTTAGCTGTGCATTTGATAACATCTTGTCACTTCTCTCGAGGCCCTTCAGATCTGTAGTAGAGGCCTAATTCTAAGTACCTAATTCTATTCACTAAAGTTAATTTAACAAGTCAACTCTGTTTTAGAGCCTTTTTGGTGTATTCTTCTTTGTGTTTTGTTTTAGTTACAGTGCTAGAAATTGAATCACACGTGCTAGGAAAGCACCCTCCCACTGAGCCCCACCACCCTTCTGAGGCAGCTCAGACTCCATTGTGAGTATTAAGTCCCCTTCTACGTTCACTACAATAACATTTTTTTCCTCAAGACCTGGCTCTATAGGCCAGCATCGTAAAACTGTAAGCTGTGTCCAAAATAGCTAGAAACAACAGAATTAGCCTCTAGGTCCTATATACAGAAAGTCTATCTTTTTACCTAGATCCTTCCTGAAATATGTGCCCTCTATGTGGTCCCTAAAGGATTTAAGTCCCCAAGAAGCCTTAATAAAGAAGTCACATTTTATGTGCTTGTGCAGTGTCAGGAATTTTAGTACACCACATAGCCATGAAGTCACAAGTTCTAACAGTAGTAGAAGAGTTTCCGATCTGAAGAGAAGGCATGAAGTGTTTTACAGCAATTATCCAAGCACTAGTAATTGGGGTAAAGTTGAGTTAAAGTGGTGAGATATGTCTTCCTTAACCATCTCTGCAGATACTACTTTCCCAGAAGTAAGGCTGCCGCCCACCATTCACAGCCTGCATCCCCCACCTCAGCACCACTGGTTCCTTAGCAACCAGCCCAGCATTGGGTCCAGTTTTCAGCAACCAGTTAGTTTGATTCATGCCCCCAGAGTGACTGTTAGTTTTCAGGACACAAGGCTGTCTTGGCCATATTTTCCACTCTGGAATTTCTGGGCTAGTCTTTTCTGAATTCTAATGTTGTTCCCCTGGAAGTGTTACTGTGATCCAGTACCTGTAGTAGTACAGGAACGCACAGTGTATATGGGAAAGCCCCTTGGCTTCAGATCACCTACGTTTATATAATAATAAATTGCCTATTGTTAATATTTACATTGCTTTTTTTCTTACTGAGTCTAGTTTTCTTACCCTCCACCAGACTGATGTACAGAAGGAAGGACTGACTGTGTGATTAGGGAGACCTGAGTGAAGACAGGGAGGGGAGGCCTTGGGGGAAAGAAGCCACTCAGCCAACTCATGCCTTCAAAGAGAACGCCAGGGCAGAGGCTGGAGACAGGCTCTCCATCCATCCACACCAGTGGGACTCCCTGCCCTTCTTTACATTGCTCAGTATTGGGATCTTGAAGAATGCTGATTGGCCTGGAGGCCTGCCAAGTGTGACTTTAGAAAACCCTGGGAATGTCCTTTCCTCCACCTACAAATCCAGTTTAGTTTCAGTATGAAGCTCCTGGCTGGCACAGCATGACCTGTGAGTGGTACTGGAGAAGGCCTGGGACAGAGAACCACTGGAAAAGGAACCTTGGAGGGAAGGCCGTGTAAGCTGCGGTTCATCACACCTTGTATGTGAAGCCTTGACTTTGACAGCTATCTTCAAGCTAAGAGTGGACTCACACTTGGTGTCCATAAGTGAATGGGTGAAGAAAATGCAGTATATTACAGGAATACAACATTATTCAGCCTAAGGAAGAATGAAATTTTATCATTTCCCAGCAAAGTGGATGGGACTGGAGGTTACTGTATTGAGTAAACAATACACAAGAAGATAAGTACATTATTCTCCGTCAGGGGCAGAAGCTACAGAATACCACTCTGCAAGGGGAATAATGATTACAGACGTGAGGGTATATGCAGCTGAATTTGATCAGTGGACCCGATATACATGTATGTATATACATGTACCAGGCCCAGTTAACATGTCAGCTAATATGTGCTACAGTAAAGATAAATACCTCTGTTAATCCCACAGATGTGAGGAGAAGGACCACCAACCCAAGTTATGCCCCAATCAAATCAAGCTTTATTTGTGTACATGGGAGCTGGCTGGCAGCTGTCTCTCTCTAGGGTAGGGCTCAAGAGATCAGCCCTGGGCCAGTTTCCCAAGCTTTCTTTATAGGTCAAAGCTGCAGGGTGGGGGGTTTGCACACAAACACCTTCTGGGAACAAACCCCCCAGGGAGTGAGTTTACAGATAAACTGCCAGGTCAAAGGAGGCCAGATTCCAGGAATCAGAAGCTTAAGTTTTACAGTAAAGAGAACCTAACTGATCTAGCATATCAAAATGTCTCCTGATTACAAAATGGAGTTGGGCTGGTCCCTCATATGCCCGATAGGCATCTAATGGGCATATTGGTTTATCAGTTAGCTCCTTACTTAGGAACCAAGGACTTTGAGAAAGATCACTCCTTATTCCTTTTCCACATCATATAAAACAATTTGAGGCACACAAGTGCTAGTTGAAGTATGGAAATGACGAGCCCCCAGTATGAGAAAAGCATCAGGCCTCTGCCATCACTAATAAATTTGAAATGAATTACATACTTAAGTATAAAACCTGAAAATAGAGAAACTTGTCATTTTTTGTGATTCCTTGACTAGCAATAGCCACTTAAATCTTCTCCCTATGTTTCATTAACATATCAATGGCGTTAAAGTACAGATTCATAATCATGCTAAAAGGAGATGGCCAGCCAACGCAACAGAACGGTGCTAGTTACAAGGTACAACTTAGCTGAAATCTCATTCCAGGAAGAAATGGTGGGTAAAACTATGGACCTTCACCAGCCAGAAAGTGAGCTGCCATCTCTTTATCTCCAAAGATCTATACACATAAGTTGTCTTTCCTATTAAAATTTTTAAATTAAAAAATTAATTTCTCATTTTCTTTCCAGTAATACCTCAATATAAGTGTTCCTCTATTCAGTTTTCATTTCACACACAAACACACACACACAAAGACATAACATACATACTCAGAGACACACACATACTCCCACCCACACACCTACACACACTCTTGTTCACACATGCATGAACACACTCCCCTGCACCCACACACATACACTCTTACACGCACATGCCCTCAAACACTCCTCATGCCCACAGGTTTTGCTTTTGGTCCCCTGACAGGATATCAGTGACTTGAGTCACAGAATGCAGAGAGTGTTTATTTTTTGAGTTTCACCATGACCTCCAGTGGAGTGCATTCCTGTGACCATTTCTTTACCTGTTGGACCACTCTTATTTTAGCTTCTATGATAAGATACTTTTCTGTGACAAAATAATCTCAGTTTATCTTTTACCATGTTAACTTTTTTTTTTACTGTCACACTGTTTTGTGTGTGTGTGTGTGTGTGTGTGTGTGTGTGTGTGTGTGTGTGTGTGTTTTAATCCAATGTATTAGCTTCCAGGAGATCCTATGATCAAATGTCACAGGCTAGATGGTTTAAACAACAGCCAGTCACAAGTCCAAGATCAAGGTATTAGCAGATTTGGCTTCTGTGTATTGTCAGGTTTGGCTGCTGTGTGACATTTGTCACACAGTATGTGTTTCTGGTGTCCCTGTCCAATGAAATTATATCTGAGGATTTCCCAAACCTAAAGACATCCAAATAGGATGAATCCAAATAGACATGGCCAACAAGAACCTTTGCATGACATGTTACAGTCAATATGTAAAAAATGAGCAAATAAACACCACAGGGGCTATCAGAGGACAATGTCAACTCATACATAAGGAAACATCAGAATAACTTCAGATTTTTATCAATAACCCTAAAAATTAGGAAAGCATGAACTGGCATATTACATATACTAAAATAACCAACTCAATGAAGTTATCTTTTTAAATTGGTGGAGAAATAAAATATTTTTAAAATAAGCATAAGGGGCTTGAGTGATGGTTTGGAGGTTAAGAACACTGCTCTTCAGAAGACTAGGATTCAGTTCCCAGAACCTACACGATGGCTCACATTGGTCTGTAACTCCAGTTCCAGGGGATTCAATGTCCTTTTCTGGCCTCAGGCACCAGGCACATGTCAAGTGCATACAGACATATATTCAGGCAAAACACCATACACATACAATAATAGCTGTGTAAATTGTGTAAGTTAAGGTAATTACTAAAGGAGTACTATACACAGAAGAAAAAGACAATTTCACACATGAGAACACAGAAAGGGCACATACATACATACATGAGAAGAATGAACAGAGGATAGATGGGAAAGAAGCACATTCAACACAGCAAATGAGAAACCACCAACTCCAGAAGAAGAACCACCAATAAACCAACCAGCTAGAACAACAAGCAGCATGACTGTCAGTAATGCAAACCTCTTTCAATAGTAACCTTGAATGCAAACACCCTTAACTCACAAAAGACGGGTTGACTAAAAAAACTAAATCCGATAACATCATCAATACTAAACTTGGGAAATGCACAAATACTTGGAGACTGAACAATATGCTTTTGAATGAACATTTTTCCTCCCGCAAGCCTACACCTTCTGAATCACCAGTGGGGATCCAAACATTTAAACGTCAGAGCCTGGATGGGACATTCACATTCAAGCCACCACACCATCCAGAGCTAAAGCCAGAAAACTGAGACAGACTCATAACTAGCAATGTGATTGGAGTAGGGGTGAATCTCTTCAGGGGTGAAGAGATTTCTTGCTGAATTTTAGGAAAATCTAAAACTCTTCTTTAAAATGTTCTACAAAACAGAAACAATGAACACCTCCAAATTCCTTCTATAAAGTCAGCATTAACCCTGACACCAAAACCAGGTATCATAACAAACAAAAACCCTACAGACCAATCTCCCTGATGAACACAGGGGAAAATGCCACAAAATGCTTGAAAACTGAGCTCAAGAACACATCAAGATCATATATCATGACCAACTTTGTTTCATCCCACCAAGGCCATGCTGATTCAATATATGCAAGCTATCAAATGTACTACAGCATGCTAATAGATCTAAAGAACTCTTAAGGATCATCTTGATGGATGCAGAAAATGCATTTGACAAAGTTCAGCAAGCCTTCATGATATAAGTCATGAAGAAAGTTGGAATTGATGGAGCACACCACAATATAATAAAGGCTATATACAAGAGGCATAGCCAACATTATACTAAATATAGAAAACAGCATTTTTTTCTAAAAATCTAGAATGAGACAAAGGTACCCATTCTTTCTATTCTTATTCAAAATAGTGTTCAAACTCTTGACCAAAGCCATAAAACAAGAGAAATATATAAAACAGATAAAAATGGAAAAGAAGTAAAAATATTCCTATTTGCAAATGACATAATTCTATACTTAAAAGACCCCACAGATTCCAACAGAAGATTATTAGGCCTCTTTCAGTGAAGTTTTAGAACACAAAATTGGCACACAAAAATCAACACCTTTTTTATATATACTAATTTGGCTACACACATTTGCTGAGAAATCAGGGAAAGTATCCCATTCACAATAGCTTCAAAAATATTAAGGAATATATCTAACCAGGAAGGCGGAAGACCCCTACAATGAAAACATTAAGACACTGAAAAAAGAAATGGAATAAGACACTAGACCATGTCAAGAACTTCCATGTTCTTGGATTGGTGGATTTAATATTGTGAAAATGGCTCTACTACCTAAATCTATTATCTATAGATTTAATGTAATCCCTATCAAAAATCTAAAGACATTCTTCACAAAATCAGAGAAAAAAATCACATGGAAATATAGCCATAGCAATTTTAAGTATAGAAAGAACAGTACCAGAAGGGTATATAATACCCGATGTCAAACTGTGCTCAGCAGGTAGTTGTGCTTGGGGAGCAGGGGCAGGTGATTTCTGAGTTTGAGGTCAACTTGGTCTTCATAACAAGTTCCAGGCCAACCAGGGCTGCATGGTAAGACCATGTCTCCAAAACCAAACAAAACTCTGTTACAGTCAGTGACAGAGACAGTATATTAATGGAATAAAATGTATACTAAACCTTGGTAAATGGAACATAATAGAGAAAATAAAGGAACTTGATTCAAAACTGTAAATGCATAAATAGCTAAAGGAAAACAGGAGAAACACTCCAAGATATGGATATGGGCAAGAACTTTGAGGAGAACTCCAGTAGCACGAGACTGGGATCATGTGGTGTTAAAATGTTTCTGCATAGCAAGAGAAACTATCAACAGCGAACAGCCTGCAGGATAGGAAGACATCTTTTCCCACTATACTTAATATGGGGTTAGTATTTAGAACAACTGAAGAACAGCAAAACCTCAACACTAAAAAATCCAAAACTGCCCATTAGGAATCAGGCCAATGGACTGAAAAGACAGTTCTCAAGGACTACAAACAGCCAATAATTATTTTTAAAGTTTTCAACATCCTTAGCCATCAGGAAATTGCAAGTTAAAACTTGCCTGCAAGCATGAAGACCTAAATTCAACCCTAACATCACTGGTTAGGTCCAGTCCAATGAGAGACCCTAAAAAAAAAAAAAAAAGCAAAGGTAGACTATATCTTCTGAGGCATGACACCCCAGGTTGTCCTCTGGCTTCCATTGCATATATTTGCACACACAATAAAACTGCTTTGAAATTTTATAGCATGCCAGTCAGAATGGCTATTGTAAAGAAACCAGTTGACAACACCACCAATGAGGATGTGGAGGGAAGGAACACACTCATTCAGTGTTGATGGGAGCATATAAACTTGTGCAGCAACTGTGGGATCAGGGTGAAGAATTATCAAAAAGAAAAATGAAATACAATATGACCCACTTACACCTTCCCAGGCATATGCTGAAAATACTCTGTATTCTACCCCAGAGACATTTTTCATGTTTGTTGCTACTCTACCATAATAGCTAGGAAATGGTATCAGCCTAGATATCCATTAACTGATGAATAGATAATGAAGATATGCTATACATATACACAATAGTATTTAATTCAGGTATAAAAAATGAACTTTTGAGTGAGGTAACCCAGACCCAAAAGGATATACATGGTATGTACTCACAGATAAGTGGATATTAGCCAAAAAGTACAGAATACCCAGGATACAATCCACAGAGTGTAAGAAGTTTAGCAAGCAGGAAGGCCCAAGTGAGGATGCTTCAATCCCACTTAGAAGGGGAAACAAAACACAGGAGGCAGAGGGAGGGGGGCCATGGGTGGGAAAGTAGAGGGGGAGGGGATAAGGGGAACTGGATCAGGTATGGGGAAGGGATAGGAGAGAAACCCAGAGGACCAGGAGAATGAAAATATGCAGCTTCTGGGGATGAGAGTCAGGGAACTCTCTAGAAAGAACCAAACACCTGGGAGATGAGAGACTCTCAGGACTCAGTGGGGGTGACCTTAGCCAAAATGTCCAACAGTGGGAGAGAGAATTCTAGAAGAGATCACCTCCAGTAGATAGACAAGGCCCCAAGTGGAGGGACAGCATTAACAACCCACAATCAAAACTTCTGACCCAGAATTGTACTCATCTAAAAGAACTGCAGGGACAGAAATGGAGAAGAAGCTGAAAGAAAGGCTGTCCAGTGATGGGTCCAACTTGGGATCCATCTCAAGGGGAGTCTCCAAGGCCTGACACTATTACTGATGCTATGGTGTACTTACAGACGGGACTCTAGCATGGTGGTCCTCTGAAAGGCCCAACAAGCACCTGACTGAGACAGATGTAGATACTTACACCCAACCATTGGACTGAGGTTGGGGACCCCTATGGAAGAATTAGGGGAAGGACTGAAGGAGCTGAAGGAGAGGGTGATCCCATAGGAAGACCAGCAGTCTCAACTAACCTGGACCCGAGGGAGCTCCCAGAGGCTGAGCCACCAACCAGGCAGCATACAGGGCCTGATCCAAGGCCCCAGGCACATAGATAGCACAGGACTGCCTGGTCAGGCCTCAATAGGAGAAGATGTGCCTAATCCTCTCAGAGGCAAGGGGGAGGGGGAATGGAGTGTAGAACTGTGGGGGGGTGGGATGGTGAGGCAACCACTGGAACGCAAATAAATAAAATAATTAATTAAAAAATGAACTTTGTGCTCAGTCTGTGCCACAGGGCTCCATAGCCAAATAGCGCCAGGAGAAAGCCAGCCTCCTCGGATGTGGACAAGCCTGTGAGCAGAGGTAAGACAAACACCACTGCTAAGCGGGACCACCTGGAACCTGCGGGACCCACCCGGAACCCGTGGGACACAGGGACCCAGGAGCAGCCTGGGACAGGAGCCTTCCTGTTTACACCTGTGGCCTGTGCTACATGGCTCCATACCCAAATAGCACAGGGAAAGAGCTAGCCTCCCAGGAGTGTGGACAAGCCTCTGAGTGGGGGTAAGTCAGCACCTCTGATCAGAGGGACCTGCCCAGAACCCTCAGGACACAGGGACTGAGGACTGGTCTTCCGGTTTCCTTCTGCAGTCAGGAGCTGATCCTGTGACACAGGGTTCCATACTCAAATAGTGCCAGGAGAGAGCTGGTCTCCCAGGAGTGCCTACACACCTTCAAGCACAGGAAGACCACCACTTCTGTTCAAATTCTTTGATCAAGAGGGACCCTCGCAGAGCTATCAGGACACAGGAACCAAGGAACAGCTGGGGACAGGATTCTTCTGGTTTCTGTTTGCACCCCAGAGCTGACCCTGTACCACAGCTCTCCAAACCCAAATTCCTCTCAGAGAGAGCTGGTCTCCAAGGAGTACTGACACAAAGGCTTACAGGAGGGACAATCCACAGTCAGAGAGAGCAAGACCAGCTAACACCAGAGATAACCAGATGGAAAAAAGGAAAGGGCAGGAATATAAGGAACAGAAACCAAGGCAACTTGGCATCATCAGAACCCAGCTCTCCCACCACAGTGAGCCCTGGATACCCCAACACACCAGAAAAGCAAGACTTAGATTTAAAATCACTTCTCATGAAGATGATAGAAGATTTTTAAAAAGAAATAAATAAATCCCTTAAAGAAATACAAGAGAACACAGGTGAATAGCTAGAAGCCCTTAAAGAGGAAATACAGGAAAACATAATCAAACAGACAAAGGAAATGAACAAAACCATCCAGGATCTAAAAAATGGAAATAGAAACAATAAAGAAATCACAAAGGGAGAAAACCCTGGAGATAGAAACCCTAGGAAAGAGATCAGGAGTCATTGATGCAAGCATCACCAACAGAATATAAGAAATAGAAAAGAGAATCTCAGGTGCAGAAGATACCATAGAAAACATTGACACAAAATCAAAGAAAATGCAAAATGCAAAAAGCTCCTAACCCAAAACATGCAGGAAATCCAGGACACAATGAGAAGACCAAACCTAAGGATAATAGGTATAGAAGAGAGCGAAGATTCCCAACTTAAAGGGCCAATAAGTATCTTCAACAGAATTATAGAAGAAAACTTCCCTAACCTAAAGAAAGAGATGCCCATGAACATACAAGAAGCCTACAGAACTCCAAATAGATTGGACCAGAAAAGAAATTCCTCCCATCACATTATAGTCAAAACACAAAATGCACAAAACGAGGAAAAGAATATTTAAAGCAGTAAGGGAAAAAAGTCAAGTAACATATAAAGGCAGACCTATCAGAATTACACCAGACTTCTCACCAGAGACTATGAAAGCTAGAAGATCCTGGGCAGATCTCATACAGACCATAAGAGAACACAACTGCCTGCCCAGGCTGCTATACCCAGCAAAACTCTCAATTACAACAGATGGTGAAACCAACATATTCTATGACAAAACCAAATTTACACAATATGTTTCCACAAACCCAGCCCTACAAAGGTTAATAGATGGAAAACACCAACACAAGGAGGGAAACTACATCCTAGAAAAAGCAAGAAAGTAATCTTTCAACAAACCCAAAAGAATATAGCCACACAAACATAAAAATAACATTGAAAATAAGAGGAAGCAACAATCACTATTCCTTAATATCTCTTAACGTCAATGGACTCAATTCCCCAATAAAAAAAACATAGACTGACAGACTGGATCCATAAAGAGGACCAGCATTTTGCTGCATACAGGAAACACACCTCAGGGTTAAGGACAAACACTACCTCAGAATAAAGGGATGGAAAACAATTTTCCAGGCAAATGGTTCCATGAAACAGGCTGGAGTAGCCATTCTAATATCAGACAAAATTAACGTTCAACCAAAAGTCATCAAAAAAAGATAAGGAAGGACCCTTCATCCTCATCAAAGGAAAAATCTACCAAAAAGAAGTCTCAATTCTGAACATCTATGCTCCAAATGCAAGGGCACCCACATTCATAAAAGAAACCTTACTAAAGCTCAAAGCACACATTGCACCACACAATAAGAGTAGGAGACTTCAACACCCCATTATCATCAATGGACAGATCTTGGAAACACAAACTAAACAGAGACACAGTGAAACTAACAAAAGTTATGGACCAAATGGATTTAAAAGATATCTATAGAATATTTTCATCCTAAATCAAAAGAATATACCTTCTTCACAGCACCTCATTGTACTTTCTCCACAACTGACCATGTAATTGGTCACAAAACAAATCTCAACAGATATAAGAAGATTGAAATAATCCCAAGCCTCCTATCAGATCACTACAAATTAAGGCTGGTCTTCAATGGCAACAAAAACAACAGAAAGCCCACATACACATGGAAACTAAACAATGCTCTACTCAATGATTACTTGGTCAAGGAAGAAATAAAGAAAGAAATTAGACTTCCTAGAATTTAATGAAAATGAAAGTTCAACATACTCAAACTTATGGGACACAATGAAAGCTGTGTTAATAGGAAAACTCATAGCTCCGAGTACCTCCAAAAAGAAACTGGAGAGAGCATACACTAGCATCTTTTTTTTTTTAATTTTTATTTTTTGATACTTTATTTATATTTCAAATGTTTTCCCCTTTCCAGGTCTCCACTTTGGAAACCCCCTATCCCCTCCACCTCCCCCTGGCTCTATGAGTATTCCCCCACCCACATACCCACTCCCGTCTTCCCACCTTGGTATTCCTCTATACTGGGGCCTCTAACACCCTCAGGCCCAAGGGCCTCTCCTCCCCCTGATGGCCAACAAGACCCTCCTCTGCCACATATGTGGTCCAAACCAATGACTTCATGAAATTCACAGGCAAATGGATGGAGCTTGAAAATATCATCCTGAGTGAGGTACCTTAGTCACAAAAGAATGAACATGGTATGTACTCACTGATAAGCAGATATTAGCCCAAAAGTTCAGAATACCCAAGTTTCACTTCACAGTAACCGTTGGACTGAGTGTGGGGTCCCAGGTGGAAGAGTTGGAGAAGGGACTGAAGGAGCTGAGGGAGTTTGCAGCCCCATGGAGGGAGCAACAGTGTCAATTGGCCTCCCCCCCCCAGTGCTCCCAGAAACTGGACCACCAACCAAAGAATACACATGGAGGGATCCATGGTTCAGACTTTCCCAGTCATCAGAGCATCAGATCTATCTACCGAGTGTATTTCTCTAGGTTTTTGAAAAGCTATTACTTTTATTTATTCCTTAAAATTTTCATGTATGTATACAGTAAATTGTGATTCTATGGACCTATTGTTTTCCCCTTCCATTCCCCCCTGGACCCCTTCAACACATCTCCTTCTCAAGTTCATGTTCTTTTCTTTTTAATGTCCCTTGAAGTCCACCTAGTGCTGTCTATATGTGTATGACAAATGGGCAAATTACTACTGGCTACACCTGATGGCCAAGTCTGGCTCCATCTTAAGATTGGAAGTCATCTTATTACAAGGTCCAAATAAGTTCTTTCCTGTGTTCTGTAACATTTGGGTTTGACTAGTTCTTGACCCATTTTCTGGAACTTGGCATGTTCCGTATCCTGTACCCTAACACTCACCCTGATAAGATGTTCCGCCAAATACTTTAGAAATGTTCAGCCAAGTTTCTTTGTAACCAAAATTCCTCTAGAAATCTCCAAACCCTTAAAAAATATCCCTAGCCTTACAGTAGTTGGGGCTATAGAAACCCACTATCTCCTGCGTTCAATGCAATCTTCTCAAACCCAGCTTTAGGGAGATAGCCCTGTCTGACAAAAAAAAAAAAAAAAAAAGCTTGCATAATTTAACCGAAGAATTTGGGTAATGGTCTTTACTCTTGTTTGGTGGGATTAACATGCCCTCAAGAAAAAATGACTCTTCCCTAGCAGCCACCAACTGCTGATAGCCTTAGCTATGGATGAGTTCTCACTATTCCCACTTTGTGTTGAACACGCAGCAGTCATTTGTCCTCAGCACTATATGGCCAGTTTCACATCCCTGCATTAACCATTGCCCACTGCAGAAAGAAGCTTCTCTACCTAAGGTTGAGAGTAGCACAGATATATGGATATCGACATAAATATTTAGAAGACATTTTGGCAACATGACCATTTGGGGCCTAGAACCTCCAAACATGGTCTTTTGACCAGGTTTACAATATCATGTGTGTTTTCCCTCCTATGGACCAGTTCTCAAATCCAACCAGAAAGCAGGTTGGTTACCCCCATAGCCTTTGATGCCACTGTTACACCAGTGGGACGTTCTTGCTTAGTAAGTTGGTATTGTTGAAAATCAGGTCCAGCACTGTCTAAGACCATTGGTGTCTTTTCTCTTCCATGGCCTGTATAATACTTTCCAGCAGTACGAAACCTACCCAGCTGGTAGGAAATTTCCTGGTCATTTCAGGATTGATTTCTTTATGTCCTGTAACCAAAGTGTGTGGTGTCTTCAGCAATAAGATCTAAACATCTAGTTATCATTGACTGCTAAGACCAGTGGCAATAGTTTGTTGTTTTAGAGACCTCTGATACTTCCCTGACTAATAACTCACAGGGATGTATCCCATGCCTGGCACTGAGATTTTCACTTAAAAACCTCATGTCTTCTGAGAGCAGCACTGTCCATGTATGCAGGGTACTTCTGTTTATATATATATATATATATATATATATATATATATATATATATATCTCACATGTACATTATATATACTATGCAATGCAATATATGCAATAAATATACAATATAATTTGTACATATAAGTGTGTGTATATATAATGTGTATTTAAGCTAAGACAATATATACATATTTTTAGTTAACCTGCTCCCTGCCCCATCCTCTCTCTCATCTCCTCACCCCCATCCCTAACCAAACCTTTAATTTCCAGTATTCTTTGCCCTCTTCTTTCATAACACATATATTCTATCCCTTCTATTTTTAAGAGAATAATTTCCCCCAATCATTTTACACTTATCTTTTCTACTTACAATTACAGAAAATTTTCTTACTCATCTTTAGTGAATCCTCCATAAGATACCAACCTTTTCTCATGTTTGCATTTTGATATTTCTTGCATGTAATTCTGGGAGCAGAGGTGGTGATTCTCAGCTGGTACTCTGTACAGCCATATTATTTGCTTACATTAAAAACTTCCTCACCAGTTCATGAAGGCTGAAGAGCAGCCTCCTGGGAGTCCTTGTAGACCAGCTCATTAGTGAAATAAATCTGAACTGTTATATGCCACTGAATCTCTCAGTTGTTTGCTACGAAGCAAGAGATGACTAATGTGGACAGTGAGAAAACAGCCATTTCATCGCAGTCCTTATAGATGCTAGGTACAGTTAAAATAGAATATCTGGGTGTGTGTGGTGGTATCATACCTGTGATCTCAGCGCTCAGGAGATAGCATCATGAACTCAGACTCAGACTTAGCCACCTAGTCACACACACACACACACACACACACACACACACACACACACATACACACACACACACACACACACGGGGGGGGGTGGAACTAATGGGGGTGAGCAGAAAAAGGGAGCTAGAGGAATATCCAGTTCTTACATACATCTGTCTTTATCCCATCCCAGAAGCATAATATGGTTTAGACATACCTTGTGACTTGGATTGCCACCAATGAAAACTTGCATGTGCTGAGCAATCCTGCACTCTATGGGAAGAGGTACTGCTCTTATTATATAATACTAGTTACTGCTCTTGTT
The DNA here is from genome assembly GCA_028551405.1 of Uromys caudimaculatus. Lineage (NCBI taxonomy): Eukaryota > Metazoa > Chordata > Mammalia > Rodentia > Muridae > Uromys > Uromys caudimaculatus. Next base: position 72,230,494 of record CM052704.1, on the reverse strand, counting down.
GTATAATACTCATGCTCACAGCAGGAGCCAAGAACTGGAAAGGGTAACCAGACAGAGTGGAATACATAACAAAACACCAAGGAAAGCCACCTCACAGTTACAAAATGTATAGGACAAATCTAATTGTTGTTAACTTTTTTGTACATATTGCTGCAGGCTGTTTTACTAACATACCTGAGGGGAAAATTGTTTTATCACTGTAGATTTTGAAAAGGATTTCAACAAACTAAAAATCATTCCTTATTTCTAAAAAATAAATAAATAAAAATAATGAAAATATAAATTGATGGCTATAGCCTAAACAGAAATAAATATATGTCACTGCTATTAATATTTTGCCAAAGAAGCTTTAAAGCTACTTCCACTAAGTCAGGAACAAAACAAGAGATACCTATTAATACTACCTCCTCTGTGAGTTCACACTGTCCTGGGGTTTTAGCAAATGGAAAAGGAAAGGAAAAAATTAGAGACATAAAATCGCAAAGACAACAAAATGATCTCTGTGTAAAAGGAGAATCATTTTTGTGTCTACTGTGAGATTCAGCAAAGGAGAAACACTGGTATTGTTGGGCAGCCTAAGAGAACAGAGAGCTACAAGCCTGGATGAAAAACAGCCCCACTGCCACAGACTGGAATGAGAAGGTCTGTATGAGTTCCCAGGTTTTCTTATTCTTAAATGTCTTAGATTAATATACAAAATATTGGGCTTCATTGTGGCTCTGTTGTATCTGTGCCATCCAACCTTGGTCCCCTTTGTTTCCTTTCCCACCTATCTCTCCCATGTCCTCTTTCTTTTTTACTTCTTTAGTTCCTTTACTTCTCCCATGTGGCCTTTGTGATGGTTTGGATGAGAATGGCCCTTATAGGCTCATACATTTGAACACTGGGTTCCAGTTGGTGGAAAGGTTTGGGAAGGTTAGAAGGTGTGGTCTTGATGGAGGAGGTACATTACTGGGGGGTGGGCTGTGAGGTTTCAAAAGCACACACCATTCCCAGTTAGCTCTTCTTGCTTCCTACTTGCAGATGCTTTGTGAGCTCTCAGCTGCTTCTTCAATGCCTCGCCTGCCTGCCTGCCTGCCTGCTGCCATGTTCCCTAACATGCTGGCCATGGACTCATGCTATGCTCCCAGTCTTTCTTCTATAAGTCAGCCTTGGTTATGGTGTCTTCACAGCAAAAAAAGTAACTAAGACAGCCCCCTTCTTTTTCTTCATTGTGTGTATTCTATACAGATGTATTCCACATCTGTAAGGGCTCTGCTTCCTGTTTCCTGATCTCCTTTGTAGTTTCATGACCTACAAACACAAAATATAATTAATTACACACACATAAAATTTAAATATAGGTTCTATATAAAATAGAAAACTTGCAATGCAGTATTTGCAGTATTTGAGTCTGGCTTATTCAGTGATTTCTTGAGGCATCCATTTTTATGTAAATGTTATGATTTCATTTTTCTTTATGTGAAAATAAAGTCCCATTGGGTATGTGAGCCATTTCTTTTTTCATTCATCTCTTGATGGACATCCAGGCTTATTCCATTTCCTGGCTACTGTGCATGGTGTGGTTGTGAACACGAATGCACAAGTATGTCTGAAGACGGCTGACTTGGCGTCATGGGTGCATGCCTGAGTTGTACTCCTGCACCACATAGTAGCTCTAGTTTTTGGTGTTTTGAGAACCCCCATGCTGATTTCCACAGTGGCTGCTCCAGTTCACATTTGTAGCAGCAGAAACAGAGGTTGTTCCTTTCCAGTATCCTCACCAGCATCTGCTGTCATTTGTTTTCTTGGTGATACCCACTCTGATTAGAGATAAATGAAATCCCCAAACAATTTTAACTTTACTTTCTCTGATGGCTAATGATCTTAACCATGTTTTCAAAGATTTATTAAAAATTTGCATTTATTTGCAGAATTGTCCATTTAATTCATAAGACCACTTACTGATTGATCATGGATGTGGTTTTTTTTTTTGCATACTTTATATATCTTGGATATTAGCTTTCCGTCTGACGTTAGTTGACAGAGATCTCTTCCCATTCTGCAGATTGTGTCTTCACTGAGGCGCTTACTTTCTTTGCTGTAGGAGCATCTTCATTTCATGCCATCCCATCTGTCAGTGAGTGTGTATGTGTGTGGGGGAGGGGAGCTGTTTCCTGTAGTGTTGGAGTCCTGTTCAGGAAATCCTAGCCTGTGACTATATCTTGACATGTTCTCACATACAGTTTCAGATCTTACAAATAAGGCTTTGATCCATTTCTAATTGGTTTTTCTGCAGGGTGAGAGATATGGGTCTGTTTCACTCATCTATGTTTAGAAATCCAGCTGTCCCGGCACCATTTACTAAGGAAGCTGTATCTTCCATCTATATACTTGACAGCTTTGTAAAAAGAAAACATTAGGCTGTTGTAGCGGTATGGGTTTACTTCTGGGTCTTCTCCTGAGTTGGCCTGTGTGTCTGTTTTGTGCCAGTACCGTATGATGGCTCTATAATATAATTTGGACTTGGAAATTGTTCCTTCTGTAGCATTGCTCTTTCTGCTAATGATTGCTTTCGCTATTTGGAGCCTTTTAAATTCACAGTTTGAAAATATATAATACTTATATATTTGATTTTGAATTATATACATGAAATTGAAATATATGTAAAATTGCAGCATGGTCTCAACTCTTCACTTTGTGTGGCCTGTAAATGATGATGCTAATAACAGTGAGTAAGGGCAAAGCTCAAATCTTGGTTTCTAAACATGTCCCATAAAAAATGCTCCAGAAGACAATTTGAAATGGTCCCCAATTGCCATGTTCTGAATTTGAACATCAAAATAAATAATGGTAGCAATGAATTATGACCCACTTTTAAAAATGACTTTTTTTCATGCCACCAATAATAGACGAACTATAGAAAAATTCTCTCAGAAGCATGTGAAAGGAATAAAAGAGCACGTGTCACAAAATGGCCATTTTGTGAAAATCATAGAAATAAGCAAACCAAGCAAAAATTATCCGTGCTACATAGCAAATTTCAGGTTACCCAGGGCTACATAGTGAGGCTTTATCTCAGAGAAAAAATCATCTCATCAGTCATTAAAACTAGTTTCAAGTTTTAAAAAGAATAGCAAATAAAGTTACTCACCAACAATGTTGCTGCCAATTACTTACTAGTTACGAATCAGGAAATGGGAATTGTATATTTTAATAACCTAGCAGGCATGATGGTTGTCACACAGGATCAACAGGAGAAGCAGAGCTGACGTATTACTGAACATCCCAGATGAATGCTCTCCAAACCTAGGCCTGGAACATTCTCAGAGCAGGAAGAGAGTCATAAGGTGCTTTGATGAGAGCTGCCGTACAAACTGTTCCACCAACCCAAAATGTCAGGGACCTTCCTGTCTCCTGTTGCTCCCAAATTTTCCACCCATAATGCCTGTCCTAGTTAGCTTTACCACAGCCTTGATACACTGAAGAGACACCAGAGATGGAAGTCTCTATCGAGGGGTTGTCCAGATCACACTTGCCTTTGAGCACATCTCCAGGGAAATGTCTTGATTGTTAATTGACACAGGAGGACCTAGATCACTGTGGACAGCACTGTTCCTTGGGCTGAGATGGTAGACTAGCTAGCTAAGCGTAAGCCTGTGAGAAAGCCATCCAAACAGCATTCCTGCTGCAAGCTCCCTCCCTGCCCTCCCTTGATGATGTAACCTATAGCATGAAAAAGGCCCCGCCCTCCCCTGAATTGCTCTTACTCACGGCATTTTATCACAACCACAGAATAAAACTAGAATAATAGCACATACAATAATGAGAATAAGCCATTTTCAGGAGAGCAGGAGAAATGAACAACGCTCTAATGGAGGACTTGAAGTCAGAGGAAGAAGAATTTATGAACATAAAGAAAAAGCCATTTATTACAACTTGCCAAAAAAAAAAAAAAAAAAAAAAAAAGAGGAAAGAAAAAAAGAAAGAAAAATAACAATTTGAATACAAAAGACTATATCTCCAAATATTAAAAAAAAAAAAAAAACTCTTGCAAGATAAGCTCACCAAAGACTACTGCATAACCACCCTTAAAGACAAAACCAAAGTCTTCATTGCCAGTCAACACATGCATAAGGGATTTGCCCAAATCCTGCAGCCCCAAGCCCTAAGCCCTACAGCTCTTTGTCTTTTATGCACAAAAACTACACCACGGTTGTCACATTTCTGTTAGCAAGAAGCAGAAATACAGAAGCCAAAAAACAAGGTTAATACATGCAGGAACCTTTCCTTGGGGACTTTCTTGGAATTATGGACTAGGTTTCTGTTCCATTTTGGCAGGTGTTGGGGCCTAAATGATGGGGTTTAAGGTCAGAATGGTGCCTCTAACGTGGTATCAGTCATGAGAAGTCTTGTCACAAAACTAAAAAATGTTTAAGCTAAAATTTTATGATAAATTAACTTTAGAATCAGACAGGGATGGATAGTAGAAGGCCAAGTGGGGGAAACTCAGAGGAGAGATATTAAGATAGCATTATGGAGCACATAGGATGCAGAAGCAAGCGGATTTCTATGAGTTTAAGGCCAGCCTGGTTTACATAGTGAGTTCCAGGCCAGCAAGAGGAACATAGACCCACTCTGAAAAAGAAAGAAAGAAAAATCGGATAGCATTATGAGAAAAGAAACTTATCAGACATAGAACCAGGGAGTCTAACCTGCAAAGATGAGACCGAGAAAGAAAAACAGATGGAAGCAATACATCAACTAAGAAGATCAAAACTTCCTAGGTCAATTAAGTATTTCATCTGTAAGTTTAAGTTATCCTGTAAGTGCCGGTCAAAATTGATGGTGCGATGGTGAATATTGGTTGTCAAGAGGATGAATCTAGAATCCCCAAAGAGACAAACCGCTGGGGTCATCGAGGGGAAGCTTCTAGACTAGGTCAAAAGGAGATGGCCCACCCCTGATATTCATGACACCAGTCCATGAGCTGGGGTCCTGGATGAGATAAAAAGAAGAAACCAAGCAAATATAATGTGACAGCTTATCTCAGGCTCCTGTCACTGTGTCTTCTCCACAATGACAGACGACTTTCAAACCATCCAGTCATCCACTTCAGCAACACCTCAAATTTTTCTGCATCTCCCATTGTCCCTGAGTGGTTACCATCAAGTCTACTGAGCTAAAATAAAACCCTCTATAATTTGCTTTGGTCAGATAGCTGTTATATCAACAAGATATATAAGCAACATAAAATCGGTGCTGAGAGGTAGGGCTGTTGTGGTAAACAGGATCATGAGGTTCTGAGGCCTTCGGAACTCATTTGTAGGAGGCATATGGCTGAGCTTCTAACTTTGGGCTAAAAACCCTCTAGGATTCTATAATCATTGAGCCATTCTGGTGAGCTGGGAAGACCAGAAGATTTCAATAGGAAAAAAAAAAAGATTCTCTTGGGAATGGGGCTTTGGAGATATCCATGTGATATTTTGTCAGAGCATCTGACTGCATCTGCCTATGTTCTGAGAACAAGAGTGAGGCTGAATTAAAAAGTAATAGGTTAATTTGTTTGGTGGAGGAAATCTCAAGAGGGAATAGCATTCAAGCTGTGTCATGGTCACTGCTCTCACCCAGGCCAACAATGAGAGAGCAACAGGGGCGGGGGGGGGGCATATGAAAAATGTGCACCGTTAAAGAGAAACCTGCGTTCTGCGCTGAGACCACAGAAAAGGTGATCTCTGAGTAAGACCCCGTCTACTGAAGGCTCTGTCTATAGAAAACCCAAATTTATTTGAGGGGAAAGAGCCTTAACTGGGGGTGCTACTGAAAGAGTTCCCTGGTTGTTTACTTAGCCTCATGTCAACTCGACACAAACCACAGTCAGCTCGGAAGAAGGACTCTGTTGAGAATATGTCTCTATAAGATTAGCCCATGGGCCAGTCTGTTAAGCATTTTTTTGATTACTGATTGATGTGGGAGGGCCCAGGCCATGGTGGAGGCTTCCTCCTGTGTGGTGTAAGAAAGCAGGCTGAGAAAACCACGAAGAGCAAGCCAGTAAGCAGTATTCCTACATGATCTCTGGATCACTTCTTACCTGTAGATTCCTGGCATCCGTTCCTGCCCTGACTACTTGGCTTCAGTTACAGACCATGACCTAAGAGTTATGAGATGAAATAAACTCTTTCTTACTCAAGTTGCTTTTGGCCATGGTATTTTATCATAGCAACAAAACCCTAAGCTATACACTCATTAAAAACAACTCCTAGAGAGTTGCTTCTTCAGGGTCAGCACACAAACGCCATTGCAGTTATGGTCCAAAGGAGCCAGACTACATCCTGAACTGGCGGTAGAACTGGCATTGTGAGTGACATGATTTTTACAGGCATGTGCAATGCAATATAGAGATCATGGAGGCTTGTCCCACATTTCTGAAGATGGTGTATGGCTGGGCTAGAATCCTGCATGGAGCCCTCAAGAGGCCATTGTGTGAAGGTGAATCGTAAGTTGCAATGGAAACCATTGCAGTAGAGACACCAGAATCCTGGGGCATCTGCATGAACCAAGAGAGGCACTACATGCTTTATAGGAGGTAGGGTGGGGGCAGCAGGGGTGCCCTAGGCCCTCGGAGCCCAGAGGATGCCACCATGAGCTCTAGATGACAGACTTGGAGCTGCAGAAATTTGTGTTTTCCCTGCTGGGTTTCCATCTTGCTGATCTTTCCTGATTGGCCCCATCCCTCTCTTTTGGAATTGGGTTGTTTACTCTTTACCATTTTAAATTCTTTAAGACACTGCCTGAGTCTCAAAAGAGACTTTGCAGTCATGCTTTTGAACTGTATTCGAATGAGTAAAGACTATGGGGACTTCAAAACTTTCAAAACAATACAAAATGGCTTTAATTCATTTTGCACTGTGAAATGTCCCTGACCTTTGAGGACAGAGAGTAGAAAGTTGTGACTTAAAAGTAATCTGCTTTGATGTGATGTTGGCAGATATAGACTTGTGCTTAATACTGACTGCCATCTTGACAGAATCTAGAATCCCCTAGGAAGCAGTCCTCTAGGGATATCTCTGAAGGTGTTTCTAGATTAGCTTCATTGGGGTGAGACATTCCACACTAAATGTTTGTGGTACCATCCCAGGAGCTGGGGTCCTGGACAGAACAGAATGAAAAGGAGAAGCAAGCTCAGCTTTCTCTCTCTCTCTCTCTCTCTCTCTCTCTCTCTCTCTCTCTCTCTCTCTCCCTCCCTCCCTCCTGCTGTGGAGGCAATGTGATGAGCAGCCCAGTAACGATGGCTTTTCCAGTCTGGCCTTTGTCTTCTCTTCCTCCAAGAATGGAGTGGGTGGGAAGAATGGGAGACAGACAAGGGAACCTTTGTTTGCCATATGCGAACACTTTGTGTGAATGAGGGGAGAGTAGCACAGGAAGTAGAAGCAGGCAGATGAGAGAGGGTTGTGGTGTAACCCCTCTAGGTGTCAGTAGGCCTGGGATGCCCAGTGTCACAAGTTACAGCTCCGGCAGAGGGCAGTTCCTTGCAGAGCCAGTCTACAGATCTGTGGAGGGTAGGGCAATAGATCTCCCATGTCTAGCAGGTGTTGAAGGCTGGAGCAAGTCCCTCAGCTTGCAACCGGATTAGCAGGTCTTAACATCTTTGGGAACAGGGCTCAGTCTCCAACACGTGAGAGCTAAGGCCGTTTTCTTTCTCCTCTCTTCCTGATAAGTACTCTCCAGAAAGCACTGTGAGCTCGACTTGGACCAGAACTGCTACAGGGATTTGTATAGAATCTGGGGGCTCTGATCTGCTCTGTGTGTGTTTGTGTGTGGGTGTGTGTGTGTGTGCGCGCGCACGCAAATGAGGCCAACAAACAGTTGTTGGGCTAGGAATGGAAAGCAAAAGCCCACCAAAATCTGGGGGGATTCTCAGTACCAGAACTATAAACTGGGAAAAGCTGAGGGGAAAAGGCTCGAAACCCCAGCCTCAGGACTGCTGCAAGGCAAAAGCAGCCTGCTGGCTGGGCTGGACTGGTAAGTGAATCTGAATTTGTTTTCAGCTACTTTCGTGTTCAGCTGACACAACCAAAGCCCTGATCTCTCCCTGGGCCCACCCGTTAGTTGCTGTGGGTTGCCAAACAGCCTGATGGGATGTCAGAGACTAGACCCGTGAGACGCTCTGCTCCTATATCTATCATTAGGAAGAAGATGGGCCCTCAGGAGACACGAAACCTGACAGCACCTTCATCTTGGACTTCGCAGCCTTCAGATTGTATGAAATGCTCTTTTGCTTTTATATATCTACCTAGTTCATAGTGTGTCATGATTCGTCGTGGCTGTCAACTTGCTTAGATTCAGGGTGAGCAGAGGAATGGTAAAGCATACTTCTGGCTATGTCTATGAGAAAGTTTCTAAAGAAGATTGGCATTTGGATCAATATGCTGAATGGAAAAGACCAGCCTGCATGGGCAGCACCAGCCAAAGAACTGGTGAGCCAACGGAAGAAGCTCATGAAGGAGAGACCCACTCTCCCTTACTCCAGCCCTTCCCTTCAGAGCAGGTACCACTTCTGTTTTTCCTGCCCTTGAACATCAGTCTCAGACCCGTCATCCTTTGCACTCAGCTTGCACCAGCTGCTGTGGGTTGGGTGTCCAGCATTGAATCTTATGCTGAGTAGTATCCCAGGTCTTGCTCTGCTGAGATTCCTGTGTTCTTTCATTGGGCTGCAGCTTTCCTTGGCTCCTTAGCTTGTCCACTACTGTGGGACTGCTCAGCTGCTGATCATGTGATCCAATCCAGCAAACTCACACAAGCATGATCTCCTGATTCTTTCACTACTAAGTATTTTGATGAAATAGCCTGAATGGACTAAGACAGAAGGTTTGAAGACAATAAATAAATACGCATCTCATGACAAAGTATTGTATTAGTTATGTTATTGTTCTTATTACAGTTACAGTGGGCTAAGAGTCCATGATGGCAAGACTGAGGCATGGTGGCTAGAATTGGAAGCCAAGAGCTCACATCTTAGCCTGAAAGCGGGGAAAAAAAGTACTAGAAATGTCATGTATTTTTACATTCTCAAAGCCTGGCCCCAGTGACACACGTCCTTCAGCAAGGCCACACCTCCTAAACCTACCCAAACAGCTCCACCAACTAGGGATCAAGTATTCAAATTCCTGAGACAATAGGGGACATTTCATTCAAACCACCACCATTAGGCTGAAAAGAAAGTGGGTAATGAGTTCACAACAAACCTGAACTCTATCTCTGGGTCTCTGGGTCCCTTCCCCAAGCTCCCTTATGTAGCCCCATTCCATGCACGGGCATTGATATCTATCTGGATTGTGGTTGTTAGCATTCCTTTTAGGCTTCACCTAGCAGTTACCTGGCAACAGCTAGGTAGGCCTGGCTTGCTATAAAAGGGGCTGTTTGGTCCCTCCTTGCTCTCTCTGCCCACCTCCCCCCAACCCCTTTCTCTCCCCTTTCTCTCTCCCCGTGTTCTTGGCTGGCCTCTTTTTCTCCTCTCTCTCTCTCTCTCTCTCTCTCTCTCTCTCTCTCTCTCTCTCTCTCTCTCTCTTTCTCTCTCTCTCTCATAAACTCTACTCTACACTATACCTGTCTTACTAAACATATCCTTGTTCTTTTATATAAAATACAGCAGTGGTAGTCTCTGGAAGTGTACAATTTAAGGGATAGATAAGGACACTCAAACTAAGAGACATTTTGCAAAGAAAATTCTAGCACAAGATATTCTAAACGTCTGAGTAAGCCGGAGGGGATGGATGGCCTGGGGGAGGGGGTGAAGATGATGGCAGTGACATTATTTTCACCTTTCCTGGGGATTAGACTGAGGAAACACAGAATGAAACAGTTCACTGGGTATCAGAGAACAAAAGTACAATACACCGAGCTTCAATGGTCTAATTAGCTCTGATTAGTAATTAATTCATTATTGGGAAACATATTGTCTACGAGGTTGAACTCCCAGGGAGCTGCTTGAGGGAGTAGACTTTAAAGGCAGCAAAGGTTGACGCTGTGAGTTCTCAGCCCTCATCAAGAAGCCAGCTCCTCTGGCATCTGTTTACAAAGGAGAGAGGCGTTCCCTCCAGTGGACCATCTCTGGAGGACCGTGCCAGGAGATGCCCAATACAAAATGATCTCAATGATATTTTGTAGACTTTTTTCCCTCATATTGCTTTGTTTGAGAATTTTTTGTCTTACCGTTTGTATATTATATATTTTTTATCTTTATGGTGTGTGTATTTCTTGTGTTTTTAAATTTTTTCTTTCTCTTTAATTCTGTGTTTGTTGTTTGCTGTTTGTTTTCTAATGAAAATAAAAAAGTTCATTGAGTTGGGTGGGTGAGGGGCTGAGGAGGATCTGGAAGGAGTTGGGGGACAGGAAACTGTGATCGGAATATAGTGGAGAAAAAAATGTTTTCTCAAAGAAAAAAACCAAGAGGGACTAAGGATTGGTGTTTCCAAGTTGCTTTCCTCAAAGGATATTATTCACTTCGTGGGAGAGAGTAAAGTAAACAACTTAAGGTTTAGTTAGGTGGTGTAGAGATCCTTAGGTTAGACCTGTTTTCTTCTCTTTAAACAGAGAAAATTAAATAGAACAATATGTTTTGATTACTAGTGCTGGGAAAGACAAGGTAGTCATTAAATGAACTGAAAAATAAAACTAATTAACATGGGACAAAAAGAACAAACAGCAATTCCATACAACTGGCTACATTAGGAAGAGGGAAAGAAGATGCAAGTGCACTGAGCAAACCAGTCAGCTCTATCAACCAGTATATTTTACGCTGAATTTCCCCATAAAACACACAAAGTGTCAGATAAGGTTTAAAATACCCACCTCTATAAACCATTTATATGAAGAAAGGCAAAATTAAAGACATGCACAAAGAAACATCTCTCTCTCCATCTCTCTCTCTCTCTCTCTCTCTCTCTCTCTCTCTCTCTCTCTCTCTCACACACACACACACACACACATACACACAGAGGGTCTTTGTCACCAATTTCTGGCACTGAGCTTCAAAACCCTGAGTAATAGGGATGTCTTTGTTATGCTAATGAGGCAAGTCCAGGTGGAGGCCTTAGATAGCTTCAAAACGGTGACTGTCAGAGAACCAATCACATGATTAGAAGGCTGGAACTTTCAGAGGCTTGACCTTGGGAGAGAGGAAGGATGCTAGAGATTAACTTCAATCATAAGGCTAGTGATTTAATCAAGTCTGCCATTAATGGATGACGGAAAGAAAAAGATCAGGTCACTGAAGCTTGCAGGAGCATCCTGGTTGGGGAATACACTGTGAGGGGTAACATGCCTGGTGCCACAGGAGAAGCCCCTCCTCCCAGACCAGGCCCTGTGTTGGTTATGTCCTTGAACTATCTCTTGTCATAATGTAAGTGTAATGTTTTGTTTTTATTTTTCTTAATACATATGTGTGTGTGTGTGTGTGTGTGTGTGTGTATGGACATATACATATTTCCATAGGTATGTGTGTGTGTATGTCTGTGTGTGTGTGTACATATGTGTGTGTGTATATATGTGTGTGTGTACATATGTGTGTGTGCATGTGTGTGTATAGAGGTGGTGGTCAGAAGACAACTTTGACCATCTCTTTTCACCATGGAAACTTCAGGTAGGGAACTCAGGTTGTCAGGTACGGTAGCAAGCACCATGACCTGCTGAGCCGTCTCGCCTACCCAGACTTCTGGTGAGTCTGTGAGTCACTCTCCTGAATCAGCCTGAAGTGAGTTTTTAGAGCCTTCCATATTTGTAGACAAGTCAGATGGAAGCGCGGGTACCTACTTATAGCTGGCATCTGACATTAGTTCTCGTCTGTGTCACAATTGAAAATAGAACTCTCAGGTGGCATCTGAAGATCAGTTATTCCAGAGTAATAGTACTGAAATTAAAATCGCCAATCAAGATAAAGATTAAAATGTATACTTTATGGAAAAAAATTAGTATGTACCAAAAATAACAGCAGCTAAATATGTGAAGAAAAAAAAAGAGAGAAGAGATGCAGGGAAATGAGATAAAAATTTAATTGTAGAGAACAACAACAACAAAAAAAGGAAAAAAAAAGAAATCTTTCAGAGTTAGTGGAATCTACAAGACAAAAAAGAATCTGGAGAGAATCTGGAGAAATTTAGCAATGTGATCAGTGAACTCAATTTATTAGACACTACTTGGGAACTACAATGCTTCAAAAGAGAATACAGAATATACTCTGTGATGTTTATAAACTTCACTTGTGTAACTGACCCTAGAGAAAGTCATAAGCGTAATAAGAGGAGAGAAGACTAGGGAGGGAAGGGATAGTCCCACCACTTGAGAGGTGGAAACAGATGGACCAGAAGGTCTCAGCTAGCAGTGGCCATGCCCATGCCAGACCGCCCTGGGCTACCCTGTTTCAAAAAGAGGGATGCAAAAATACTCCATCTTCTCTGACTACAGTCCTCAGGAATTAGAGATAAAAACCATGAAATGATAAATAGTGGACCAGTTCCCAACATTCACATGGAATGACTTACAACCGCCTGTAACTCCAGTTCCAGATCAGACACTCAGTCTGCTCTCTGCAGGCACTGAACACATGAGGCACACACTGAAACAGACCCACACACAAACATGCAAATCAAAATAAGAATAAATCTTAAACAAAAACCCAACCACCCCTTAGTATCTCGGGCCAGTCCCTGAATCCCCACGGATACCAAAATCCATTTAAGCTCAAGTCCCTTATACGAGCTGGCATCATAGCTCAATATAAGCCACATATATCCTCTTACATATTTTAAATCATTTCTAAACTTTATCTAAAGCTTTGTATAATATAAACATTATGTAAATAGCCTAGACATTACACTGTGTTGCTCACAGAATAGGGATCGGAAAAGGTCTGCACTTGATCATAGCAGACAGTCTGAAGTCTGAGGTTGGTTGAATGTAGCTATTGAACCCAAGACACACATGGCCAACTGTTGTACAAAACATATCTAAGATAATCCTTGGATAAACACACACACACGCATGCACACGCACACACCCCTCTATCAAACCGAACCGTTCTCCACTACAATCTGTGATGCTGAGCACAGCAAGTACTCTGAGCAGAACTCAACATTAAATATCTTTATCAGTTAAAAAGTTAAAAGTAAAATAATTTAGTATGCACTGTAAGGAGTTGAAGTGAACATCAAAATAACCAGAAAGAAGGAATAGACTGAGGCAGAGTTGGCATATGAAATAGCATAAAAGCAGAAAGGATAATAAAGAAAGCTTCATTGAGAAAGAAGAGAAACGAACATAAGAAAGCAGAGACAGCCCTAGACTCAGAGAGGACAGCAGAACGGAGTTGCTGTTAGGGACCCACCAGTGGAGACTGACTGGACACGGGTTCCAGCCAACAGAATGTCTTTATTAGCCAGCTGGCCACTATACTGGGTTCCTTTTCACAGCTTCTAAATTGTTTACACTGGAGGAGAACCCACTCCTTTATGTCCTTGTGCGTGTTATACCGCAAGTGTTCATCTATAATGACAAAGAAGGATATGGCCCACCTAAATCTAGATCCTGGGCTTCCTCGTGTGTAGCAAGCTGTCTATTACCATTCCACTGTTGGTGGGGACAGGTACCACACGCTCCACTGTAGCTGGACCTGCACCCCTAGTTATGGTGGGGACAGGCACCACAGGCTCCGCTGTAGCTGGACCTTCACCCCTAGTTATGGTGGGGACAGGCACCACGGGCTCCACTGTAGCTGGACCCTCACCCCTAGTTATGGTGGAATAAAACCTTAAGGAAATCAGTGCCCAAGTAGATATAGGCCTGGGCCATCTAGAAAAGTCTTCACCCTGTCTGGAAGCCCAGTTATATTCCTTAGCCCAGGCTGTTCATAAGGATCGAAGAGGATTGGACCCACTCTTTATGAGACAAGGAGGTCTCTGTAAGACACAGAAAACCCTGTTGCTTCTATACACTCAGGATATGTTTTGTGCTTACAAGTTCACCCCCAAGAAAGGCTCTGGCCTTCACTGAGGTCCCAACACACAGTGTTCTCACTCCTGGCTTATAAAGACTTTCTGTCGGCCCAAACGCATGTCCAAGTAGTCTTCTCTGATGGGTCCCTCACAACAGTGTCACTGTGTCAAGCTTATATAGCAAAAAGGAAGAGGATGAGTTTTGAGAAAATGTTAATGTTTAAAATATTGATTTAAAAGGAAATGAGTAGAAACACATAAGAAAGTACCTGTGGTGCTCTGAATATAAACGGCCCCCACAAGAGCCATCGAGAGTGGCACTTTAGGAGGTGTGGCCTTGTTGGAGGAAGTGTGTCACTGGGAGGGATACTCAAGCCACGCCTAGCGTCTCTCCATCCTCCTGCTTCCTGTGGATCTGATGGAGAACTCCTAGCTACCCCTCTAACACATGTCAGCATGTGGGCCACCATGACGACAACGGGCTAAACCTTTGAACTGGGAGCCAGCCCCAATTAAATGCTTCCCTTTATAAGAGTTGCATGATCACGGTGTCTCTTCACAGCAATAGAAACCCTAATTAAAACAATGTCCTAAGTGGAAAAATAAAGTCAATCCAAAATTCTAGTAAACAGAGCTACTGTTCGGCTCTACTAGTCACCAAGGAAACAGGTTAAAGTCACAGTGTGTAATTCCCGCTTGTGCTGCCAAAGGAGTGCCAGTGTCCATTATAGACAAGAGAACAGCCTTCTTACACCTTTGCTGGAAATCTGACATGTTGGACACCCTTCTGAAAACCATTTGACGATAGCTGTGAAAGCACAAGGGCC
>CM052704.1:72183799-72215600 GCA_028551405.1 Uromys caudimaculatus | reverse complement strand
TTTTTTTTTTAAAAAGCATAATGCATAAATGCCTTCTATCACATGGTCTCAATATAAGAGTATCATACGAATATAAAATGTAGGCTTATACACATAAACACATAAAAGCTGATTCCTTTCTAAACATGAGACAAAGCATGTCATTTGCATATAGTGGCATTTACACTATGTGAACTGGAGATCATTTTCTCTTCAACAACTGAGGTTGGGAATATGGCCACTTTGGGAGCCCCTCGGCACCCAGGAGTGACTCTAGAAAGGCTAAGCCTTGGAACTTGGGTCACAACATTCTTGGAGTAAAGCGTATGAGAGACTTACTCTGGAGGAACATAAAGACAAATCCTCAAAAGAACCAAACTGGGCCAGGTATGGTGGTGCACACTTTAATCTAAGCACCTGGGAGGCAAAGACAGGGTGTATCTTCATGAGTTTGAGGGCAGCCTGGTCTACACAGAATATTCTAGGTCAGCCAGAATGACATAGTGAGACTCTGTCTCAAAAACAAAACGAGACAACAAACCAATCAAACCAAACGAATAACCATTGCTAAGAATATAATTCAAGAATGTTTTTCTCCCAATGGAAGAACTGCAACCAACAATGTGTAAGTCCCAACCTGCAGTTTCTAATAAGACAGGACATATTCCACACATGTCAAGAAAAAAAACCAAGGAGGGAATCTGACGTGAGGATTTCAAAGGGTAGGGGGTGTTGATCAAACAGAAAAACGTTACAGCAGGTGCTGTAAATACACACATGCTCAGACGTGTGAAGAAAGACGAACACAACAGAAAAACAGAATATAGAAATACAAAGAGAGCCCTGGAAACTATACACAATATAGCAGACATGAACATTCTCCTATGAGATGCTTAAGAGAGCTCAGAGACTACAGGAGGGAATGTCATTTGGAAAGGCATCGCAGCAGAACTTGTCCAAAGCACATCAGAGGAGCAAGTCTCAGTGAAAGTCTCAGTGGCTCTCAGAATCCTAGTCTGTGTAGCACAGCACCATCAGAAGGAGATGAAGCCACCAGGGCAGATGAAGCCACCAGGGCAGATTCAGCCACCAGGGCAGATGCAGCCACCAGGGCAGATGAAGCCACCAGGGCAGATGCAGCCACCAGGGCAGATGAAGCCACCAGGGCAGATGCAGCCACCAGGGCAGATGAAGCCACCAGGGCAGATGCAGCCACCAGGGCAGACACAGTTGGGGAAAGAATAGCTCAAAATCATCTCATGTTTGTGAAGGCTGCAAACACAGAATGAAGTCTGGGGGCGAGTGGTGTGACTCAGTGAGAGGGCATTGCCCAGAATATGTCCTTCAGAGCCTGGGTGGGATCTCAGTGCCACAGAACAGACAAACAGCAGCTAAGGAAAATGATACACGTGATGGCTTAGCTACGAAGTTACAGAATTTAAAAGGCAAAGACAGGACAATCGAAAGTTATAAGCTAGCCTGGGCTACATAGTGAGATACTGCCTGAAAAACTAAAAACAAAAAGACTCTCAGTGAACCTCAGACAAGACACACACACACGCACATGCACACACACACCAACCACTTCAACACATATCACAATTAAACAAACAAACAAACCAGAGACACACAGATAGACAAAAATGGAAAAAGCAAAGATTAGAATTTCTGAAGACTATCAGCAATTCTGTCAGTTCAAAGCCAATGCAGCAGCTCTTACGTAGGGAAAGGGGAGGGGAAAATGCCTGTTTACCTAGAATTTTCCATTGAATAAAATTATCCTTTAGAAATGAAAGCTAAATTAGAACATATTTTCAGATAAACAAAGGATGAGCTAATGAAAGACAAGATGCAGAACTGCATGATGAAAAACGGCCCAGGATAGTTTCCAGGAGAAACCAGAATGATGTCATTGCATTCACTCTCAGAAATGCAACGCCAGAAATGGAGTCCATGTGGGTCAATTAAAAAAGGTGTGTGAGGTCTTCAGTGAACAACTGTCTATGAATATGAAAACAGTAACGTAGTGTTGTTTAAAACACAGAGATGGAATGCAAGACAACAATAGAATAAAGGACAAGAGAAAGATTTGGAGCAAATACTGTGAGGTTTCAAATCATATATGAAAGCTGGGACTAGTAGTATACACCTTTAATCCCAGCACCTGGAAGGAAGAGGCAGGTTGATCTGTGGGTTCAAGGCCAGCCTGGTCTATAGAGAGTCTCAGGCCAGCCAGGGCTACACAGAGTGTGTCTAAGAAAAACAAAAGCAAAAAATAAACCAAACAATCAAACACAAAAATCAAAATCCACAAATCATGTCTGAAATGTTAAAATGTGTTGTAAAAGTATGCTGTAATAAGCCAAAGATGCTTATTTTAAACTATAGAGCAATATTGGGAGATAACATGGACACGTGTGAACAACATGTAATGTGAAAATTTCTAATAGTCACATTTAAAAAATCTAACCAAAAATATGAAATACAATTTTAAAATGTTATGTGTCTGTTTATGGGGTATACACACCACATATATATTCAGTACCCATGGAGGCCACAAGAGGGCATCAGATCTCCTGGAGCTGGAATAGCAGGCCATTGTGAGCTGCCATGTGGGTTCTAGGAATTGAACTCTGGCCCTCTGCAAAAGCAACGGATGATCTTAACTACTGATCCATCTTTTCAGCTCCTAAGAACATAATTTTAATATTTTTATTTAACATTATATATTTTAAAGATTATTGCAATATAAAATCACAAAAATATTAATGAGATATCTTTACCTTCTTTTTACATTCTAACACCTGGAATGTGTATTTTATATTTTCACCCATCTCAATTTGAATGATAACTTTTCATTAGAAACATATAATCTATATATGGATCGAGTAGAATTTGTAATTGAAAAAAAAAGTTTTCTATACTAAAATTGTTCTAAACACACAAAGAAATTTCCAGTAGCTCATTTAATTTTCAGTTTTTATATTTACATTTAAATTAATTGAAATGAACTATTAGACTTGCAGATTCAGCTCTGATAGGTACAGAGCTCAGAAATCATTTGCCCTTATAAGAACATAAAAAGAAACAAAAATCTTGAAAACAGAATGTGTGTAGCTTGTTTTTTCAACCCATTATAAAATTGAGGTTGCCAGGTAGTGTTCCACAGTGAAATCTGGAGAAAAGCAAAACCAAGAAGGCGCAGGCAAGATCTACCCACTGCAGCAGAAGCTTCCAGCTACCAACCGGTAGATACCCCGAACTATACTCTAGGATCTGGAGAGATGGCTCCAGCTCCCAGATCTGGAGCGATGGCTCCAGCTCCCAGCTCCAACATCCTGGTGTCTCTATCATCTCTTCCATGTCACTCTTACAGCTTCTGTGTTGACCTCTCTGGACCTGTCTGCAAGAATCTCGTTCTTACTGTACACTGCCTGGCCTCTGACTGTTCTGGCTTTGAAACAGTCAGAAGGGACTACGCGTTTATTATAACTAGACTTGAATATGATGCAGATTTTGGAATAACTATGATTAGTAGGTGGGGAACTCTGATGTAAAAATCAGAAAATATGCAAAAATAGATGGACAATATAAGCCGTGATTAAAAGCACCAGCTGCTCTTCTAAAGGACTCAGGTTTCCTCTCCAGCACCCATTCAGCCTCTCACAACTATCGGTGTAACTCCAGTTCTGGGAATTCAATGCCCTCTTCTGGTCTCCATGGTCACTGCACACACATGGTGCACATACACATGCAGGCAAAACATCTATACATATACATACACATCACATACACATACATACATACATAAATACATACATTTTAAAAATGCTAATTCTGATGAACTGCTAGAGACTGAGTGTGCTCTAAGGTGATCAAGATACTACCAAGGTCACAGTCTTAGGTCCCCACATGTTCACGAGTTTTCCCTCCAAAAACTGTATTGTCTTTATTATGAAAACTAAGAAAATATTTCCTCCCATGGCTCTGGCAAGCTGAGGGAAAACCATCTTGGAATACGCCCTGGCCATTTTCCACATAAAGACTTGCTCTCTGTGGGAAGACTTGAGCATAGCATCACCCCACCCAGACACCAGCACCCTGGCTTTCTTGTCCCATTTAAGAGAAAGCTGTAGTAATTGTGGAGGTCACACCTAGAGATGCAAGCCCAGTGAAAAAGGAAGATCCAATCATAGGATTTTAAATGCTTCTTCCTCAGATTTTATCACCATCTCAAGAGGGCTTCAGTGTGACAACAGCAGATTACACCTACAAGAGCCACAAAACACCCCAAACAGTAATAGAAAATACATTTAAACACTCAGAAGAGACTATGCTTTTATTATAACTAGACCCAAGCATGATGCAGAGTTTGGAATGACTATGATTGATAGATGAGGAATTCTGATGGAAAAATCAGAATATATACAAAAATAGATGGACAATCTGAGCAGAAGGAGAAGGCAGAGGGGGCTACACCTGGCACTGTAAAATGATACTAGTTTTCCAGACTTGTATGACTCATGAGGTCAGGGAAACTTCCACTCAGACGTCAGAGAAAGTCCTCGGAGGCCAGGCAGTGTACAGGAAGAACGAGATTCCTGCAGAAAGGCCCAGAGAGGTAAACACAGAAGCTGTGAGAGTGAAGTGGAAGAGATGATAGAGACACCAGGATGTTGGAGCTGCCAGACACATGACATCCTGCAAGCAAACGTGAAGGCAGCAGCTGTAGAGGGAAGCAATGCAGGCTCCACTGGGCAGCATTCTAGGGACGTTCACGTCATTCTGAGTATCTTGGATACTGGACTTGGAACCACAGGGTTTAATGTTTGCGCTGATGGATTTCAGTCTTGCTTTGGTCCACTCTTTTCTTTCTCTACTGTAATTCCTCCCCTTTGGAATGAGAATTAATCTGTGCCATGTACTTTGGAAGTATGCAACTTGTTTTGAGTATATCAAAGCATATTTCTAAAGGGCATGTATTAAGCCTCAGAGAATACTTTGAACTTGGACTTTTAAATGATATTGTGACTGTTAACATCATAGATATGGACATTCTGGGAGATAGACTAAATATATTTTGCATTATGGGATGAACATAGGCTTTAAGGACATCACTGGCGGAATGTTGTGTCCTAAGAAGATGGCAGATGTGCTTGGTTGTCAAGTTAACAGGGAGTTGACTCGTCGGACTTTCGGTGGTTAATCTTCATTGACAAGTTAAATGGCCTGAGAAATACATAGAGATTAAGAAAGAACATCTCAGTGTGTTTATGCTGGCATTTCAGGGAAAATTAACTCAAGGAAGATGATGTCGTTAGGTTTCTGAGGCAGCATAAAAGAGAGACCGAGGACAGAAAGAGACCAGAGTCTGGCCTTCAACAGACGGGATTGTGATTTTAGCACACATGGCAAAGGGCAGTCTTTCTCTCATGGGAATTGAAGGGTCTGCCAGGGGGAAAAGCCGACTGCGTCCCTTGGTAGGGGCAGGGCGAGGGTCTTGGGAATGAAGAAGTTGCTGCAGCTTTAGTGTCTGTTACAAGTGTCTCCTGAGTCTTTCTTTCCTGAAATAGCTTGCCCAAGGCAAAACAGATTACCTTGGGAGACAGGCTGTCTCTACAGACATTCTTTTCTGGATTGACTAAAAAAACCTGAGCAAGGGCATCTGTAATCTTATAGGGATTCTGTTTTCAACCAAGGCCCATATAAGAAGATATGCCTTGGGGTGTTCATCAAATACACTAGAGGTCTACAAGTAACACAAGAGGAAGAAGTTGGCTAGTGTAGCATCTTCTTTCTCTGATTTTTGAGCACCATAATTGAGCTGTGGTTTCTATTATACCCTCTTATCATGGTGGGCTAGAAGCTCTAAAACCCTAAGCCAGTACAAACTGCTCTCTTTTAAAATTATTTTTCTAAGACATTTTGTTGTGTATAGCTTTTGCTACCCCACCTAAGCTCCAAGAACAGGCAGCACTACCAGGCCCCACCCAGATTCCCTTTAATCCACGGTTTAAAAAAAACACACACACAGACACTCACGTTGCTCTATTTTAACTTGTCTTTTTGGCACAATTGCTGGGCGCTATTTATCTCCTACCTGGAGAAGTGTGGCCTTATCAATATTCTTAGCTCCCCACCTCTCTACCTGCCCTCAAATTTAATTGTTCAGTTACATCTAGTTCCTGCTTAACACCCCCAGCCACCCACCTGTAGGAGCAGTCCCAGGCCACTGCTCCACCCGAGATCTCACATAACTGGTCACCTTTTCTCCCTCAGAAGCATGGTGAACTCTCTCTTCCTCTCTCTCCTACCTCTGTCTCTTCCTGAGGGGACCTGGAAGTCCCACCTACTCCCTCTGCCCAGCAATTAGCCCATGGCTTCTTGGGGAAGGGGACATTTCCAATCAATACCATCCCTTCAACATTTGTCACTGCAATGCAAAGAAATGCAAGTCTACAACTACAGGATAGAGAGGAGACATGCACACACACACACACACACACACACAGAGAGAGAGAGAGAGAGAGAGAGAGAGAGAGAGAGAGAGAGAGAGAGAGAAGGAAATGCATAGAGAAGAGCCACTGGGAGATGTGTGAAGTTTGGGGAGATTAGAGCATATAAGAGGGGTCGCCTTAGAGGGGACTTCTCTTTGGCACGTTCATTTGATCAAGTAGGTGGTCCACAGGGTATGAAGAAGTGCCTCATCACAGACTCTAATTTCTCTTTGGAGTAACAACCAAGGCTAAGGGATCATGCAGCTTCTAAGGAATCAAGGAAGGTTAAAGGCTCACTAGCATTGTGGAAGCATTTGCTTAAGGTGTGGCTTTGTGCTAGGATGTGTTGTTCCCATCCACACAATAGGATAAAAGCTAAATAAACTGAAAACCACCAACTTTTCATGGATTCATCAGAAAATCGAGATTACTACCAGGACAAACCATCACTACTGTAAAGACAGATAGTCAGTTATATAGAACCTGCAGCTAAACTGGACTAAAACTGCCAAGACTGCTAAGGCTATGCAATCGTAACTGACCAACCTGAGCTAACGCCTGGGGATGCCAACTTAGAAAGGACTCTCACGCTTTTATGATTTATCTCCAAGAAGCCAACCAAGTTCTCTCAATGAAAATGGCTGGGTTTTTTGGAAGGCACCTTGTATTTTGGGTAGGGGAGTGGAGTGGTTGTGGCATCAGGGGGGTAACCCTTTTCTAGGAGTGTTCCTCATTACAAAGTTCTGTCCTCAAGAGGCACTAGTTTATCAGAGGCTTGTGTTCAATCTGAACAGCCTGTATAGTTCAAAGACCCCTACCCTGCTAACCGCCATATAGAAAGCAGCTTGCTTTTCTAACCGTTGGCTCTTCTCTTTGTCTCTAGGGAGATGGTCCTGACAGCTTGATTACCAATAACCCTTCCTTTCTATCCCTGGAATGGTTGTCTGGTGGTTTCACTGGGCCCCCACCTACGTTACTAAGGCATCTAGAAAATGATGATACAATTTCACAAGGTATATAACACATAATTGGAATGCCACATGGAGGGTATATCTGTATAATAAAAATGGCCAAGCATTTCCCAAAATAACAGTTGGCACCAATCCTCTGGCACAGGAAATTCAGAGAAGGAGGACCAGGGAGCACTTGCCTGTCATGCTCAGGGCTCTGGGTTCATTCCAGCACCTTAAAACAAACAAGACCACCAGTCAAACAACAACAAACAAACACAGGGAAAACCTTAAATGAAAGGGAAGAGAAAGAGCATAAACAGCCTGTGGAGAACTAAGGAGCAGGGCCATAGATGGGTTCTCATCCGAAAGCTGAAAGCAAGGAGGGGGAGGGGGAGGGGAGGTAGTTAAACCATTGAAAGACGAATCCGCCAGCTGAGAACTCTATAGCCCTGAAATTATCTTTCCAAATTGTCTTTTGTTAGATTTCTGAGGCAGCTTTAAGGGACAGAAAGCAGAAAGACAGGAGCCTGACCTTTGATGGAAGAGTGTGTTTATTGGCCCATTCTCTCTCTTGGGAAGTTGAAGAGAAAAGAGATGGTAGAGAGAGAAAAGAAAGATGGCAGTGACCCTTTACTGGGGTGGGTGAGGGTCTTAGGAATGTGGAAATAGTTGAGGCACAGAGCCCAGGTTTCTTTTCCTGCAGTCTCTCCTTCCTGAAGTAGTTTGCCCAAGAGGAGACAGGCTGTCCCAACTGACATTCCTCGATAAGATGACAGAGTTACCTGTAACCTTGCAGAAGCCCTGATTTACAGATCAGGCTCTCATCACTTTTAAACAAAATGGAGAGAACCCAGCAGCAGCAGACCTGCCCAGCCACAGTGCTCAGAGGAACAGTAAGAGGATTAAATCAGAAATTTGGATGTAATAAAGAATCAAAGGAAGAAACAAAGATAAAACCAAATGTCTTGTTTTTCTTAATATGAGTTGACAAGTGGAGTTAAAAAAATTTATTTATTTATGTATATCTGCATATACACCTACGTGCCAGAAGAGGGCATTGGATCCCAGTACGGATGGTTGTGAGCCACCACATGGTTGCTGGGAATTGAACTCAGGACCTCTGGAAGAGCACCAGTGATTTTAACCACTGAGCCATCTCCTAAGCCCTAGATAATTGTTTAATGACAGTAACTGTGCTTAGGTGACCATATGTCATGAACAAGAGAAACAAATGGCAGCAGTATCATTAGAGATGAGAGCAAAGAACTGAGAAGAGTCCTGTTGTGCTTGTAGACACATTCATTGCAAAATACTATTCAAACTCTAAGGCAACCACGAATACAACAGAGAGAAAGAAATATGATTGATGTGCTGATGGAGAAAAAAATAGAGTTATATAAACTCAAAAAAGAAAAAGTTAAATAGTAAGAGATATTAATTGATTTAATGGCATCAATAACGAGAATTATCTAATGAAAAGACAGAGGTTGTAACAGTGGATAAAAAAGAGAGCATTTAACTGCTATATTTGACTAGCCCACACCCCTCCAGAATCACTTGTAGCTCAGGATGCCTCAAATTATGGCAGAGGCCAGGCTTCCCCATGTGACCCACCTGCCACTGCCCCCTGAGATTAAAGGCAGGCTCCACCACTCCTGACTCAAACGTCACACACATACTGCCCTGAGATAAGTTGTCCTTGCTCTTCGTTATTTAGTTTCCTGTCACTTAAAAAAAAAAAAAAAAAAAAAGAAAGAAAGAAAGAAAGAAAGAAAGAAAGAAAGAAAGAAAAAGACAAAGAAAAAGAAAAAAGAAAAGAAATGAACAAAATTGATTTTTAAAAGGCTGATTACCTTCTCTACTAGCTGGTCACTCCAGATAGTATATTAAAAGAGAGAGCCTTTCAAAATGGTGGCCTACTGACTATATGGGAATCATTGTGGGGAACCAGGAGATGGCAGAACTGGAATAAGATGGCCTAGCTCTCTGGATCCAACTTTTAAGGATCCAAACTGTCATTTCGGAGAAGCAGGGAACATTCTCACTTCCATCTTACAGTTCATGAAAATGTACAGATAAAAAGCCTTTTAAGGCTGGGTGGGTAGTCGATATCTTTAATCTCAGCACTTGGGAGGCAAAGGCAGGAGGATCTCTCTGAGTTCTAGGTGAGCCAAGGCTGCACAGTGAGATCCTATTTTAAAAAGTAGGGAGGGAGGAACTGGAGAGACGGCTCAGTGGTTAAGAGCACTTTCTGCTCTTGTTGGGTTCAGGTCCCAGCACCTACAAGGTACTTTACAACTATCTGTCACTCCAGTCCCAGGGGATCCAAAGCCTTCTGGCCTCCACAGGCCCTGCATGCACAAGGTTCCCTTATATACATGCAGGCAAAACACTTATACACATAAAACAAGAATAAGTAAATACGTTTAAAAGCCTTTTGTGTTTTTTAAGCACCTTTAAAAACAACTCAGGACCCCCTCCCCAAATCTGGTCTAGCACTTAGCCCATGGCCCCTTCTGCATTGCAACCCCTGTCTTTGTTAGTCCCAACACTCTGATCCTTGCCCAGTCCCATGGAGCTTCTGTAGGGTGGGTGTCATTCTCTGGAGTTGTGAACTTTGTATCTTTCTCTGGCTCTGAGAGATGAAGGCTGGAGCAAAGGATGTAGCAAACAACCAAGAAGCAAATGGTGCTTCCTGGACTCTCCAGCAACTCTGTCTGTTCCTCTTCCCTTCTTGGTCCTGCTCAGAGTTGCCTCGTTGGCAGGCAGCCGCCTGTGAAGTGTGCACATTTCCAAGCAAATGGCTCCAGGAGCTCAAAATTGCTGCCAAATGTGTGTGGATTTTAATAGCCCATTTTCATTAGCCTTGTGTGAAATCACCTGTCTCTGTGTTGTTACCTAACTTAATTGTCAATTATGGTGATTAAGCTTGGCTTTCATTACCATCTCTGGTAATCATTAGTCTTATCTCTGAGGCTGAACTAAGGAAAAGAAAATCATTCTGGGGGTGCAGGTCACTATTTCGGCATCAGCGAGTGAAGCAGCATTTTTCTTTGGGTTGAACCAAACCTGAGTTGTCATTTCCTATCTGCATCTTAGGACAGCTCACCCCTCTCATCACTGCATATCCTGTCATCAAAAGGGTTTTGGGTGCCCTTCCCTGTCTACCTCTCCAGAGTTGATACCATAGCTAATTAAAGGCAGTAAGTCAGACAGTTACAACCTTTTGGGAGCTTTTTAGCAGTGTTGATGAGCTGAGGTATAACCAGGGGCGCCCCAGAGAGGATAGTGTAGAAATTCCACCATTAGGAAATTTGAGAATTTTGATTACTGTTTTGTTTTGTTTTAAGATTTATTTTGTTTTTATTTATGTGTATGTATGTCTGGCTTTGTGTAGATGTGCATGTAATACTCACAGAGGCCAGAAGAGGGCAGCAGATCCTCTCAGAGCTAGAGTTACAGGTACTGTTAGCTGGGAACTGAACCCAAGTCCTCTGAAAGAGCAGCAGGCCATCCCAACCTCTGAGCCATTTCTCCAGCCTCATTCAGATTCTACTTTTGCGTTATTAAACTGCTGATTTTAAGAACTCTGTCTTAGTTTCTATTATATAGACTCACTTAACTGTGTTTCCTGACCGATAGTTTACTTTTCCTGGAATTTAAAATGATTTTAATGAAAATGGAGGAAACCAACGTCCCTCTTCCTCCCCTTTATGCATTTCACTTTTGTAAAATTCCCAGGCCCATTTCTGTTATGCTTTTATGAGATTTCAGGACATGGCAAAATAATGAGAGGCATTTTTTAAAAAATGATATCATTAGACACCATCTTTAGTGTGTGAGTGCCAAGTGTGTCCCCGAGGTTTACGACACTCTTAAAATTTGATGGCTTTCTTTATCTCTCCAAAACCCTTTGAGGAAACTAATAATACATTTTTTTTTGAAAATTCTAATTTAATGGAAAAAAAGGAAATTAAGTCATGTAAGCTTAAGGGATAAGAAGAGGGAATCGGTGAGTGCTCAAAGCCTTCTGGGGTAAAGGAAGAATAAAGCTGTTGCTCACACAGTCTTAATAAAAACATCCAGAGCCACAACCAGGAAGAGTTCATCTTGAAAACCTGGGCTGAGGCCGGGACAGATAAAGGAATTAGCTTCTGGGATGCATCTTTTCCAGTCTCAATAGTTTTGTTCACATGTAGTGCTGTTTGCAGTGCTTTGTTTTTAGAGGCCTGGTGATAACAAATGCTTGTTGGCCTGCTTCTCTCAAGCTCCCCCTGTCTGTACTCAGCACCACAGACAGCAATGTCTTTACCACCCTCCTTTTTTATCCACCATGCACAGTGAAAGATGGGAACTTGATTGCTTAGGGCAGCCTTTAACTGCTGTGAGTAAATGTTTCTCTTGCAATAGAAATATTTGCTATTTTTAATTTTCCCAAGAGGAGAATGTAATTTAGAATATCACCTAAAAATAAACTCTGAGCACACGGGACCGTTAACTTTATCTTCTATGAAGCTTTGCCAACTGTTTCTTTCCTAAGTTCTCATGGCAAAATAAAACCATGGTTTTGCCAGGATTCTGCTCTTTGTCTTGACACGGATTACCCATTTTCCTTATATGGGTTGCCAGTTGTTATTATGTGTGTCTTAGTTAGGGTTTCTATTGCTGTGATAAACCCCATTACCCAAAACAACTTGAGAAGGAAAGGGTTTATTTCATCTTATACCTCCAGGTAACAATTCATCAGGGAAAGGGGCTCAAGGTAGGGGCTGAGGCAGAGGCCATGGGGGAGCACTACTTACTGGCTTATTCCTCATGGTTTGCTCAGCCTGCTTTCTTCTACAACTCATGACCACCAGCCTGGTCCCTTCTACATCAAGAAGACACCCAGACGGTTTGCCTACAGGTCAATCCTATGGAGGCATTTTTTCAGTTGAGAGTCTCTTTTCCCCAGTGAGTCTAGCTTCTGTCAAGTTGTCATAAAACAGGGACACCACTCACCACATTTCACTTACTGGTTGTTGTGAGAGCCCAGATTATTACCTCAAATGTGGCTGAGAGAGTTTCTTTTCAGCAGCCAAGAAAGCTAGAAGAGGCTGAGAAGGAGAATTTTCAAACACTCACAAACAAAGGATGGGTACCTCCTAGGGGAGTTTATGGCCTCTCTGTGTACTGATTCAAAATAGGGTGAGCACCTAGTTGCTCAGAGGTGCCGTGAGGATTGATCGATGCCTCTCTAGTGGTCAGGATTCTCCTACTCTGTGGAGTCCCCTTGCTGGTTTGGTAGTGTCTAGAGCTTTGTGATACAAGACCCTCAGAACAGCTGACTATGGTCTAACTTGAAAGTCTTTTATTTTCTGCTAGTGTGCTAGCATCTGCCATGAGGATCCAGTCTGTATTGTATTCTTTTCTTTCCTACAACAGAGCACAGTGTCTGGCCCAAAGAGGACAGCAACAATGTTTGCTAAGCAGGCCTGAGCTGCGACTCTACCCACAACCCTCTCGAGTGTTGGCTCTGATATTACAGGGATGGTAGAAGCTGTGTTAGGTACTCATTCTCTTCCTTTAAGGTCACCTCCCTCAATGTATATTCAAGGCATAGAAACAAAGCGTGACAACGCCTTTGATAGCAGGGCCTCCTGACCTGCTTTGTGTTTTCATAGACCTGTCACAACTGTCCAACAGCTAGCAGGACAGCAGATTGCTGTTTTCAGACCCTTCTTTGCTTATCCTTTGAGCTCAGGGATCCGTTTCTTTCTGGTGATTTACATTCGGAACTGCCTCCAAGGTTTCAGCCCCGAATATCAAAAGCTCCCAGAATTTTTTCTGCAAAACTTCCTTGATTCAACCATCTCCGCCAGTTGGGGTTTCTGAGGAAATGAACCAAAGCCGGCAGTGGTTGCCATGGTGACTGAGTCTCTCTGGAGTGAAGTCAGGGGAGCATCCATTTAAAGGAAAGGGGGAACAATATTGTACTAGAATGGCCATCTGCTAAGAATGAAATGGTCTTGGAGAAAGAATTGAGTTGAAGGGGGCAGAGGTGGAGCCTTAAGGGGTGTGGAGCCACTGGAATAGACAATCTGTTTATCAACAACTCAGGGAGATTAAGACAAGTGACTGCACAGCAATGACATTCTAGCCTAGGACAGAAGGTGCATCAGAATGGATCCTGGGAGCAGGGCTTTGTGTTTCCTCAGAATCCCTCAGCATCCTGGGAGTGGCAGCAGAGAAGACAGAGGAATCACGCAGGGCTCGGCATGGGCGAAATCTGCTTTGTGTAGATTAAACCCACCTGTGGAACAGGCGCACCTGCCATGGCTGACAGCAACACAGCAGCAGCTCCTTAAACAGCTCACCGCAGCTTGAACAGGAGTACATCTGTGTACAGCTCAAGTCCTGGAAAGCAAAATGTGTTCATTGTTCTACTGACAATCCCTAAATCACAGGGTGTTTATAAGAGCGAGCCTGATAATTTATTGATAGGGGCAGAAGTGCCTGCCGCAGTTTATGCTCAGCCAAACCTCATCTTGACAATTTTTTTTAGCGGTCATTTTCTCAGAATCTGATGAATGTTCTATCTTAAGCTACAACATGGCATACTTCCTCAAGATGCTTGCAGGTGAGGGACGCCACGTGGGCCTCTGGCATAACTGGAAGATAAGCTGTATTTACCTCAGAATACACTGCAAAGATGCTGACCTCCAGAAGAAAGCCAGAGGCCTTTTTGGCCTCTCTCCTCCAGATCTCCCCTCACTGTCTCTCAGGATGATGTCAGATCACAAAACAGCCTTTGCCTGAGGTGGGGTCTAGACTGAAGTTGGCCAAATCTTTACCACAGGTTACACTCTTGAAGGACAGGCTGGCATACACGAATGTGTTTCCTGTTCTTTCCTTCCACGTCCTTCTTCGGGCAGCTCTAGCCATATTCCTTTCTGTCCCCCCATAGGAGGGCAAAGTCCGGTGCTCTTGGGTGAGAAGACGGAAGGTGGGCAGTAGAGGCCAAGCTCATCCATAAAGCCAGAGCATAGATTTCTCTTTCCCTTGCTGTCCATTAGGATGAGGTTTGGGTTATGAAAGGTGTACAGAGGTGGCCCAAGCTGCCTGCTTTGTTTTCACCCCTTTCAAGCAAGCCCAACTCAAAGGAAGGTCTAACTCTGAGGTATCGTCCAGCCATGGGGATCTTGTGTTGGGAAAGACCTTGCATTGTGGAGTGTTACCTTACTTGCTTGCCTTTGCATTTTCCCTTGTCTGTGGCCCTCTCCATTCAGAGTTGACAGATCAGGGGCAGGATTTGATCATGACCACAACTGCTGAGTTAAATATCATTTATACAATTCCAGTGTCACCCCTTAGTATCCCTGTTCTATCTCAAGCAATACCTGGTTCAGTATTCACCTTATCGACTCAACCTCCATTTCCGCATCAAGTTAAGATGCAAGAGCATTAGCTAACTTAACTTCAGCTTATGTGACTGGAAACTTTGAACAATTCCTTGTTGTACTTTTAAAAATATTTCTTTATTTTTCTATTTTGAGAATGCATGCATGTGTGCCAAGTGCATGCCTGATGCTCACAGAGGCCAGAAGAGGGCATTGGATCTTCTGGAGCAGAGGGTAAGGAGTTGTGAACCTCCTGATGCGACAGTTGAGAATTAAACCCAGGTCCTCTACAGGAACAGCAAGTACTCTTAACTATTCTTGTGCTGGCTCCCTCTCCTGCCCCCATATTTATTTTTTAAGCTTTTTTAAAAAATCTATTAGTCATTTGAAAACAAGAATTGTTTTATTTTTGTCTGTGAAATCATGTATGTAATATATCTTATGTAAGTTCCCTAATACACAATTTTTTACACTGAAGAAGTATAATTCTCAAAGTCTAAAAAAGGAAACTGAGAAGTCCCAGGACACCACCCCACATCCAGGAAGGGATTTCCTCTCAAATTTCCACAGCAAGTGGGACTGATTCTCTTCAGAGGTAATGCCTGCGGTCTCACATTCAGTCTGCCCACAGTTGAACCACATCTGTGTTGGAAAATGCTTCTCCGTGATGACACCTCATGAGCTGTGAGCAGCTCTCATAGTCACAGAGACCCCGCGGAAGCTCACCTTACAGCCACCTAGTCCACACAAACCATCTCCACAGCCCATGGGGCTGTCAAAGCAGCTTTTCTGTTACCTGGGCTTCAATATCCTCCGTAGTTTTATACATTTTTCAGAGAAACGCCTTTAACGTGTTCCAATCCCCTATCTCTCCTCTGAGGATGTGGCTGGATAACTGTTCTTATGAGTTGTGGTACCCAGAACAACCCCCACATAACAGCGAGGTAAAATGGCAGACAGCCCGAAGCTTTCCGGGAAGTGGATGTTCGAGCTCCTGGGTGTACTGCTGTGGTGTGAATCCTACTCATCCCAGACTTGGGTACTGGGCTTAGAGAACCGGTAAATGGCTCTGTGTTTATTTCTTTTCATGAGTGTGATGTTCCCAGGGACTAGGAAAGACGATCAGATGGGTTCTGAATGTTGATTCCATCAGAAGCAACGCTTCCTCAAGTGTTGTTGTGAGGATCACTCAAACTAATGTGTACAAATCACTTCACCTACCCTACATATGGTAGGTACTTAATAAACAGTAGATTACATAATTACAAGCAACCAATTATGAATTAAGACAATCTCTAAGTTTGCTGACACATCTTGACTGCTGAGTTTTGTTGTTGTTGTTTTAATTTTAGAGCTTAAAGTGACTTTAGGACTCAGAATTCTCTATTACTCAACCAAATACTTATTACAATACATCCTGATTCTGGACAAAAAGAGTAGACAGCAGACCTAACTTACCAACACCAGAAAATGAGACACCCCTTCTTCCTCCTTCATGACTGTGTTAACCAAATGATGAAGGCAGTATGGCCACCAGGTAAGTGTAACCAGCAGGACGTTCATCGATAAAAGGAAGGCGTTTGCTGGAACAATACGGGCTGAGGTGTCAATCAAGAGTGGGTAAGAAGTGCCAGTTTCAGTGCTGAGAGGCAGGTTGGTAAATATAAATAAACATGACGCAGAAAAGATAGGCATCTATTGCAAATTTGAGTTAAGAAATGAAATAACTTGATAATACAGGTGTAGAAGTGAGTTAAACACAGCTATAAGGAGTGACTGTGCTGGCTGCATTATTAGGACCAACACTGTAAAGAGTGTGGCTCAGGAGTTTGTGCTTTAAAGTCACTGGGGGAGGGGGGGAGAAATCCAAGATAATTGCTTCAAGCCAATGAGTGGACTCACTAGAGATCGAGCATGGGAACCTAATATTAACAGTCTGTCCAGTTGGTTTCCAGGTGCACAATAAGAGTGAGCACATGGGGGGAAGGGAAGAGTGAGCACATGGAGGGAGGGAAGAGTGAGCACATGGGGTGGGGGACAGGAGTGGTATGAAGGAAAGTGGGACCACTACTCCTCTACTGCAGAGCTGTGCAGGTGGCTTAGGCTCCAAGCCACCCAGCCTGGAAGCTGGGAAGCTGGGTACATTGAAACTATGGTCTTTCCCTTGCTCTGGCTCGTCACTCTGGACCACAGTACATACAAAGAACACAGCGTCTCCACGGCCACTGGACTTTAAAAACAAGAATTAGAGTACTATTATCAAACCATTCATTGTGTGGAGTCATGAGTTCATGGTGGCACCCTCATTCTGAGGTACCGTGTACTGTGAGCGTACCCCCACACTGTTAAGCTTCCTTCTTGTCCCTCCCTCCTGCTAAACCTTTTGTACTTTCTTGTCATATACACACATTCATGTGTATATCCCACATATGAGAGGAAAATGTCATATTTGTCTGCATTTGTCTTACTTTGCTAAAAATTTCCTATTCATCCCTTTTCCTGCAAAGGAATGTTTTTCTTTCTGGCAGCATAAAACTCCATTGTGTATATGCACCACATGTACACATGTGGTGTGTTCTCTGTCCACTCAGCTGCTGATGGACACTTAGGGCCGATTCCTTATCTCGGCTATTGTGAATAAACTCACTACGCACAGATGTGAAGCTCTCTGCTCCGGGCTCACTTCCATTCCTTTGGATATTATAGGACTGGCATGGCTGAATCCTAGGGCAATTCTATTTTTAGTTTTATCTTTTTAAAAAATAAATCTCCATCCTATTTAAAAAAAGACAGCTATTAGATGTCTGAAATGCCTTAGCAAGATCTCCTGCCCAGGAGTTGGCTGATTTCAGAGGTCCCCGTAGGATCTCTACCCTTGTCATGTATTCCCAGAGCACACTGTCTCCAGAGCACTGGTGTTAGCTCCCAGGATGTCCCTTAGAGAGCACTCCTGACCCACAGAAGTATACTTTCAGTTGTCACATTTGTACCAAGTGACTGGGCCCTCCTAACTGACTGGAGCAGGATGAGTAGCTACCTGAGCTCTGGCAGTCAGATTTCCTCTCATGGGCTTTGGAATTGAGCCTGGTAATTAGCAAATGGAAAGAAAGCACACAGCCCCTAAGCTTGTGTTGGGTCTGTTTTGCAGACAGAGCAGGGAGAAAACTGAGTGCTGAGAAGCAAATGGGCAAAGAGAAGATCCGGCTGCATGCTTACCCTGTGTTCCAAGAGAAGCCATGTTATGCATCTAGGAAATCTCGTTTTGTGTTATACTGAGTCAAGAATGTCTTAGAACTTTCAATACAAAGAACCCCAAAGAGCTACATCACTTTTACCACGAATCTCCTGTTTCTTCTCACCCTTCATTATGTGGCTCACTCCTGTTACCTCTCTCCTCTCTCTTCTTGGTGTCTTTTGCCTTTGGCTCAGTTTCTCATCATTAACTTTCCAGCCAAGCTGTTTGTGGAACCTGGTCTTATGTCCTTTCTCCTCCAATTTAAGGACTGTTCTATCCCCTCTGGCCTCAAATGAAGCCCAGGTCTCCTCAGAGCACATCTCTATCGTCTTCTCAAGGGGAGGCTGGATTTTTTTATGTGCCTGCTAATAGATTAGTCATGGGTCAGAAAGCAGCAAAAATGATTTCAGACAATGTGATAATCAGTGCTAACTGTCAGCCTGACAGAACCTAGGCTGACCTGGGAGATGGCATCTGGGTGGCCTGTGGGAGATTCTTCTGACTGTGTTGAGGTGGGAAGACCAGTCCACTGTGGGTGGGCGCATGTTTTCTATCCATTCTTATGGGTGTGTTAGTCACGTGTCTAGAGCATCGTTCTAGCCTCACGTACAGAGTCTCAAAACAAAAACAGTTCTTCAAAAACCAGTAGAGGGTCCCATTTAGAGCAGAGTCCCGGGGCAACAGGATGAGAATAAGAACAATGAGTGGAGAGCAGCATCAGGCTGGCCTTAACCATAGGACCCTCCTGCCTCAGCCTCCTAAGGGACCAGGCTCAGTCGTGAGTTTGTATAGGCTGGATGAAGATCTTCCTTTATCCTTTAGGGGCTTGACCAAGGAAGAAGTCAGAGATTGGCTGCTGAGTAAGCACTGATTTATGTCTGACATACACTTTTCTCGCCTTCCCCATACACACACACACACACACACACACACACACACACACACACCCCGTTTGTTCAGCTATACTGGAATTCTTTCCCCAATGGGATTTCCCATATGTTGTTGCTGATGCCTGATAATCTTTACCTGATTATTCCCATGTACTTTTTAAGTCTCACTAAAAATGTCTCTCACTCTGGGAAGCTTTCTCTGACACTCCTGCCCAAATCAGTTACCCTAACTTACTGGGCATTTATTTATTTATTTATTTATTTATTTATTTATTTAATGTATGTGAGTACACTGTCGCTGTCTTCAGACACATCAGTAGAGGGCATTGGATCCCATGACAGATGGTTGTGAGCCACCATGTGGTTGCTGGGAATTGAACTCAGGACCTCCTTCTGAGCCATCTGTCCAGCCCTTGCCTTTGGATTTATATGTCATACACTGTCTTTACTTGCTGTTCTCCCTATGGCGTCTTCCTCAGGACATATGCTAGGAAGACGGCATGCTGCTCTCTTATCTTTGCATTCTGTCACTGGTACAGTATGATCATCATGTCGGGAAGTAAAAACCTTGCTGGGATAAATGATAAGCAATCAGAGAAGAATAAGACATTCTTTTGTGATGAGTTCATTGTAGAAGTCGGGAAACTTCCCAGGTGACACAGTCACCTGACCTGAATGTATGGGGAAGATGCAGCAAGTGTCCAGGGTATGACAGTGCCTAATGTGGCTGAGTGTTTGTCACCTGGGCTGATGATACTCTGTCTTTCCCTTCCTGTCCTCCTGTGTAGTCTTCATATCTATACCAAAGAAAAGCTCTGCTTCCGACTTCTGTCTTCTAGTCTAACCACAATTTTTTACTATCTCACAACAAATACTACTGACTTCTGTCTTGGTTACTTTCTTACTGATGTGAGGAGACACCATGACCAAGGCAACCTGCAGAAGAAAACTGTAAGCTCAGTTTCAGAGAGTGAGTCCATGACCATCATGAAGGGGACCATGGCAGCAGGCAGGCAGGCATGACACTGGAGCAGTAGCTGAGAGTTTACCTTACATCTTAATCAGAAGTTGAGAGAGAGAGAGAGAGAGAGAGAGAGAGAGAGAGAGAGAGAGAGAGAGAGAGAGAAACTGGTATTGGTGGATACTTTTGAAACCTCAAAGCCTACCCCAGTGAAACACCTTTTCCAACAAGACCACACCTCCTAATCCTTCCCAAACAGTTCTACCAAGTAGAGACCAAGCATTCCTATATGAGCCTATGAGGGCCATTCTTATTCAAACCACCACATTCTTCTTTGTTCTGTTTATATTAGATAATTAATTGGACTTATATAAAGCAAGATGGTTTTGGTTAGATTTCAACTTGGAATGGCAATAATAAAATGAGTTAATAAGGACCAAATAAAAAATAAATAATTTAATAAGGGAGGACATCTCAAATTGTCTACTCAAGTTCAGAGTCAACTTTAGCCCTTGCTAAGGTTTGGGTATGCAATCTCCAGATTGTATTGAGCAGGGAGAACCTTCCAGACTTGGATAGCAGAAAGTAATTGGGTCACAGGGAATCCATTATTTAAATGAATGGATGAACACTGTTTCTTGGGAGGGAGTTAGGTCTTTTAGTAGCCTGGATTGTTCTAAATGTTGGCCATATCTGCAGGACAACATTTACTTTCTGTGTCTTTGCCATGCTGTGATGCAGCCAGAGGGCCCTCACCAAGGTATTGGCAGCTTCTCATTTAGACTCAATAACCCAAAGAATCATGAACCAAATAACCCTAATTATGTACCTGCCCAGGCCCTGGGGATTTTGTTATAGCAATAACAAAATAGACTAAGCAGTCTTTTTCAGAGACAAAGCAATGTAGCTCATTGCTTCTTTCTTTTTTTTTTTTTTTTATAGTACAGAAATAAAGTTTATTCAGGGTATGGGGAGGGGAGCTAAGAGTGTAGTAGAGGCAGAGAAAGGCAGAGAGGGGGAGAGAGTAGAGAAGTAGAGTCCAGCCATGACCACATGGAGAGAGAGGGGGGAAGGAAATGGGGAGAGGTAAGGGATAAGAATGCAAGAGAGAGGCAAGAGATAAGAGATAAGAGATAAGAACGCTCATTGCTTTCTTAAACCTTCATTCCCACCCTAGGTTTCATAATTGTTTATCCTATGGTCCAAAGAACCAGATAACCCTAAGTATGGGCAGCTGAGAAAGAAAGATTACACTGTTCTTCATTTTAAAACAAACAGACAAACAAATAGGCCAGCCACGGTGTTATACACCTTTAATCTCAACATTTAGGAGATAGAGGCAGGTGGATCCCTGTGAGTTGTGGTCAGGGCTACGTAGTGAGAACCAGTCTAAAATAAGCAAAACAGAATCAGTGCCATCAGGGCAACCTAGCCAGGAAAGGCTCCTGCAGTGCCAACCGGATGACTTGAGATCAAGCCTAAGAACCCATGGTGGAGAGAACAGACTTTTGCAAGTGGTCCTGACCTACACACATGAGCTATACATGCATGTTTTGGTACACATATTCCTGCACTCACAACGCCCTCCACACAACTACAATAAGATGAAATGTAATCCCTAGGTTCCTTGTTTCT
Source organism: Uromys caudimaculatus (assembly GCA_028551405.1). NCBI lineage: Eukaryota > Metazoa > Chordata > Mammalia > Rodentia > Muridae > Uromys > Uromys caudimaculatus. Next base: position 72,194,071 of record CM052704.1, on the reverse strand, counting down.
TAAATAGCCGATGGTGATGGTAAACATACCTGCTTAAAGTGACGTAACAGCTATATAAAAGAGACAAGATTCAGGCACATCCCAGCCAAGGTACTGTCAGCACTGTCTCCATCAGGGTTCAGGCACACCTAATTGGTGTCCTCTGATTTCAGTAAAGATTTTCTTCTAGCCCATCTTGACTTCTTATTTTGTTACCATTCCTGAGCTGTCTTACTGGGATAAGGCATGGGTTTCAGGTTCTCTTAATATCAATAAAATAAAAGTTTGCCATCTGCCACTGCTTCCTCTGGTCTCAGCCAGAAGTCTTTCTTCCCTGCCTGCCTCTTAAGGCTAAATACAGAGCCAGCTTGACTCCTGCTCCAGGCTCACCTGCTGATTCTTTTACTCATTTTCTATTAAACAGCATATGGAGACGGAGAACAATTAGCCTTGTTAGCTGTCACTGCCAGGAGCAGGACCCTCTGTGACTTTCTTTTTTATAAAGGAGTAAAAGTTTTATCCTTTCAGAGAAAGAGCAGGAGCTGTTTCTCTTCCCAAAACAGCTTCTCCTCACCAGGGAGCCTTTGAGTTTTAAGAAATGACTTCTCTCACACAATTGCTCCACAAAGTTAGTGAAGGGGCAGAACATCTTTTTAAAAAATACTGCTCACATGTTATTTTGAATATAATATTTTTATTAACTCCTTGAGAATTTCACACAATGCATTTTGCTCATATTCATCCCCAACCCCTCCCCCAAACTCATCTTATATCTACCCCTCCTCCTTCCTCCTCTAATTTTGTTTTCTTTTTAAAATAACTATTATGTCTAAATGATGCTGTGCATATTCCTGAGTGTGGGGCCACCAACTGCAGCAGGGTCCACCTACCAGGAGCCACACCCTTAAAGAAACCTGACTCTCCCTCCTCACGAAGCAGCCAGCTCTCTGTCCTCAGTTACAGGTGGGGACTTATGAACCCCTTCTCTACTCCATGTTATTATGTTGACTGGCTTGTTCTCATACATGTCTTGGTAAATATATTCTTATAAGACAAGCTTTTTAAAATGCAAATTGAAACTGAATAACAAAGACCATAGGTAATAGCATCTTACCACAGTCTCCAAGAAGGAAGCCAGAGACACTTGTGGCTATGAGCTGGTTAAAACAATTTTTTTCTTTCTTTCTATTTCCCATGCAACTGCAAGACAGCGTTAATACTAAAGGATGCTGCTGAGTCACACAGTCAATCAACTGTGGATCCATCCTTACAAAATAAACTAATCCATGACCATCCTGGGAGCAGAAAGGCAAGCTATGAGTTCCATTCCCTTTTGAAATCTGAACAACCTGAGGGACAGCCAGTGGATGGTTCTATACCATCATATGGGTCAGTTTATCAGGAAGGTGAGTTTTTTCCAAGCCTTTTATTTTAAAAGAACTATTTGTTTATTTATTTAATGTATATGAGTACACTGTAGCTATCTTTAGACACAACAGAAGAGGGCATCAGATCCAATCACAGATGATTGTGAGCCATCATGTGGTTTCTGGGAATTGAACTCAGGACCTCTGGAAGAGCAGTCAGTGCTCTCAACCGCTGAGCCATCTCTCCAGCCCCAACAGTGAGTTTTAAGTGAAACAAAATGCTTGCAACTATTTATGGGTTGTTCATAGGATCCAAACGAAGTGAATTCCAGAAAGAAAATCCTCTCATGGATTCAATATAGGTCTACATTTTCTACATACAGCCTAAAATTACAGTAGAGAGTTTGTTTATATTCCGGTTAGATGTGCTTATCTTGGCTATTCCAAGCTACTGGCAAAAATCATCCCCTCCCCCAATTTCCACTACAACAGGTGAAATACTTAAGGGAAGACAGTTATACTGCTGAGCCCTCCGTGGGGGAATTCATGCCTTATTTAGTCCCTCGTATTCCCATAGAGCAAAGACGAGCGTCTCTCTTGTGCAGATGATGAAGCAGAGCCCAGGAATGCTGATAGCTCGCCCAAGGTGGAATAATTATTTGGACTCAAATATAACGGGGCTCAAAACTTTAGTCTCTGCCCCACTCAGGTATGGCTGGTGTTCTTTAGGGGGAGCTGGCTCTACCAGAAATATAGGAATGGTCTCTATGTGACTCAGCTTTTCATCACTAATGTAAATGACCAGAGACAAATAAATTAGGAAGAACAAAGGATAACGTTATGGTTCTGGAGTTCAGCTGAGACTATGAATGGGCTCTCTTGCTTTGATCCTCAGGACTGAAAGGAACTGTATCCCAGCAACCCCAGCAGTCAAGGATACCGCAAAGTCACACAGGACAGGAGAGTGTCTGCCTCTGCTTAGGTGAGAAACAGCAGGGTGCTGATCAGGAGACAGGCTTATATAGAGTTTCTTGGGGGAGGGGTTTTCTAGGATAAGGATTGGCCAGATTTCAAGCCAAGCTCAGGTGGAGTTTAGGGCCCAGGGATTGGTGGATTTTGGTAGGTTTTCAAATCAGGAAGTGGGCCCGACTTTTGTCCCTGCACTCACTCATACCTCTTGATTTCACTCATGTTTGGAAGGATTTGTGGAAAAGGCTACGGAGGGAGCCTTTTTTATTGTGCTTTTAATTTTCTGCAGAGATCTTTGATCCTCATGGGAAACTTTGCCTTGAATTCTCTTGTTGGTGTGAAAACGGAACATAATCACTGCATTAGGCTGATAAAATGTATTAGTGACGGATCACTACAAAAATCTCTCCATCCTAAACCCTTATGGACCACATCTTTTCTCTGGTCTTAAAGGTTGCTGTAGACAAGCAAGTGCCCCGCCCATCATGCTGAATCATCTCAGCAATGCAGCTTTGATGGGAATCAGTTGCTTCCCAGTTCCCCCTTCCCCCTTTCACAAATCCATATTCATCACTTTTATCAGAAGATAATCCATTCTGGAAAGGCAGTTGCTTGCTAAATAAATTCCCATTCCTTAGCAGCTGAATCCAACAGGCTGCTTTTCTTACCTCAGTGAATTTATTCTGACAACAGTGCACGCCAGTCATTTGCTCTTTTCCTGTCATGATTTGATTTTATTATTAATCTATTCATTATGTTTATTGGCTCTGTACATTATTTGAGAGCCTCAGTGCATACTTGCATGGGCAATAAAAAGAGCCAGGCTCAGCCATTGCAGCATCTAGACTAATAAGGCAGGCAGGGCAGAGAGTGAACTTCGTATGATAAAAGCTAAGAGGGAGGTCGGGTTGACTGGCCACACCTCCTAGCCAACGATCCAGACCAAACAAATGTCATCAAGCAACTGGTTAGCTTCAGTTTCTTTCTACTTAATTCAAATTCAAGAGTAAATTGTTCTTCTGAGAGGAAATAAAACCTATTGAGATATAATTCAGATACTATGAATTTATCCCTTTAAGGTGTATGACCCAGTGCATTATAACACATTCAAAATTGTGTTGCTGTGACCTCCAAAGTCCAGATTTCCCTGAGAAATTCATAGCTATTTGTAGTCCAGCACCTGGCATCCTAGCAACTGCTTCCTAAATAAATGTCTCTCAACCAATTTCTCATCTCCTGGTGCTTTAACAAAGAGGAGGCTTTTATTCAGATACTGGAACCAAGTCTACATGTGAGAATTGAAGATTCCCCAAAACCAGAGCCCAACCACCCAAGTCAGGGGCTTTTGAAGGCAAAGAACACAGTAACATTCTGCCTGGCGCAAGCAGAAGGTCATCTCTTGCAAAGCGAGTTTTTGTTTACAGAAGCAGAAACAACAGTTTCATTAATGTCCTACAAGTTCAGGCAATTCCCAAAATCAATCCTTAGCATGCCTTAACCTTTGGAAGTTCAATTTTGCTTTATAGTCCTTTTTTATTTTTTGCCTTTTGTATTTTTTTTTTTTCCTTCTGAGACAAGGTTTCTCTGTTTAGCTCTGGCTGTCCTGAAACTCACTCTGTAGACCAGGCTGGCCTCAAACTCAGAGATGCATCTACCTCTGCTTTCTGATTGCTGGGATTAAAGGCGTGCATCACCACTGTTGGACTGCTTTATAACTCCCTCAAGCATACACATTTTGAAAGACCTGACCCTCTTGTGAGGAGGGTTGAGACCCCTGGCAGGCTTGGAGCCGAGACTGGAAGCTACATGCCCGGGCAAAACCCCCTAGCAAACTTAGAGCCAAGATTAGAAACTGCATGTCCGGCAAGAATCCCACCCAGCTACATTCCTACAGATGACTTTGACCTGGCCTCAGGTCCAAAGGCAAAACGTTTCAGGAACCAGAAATGTTTATGCAACTAACCTGTGAATAGCTTAGAACAATCCTTACTTCCCCATAATGCAAATTCTTTCCGTTCCCCACCCCTTGCTTTGTGAATGAGCCTTTTCCTGAGTTGTAATTCCTTCCTTGCCTTGGGGATGTTTCTTCCTTTAAATACCCCCGACTTCAGCTGCTGGGGGCCGAACCCCTCTGCCTCTGCGTAGGTTACGGGTTCGACCCCAGTGCACTGGCCCTTCTCACCGCCCCCGAATTAAACCTCGTGTGATTGCCGCAAGGACGGTCTTTCGTGAGTTCTTGGGGGGGTCGCGCCATCCTGAGACTTGAGTGAGGGTCTCCCCAGTTCGGGGGTCTTTCAATTTCAACTTAAACATAAAGTTAGCCATCAACAATAACCTTAGCTATCACACCAGCTCCAAAGTAAGAACATTTCCTTTTTCTTTATTTTTTATATACTGAACAATAGCTTATTCATTATATTGGTTAATTAGGTAAACTTCTGATGACAAAAAAAAACCTAGAATGTTCAATGAACTGGCCATACTTGGCTGATTGAACCTGAACATGGGGATGATGTCTGTTGAGGATGGTTACTTTCCTGTAACACATAAAAAGATAATTACACTCTGCTTCCTCACTGAGAAAACTGCTTCTTTCTTGAGCTGACACTACTTCTTTTTGGCAGCTCTTTCCTTTCTCCTTTCTTTGGTTTCCCCTTTTCCATGTGTTGTGTAACAGTTTTCTGCAGGATTGAAACATTTTGTCCCATTGAGCTCTTTAAGCAGGGAGGTAAACAACTCAAAATAGTTTCAGGAAGTCCCTGAAACTGGTGAGATTCACTAGGCCCCTCCCTGCCAGAGTCATCAATAAAACTGTTGACTGTGACTTTCAGACCAGCTAAGTTGTAAAGAAGACTTAAGACCAGACCAGCTGTCTGGAAGAACGGGTTTAGACCAACTGAGGCACCTGCCAAAGACACTCTCCAGCCTGTTGAGCTACCTGAAGACTGTGCTATGTGTTCCAGGTTCCCAGTTCTGGTGAGCTGCAGCCCAAGGTGTGTCACACAACATCATGAAACTTCTCTTTTTGTGTATGAGTTTGCTTTCATCCTTAATAAATGGTAAGATTGTATGTATACCAAAGAAGTGTGTATTTTTAAGATTTCATTTTTATTTGTATGTGGGGGGGGGCAGGTTTAGGTGGATGTACCTTTAGAGGTCAGAAGAGAAAGTCAGATCCCCTGGAACTGCAGTTATAGGTGGTTGCAAGCTGCCAGAAGTGGATGACAACTAAACTCAGATCTGAGAGAGCAGCATGCACTCTTGATTGCTGAGACATCTTTTGCTTTATAGTAACATTCTTCATAACTTAGTATTAGTACTTTAATAATATATGCAGAGTTGCACAGTGCACCCACAGGTGTTTCCTGGAGCATCTTGAGATGCCTTCGCTTAATCCTTAAAACCCTAATGCTTTCCTCAAGGTGCCAAGAAGGAATGCCCATGATGTAGAGGAGGTGCTATGTTGGACACCAATTGTAAGTCTGCTCCTTTTTGAAAAGGACTGATCACAGAACAGGTTCACGTGCTATGTGGATTTGGGATCCACAGGCCTGGTCACGTCACTAAAGAGCCCGGCACTCAAACAAGGCATGTGTGGTGCATATTCTGAAAGGAAAGCTATATCTTGAGGAATAAGGCAAGGTTTCCTGTTTCTGATCTTTCTTAACCTGCACCCTGCCCAAGTGTTTCCATCTTAAGAATCAACTCTTTGCTATTTCTGGGAACATAGTCCCAGAGGCCAGCTGCCATCAGGGACTACCAGGTGAAACCCCTCTCCCCAATTCCCTGCCTGCTGGGTCATTGTCCTCATCCTGGGTGCCCCCCAACCCAATAATGCTGAGCTCCACCCTGTCCCCTGTGCACACTAATCCCTGCCCACAGCTCTGCCTATATCCCAAGCCCTGTTGCCACCTGGGATGGCCAGGTGGGACCCCTACATCCCAATCTCCTGCCTGTTGGGTCCCCCCAGGCAACCCAGCAGTGGTAAGCTCCACCCTGTCCCCCCTGCACTCCATTTTCTGGTGCACAGCCGGAGGCCTGCTGCCATCAGGGACTACCAGATGAGACCCCTATACTTCCAATCCCCCTAAAGCACTCCCATTAGTGGTAAACTGTACCTGCTCCCCTGCACCTCATTTTCTGGCCTACAACTCTTCCTGTATTACTGAAGACCTGCTAATACCAGGGACAATTAGATGGCTAAAGGCCAGCATATAAACAATCTTAACAAGAGCCAGGACAGTATGGTGCCACTGGAACCCAGCTATCTTACTATAGCAAGCCCTGGATATCCTAACACAGCTGAAATAAAAGAAAAATGACCTTAAAATAAAATTTATGAAGATGATAGAGGGCTTTAAAGAGAAAATTAATAAACCCCTTAAAGAAATATAGGAAATGACAATCAAACAAGTGAAGGGAATTAATAAAACTGCTTAGACATGAAAATAGAAATAGAAGCAATAAAGAAAGCTGAGGGAATCCTGGAGATAGAAAACCTAGGTAAGCAAACAGAAACTTCAGAAGCAAGCATCAGCAACAGAATATAAGAAATGAAAGCATCTCGGATACAGAAGACATAATAGAAGAAATCAATAAATCAGTCAAAGAAAATGTTAAATCTAAAAAGTTTCTAACAAAAAAATCCAGGAAAATTGGGACACTATGAAAAGACCAAACACAAGAATAGGAATAGAGAAAGGAGAAGATTCCCAGCTCAAAGGCCCAGAAAATATTTTCAACAAATTCATAGAAGAAAATTTCCCTAACCTAAAGAAAGAGATGCCTATAAACATACAAGAAGCTTACAGAACACCAAATAGATTGGAACAAAAAAAGAAAAAAGAAAGAAAGAAAAAAGAAAATCCCACCTCTACATAATAATCAAAACACTAAATGTACAGAACAAAGAAAGAATATTAAAAGCCACAAGGGGAAAAGGGCAGGTAACATACAAAGGGAGACCTATCAGAATTACCCCAGACTTCTCAACAGGGACCTTTAAAGCCAGAAGAGAGGGGGGCAGATGTCTTTCAGTCTCTAAGAGACCAGAGATGCCAGCCCAGACTACTATACTACTATACCCAGCAAACCTTGCAATCATAGATGAGGAAAACAAGATATTCTATCACAGAACCAGATTTTAAAAATATCTATTCACAAATCCATTCCTACAGAGCATACTAGAAAGAAAACTTCAACTCAAGGAAGGTTAACTACATTCAAGAAAACACAGGAAATAAATAACCCCACACGAGCAAAACCAAAAGAAGAGAAGCATATACATACATGTGCACACATAACCAACATCAAAATAACAGGAATTAACAATCATATCATTAATATCTCTCAACATTAATGGACTCAATTCCCTACTAAAATGACACAGGGTAACAGAATGGATGCAAGAATTGGATCCGTTATATTGCTGCATACAAGAAACACACCTCAGAAACAAAGATAGATATTACCTCAGAGTAAAGATCTGGGAAAAGATTTTCCAAGCAAATGAATCCAAGATGTAAGCTGGAGTAGCCATTCTAATATCTAATAAAATAGACTCTCAACCAAATTTAACAAAAGAGATGGAGAAGGACACATCATACTTATCAAAGGAAAATTCCACCAAAATAACATGTCAGTTGTGAATATCTATGCCCCAAGTGCAAGGGCACCTACATTCGTAAAAGAAACATTACTAATGCTTAAGTCACACATCGAACCACACTCTCACCAATGGACAGGTCATCCACACAGAAACTAAACAGAGAAACAATGAAACTAACAGATGCTATGAACCAAGTGGAGCTAACAGATATTCACAGAATGTTTCATCCAAACATAAAAGAAAATATCTTTCCCTCAGCACCTCATGGAACTTTCTCCAAAACTGGCCATATACTCAGCCGCAAAGCAAGTCTCAACAGATACAAGAAAATTGAAATAATCCCCTGTATCTTATCAGACCACTGTGTATTAAATCTGGACTTCAACAATAACAGAAACAACAGAAAGCCTATACATTCATGGAAACTAAACAACCCTCTACTCAATGACCACTAGATTAAGGAATAAATAAATAAATAAATAAAAGACTTTCTAGAATTCAATGAAAATGTATGCACAACATACCCAAACTTTTGTTACATAGTGAAAGCAGTGCTAAGAGAAAAATTTATAGCACTAAGTGCCTAAAAGAAATTGGAGAGGGGACTGGAGAGATGGCTCAGCGATTAAGAGCACTGACTGCTCTTCCAGAGGTCCTGAGTTCAATTCCCAGCAACCACATGGTGGCTCACAACCATCTGTAAGGGGATCTGATGCCCTCTTCTGGTGTGTCTGGAGACAGATACAGTCTACTCATATACATAAAGTAAATAAATCTTAAAAAAAAAAAAAAAAAAGCTTTAAAAAAAAATTGGAGAGATCTCATACTAGCAACTTAACAGCAAATCTGAAAGCTCTATTTGGAAGACAAGAACTTCAAGTCTTTGAAGAAAGAAGTTAAAGAAGATTTCAAAAGATGGAAAGATCTCTCATGCTCATGGATCGGTAGGATTAACATAGTAAAAATAGCCATCCTTCCAAAAGCAATCTACAGATTCCATAAAATTCCCATCAAAATTCCAACACAATTCTTTACAGATCTTGAAAGAACAATATTCAACTTCATATGAAAAAAAAAAAAAACCCAGAATATCTAAAACATTTTTTACAGTAAAAGAACTTCTAGAAGTATCACCATCTTTGATTTCAAGCTGTATTGCAGAGCAATTAGTAATAAAAACCACATTGTACTAGCATAAAAACAGGTTGATCAATGAGATTGAATTTGAATAACCAGAAGTAAATCCACATACTTACAAACACTTGATTTTTGACAAGCACAAACTATACAATGGATAAAAGAAAACATCCTGAACAAATGTTGCTGGTCTAACTGGTTGTCTGCATGTAGAAGAATACAAATAAAGACATATCATTGCCCTGTACAAAAGTCAAGTCAAGGTGAATCAAAGACCTCAACTTAAAACTGGATACACTAAATCTAATAGAAGAGAAAATGGGGAATACTCTTGAACACATTGGCACAGGAGACAACTTCCTCAACAGAACATCAGCTCAGGCACTAAGATCAACAATTAATAAGTGGGACACCATGAAACTGAAAAGCTTCTGTAAGGCAAAGGACACTGTCAATAGAACAAAAAACCAGCCTACAGAATGGAAAAAGATTTTTAACCAATTCTACAGCCAACAGAGGGATGACATCCAAAGCCTGTAAAGAAACTGGACATCAACAAACCAAATAATCCAATTAAAATGGGGTACAGATCTAAACAAGGAGCTTTTAATAGGGGAATTTCTAATGGCCAAGAAGTACTTAATGTTTGGCACCCTTAATCGTCAGAGAAATGCTAATCAACACAATCCTGAGATTCCATCTTACACCCATCTGAATGACTTAGATAAAAAGCTCAAGCACTGCTCACACTGTCAAGGATGTGGAACAAGAACACACACATACACCCTAGCACGAGCGCACACACACACACACACACACACACACACACACACACTGTGTAAGAGAGGGGTAGGATGGGGAGGCCAGGAAGAGCCAGAGAGGTCAAGGACACCGCAAGAAAACCTACGGAATCAACTAACCTGGGCCCATAGGGGTTCATAGACTAAACTGCTAATCAGAGAGCATGTGTGGCACAGACCTGGGTCCTCTGCACATACGTAACAGTTGTGTAGCTGGGTCTTTATGTGGATTCCTAAAGCAGGAGCAGGGGCTGTCTCTGACTACATTGCCTGCTTTGGTTTCCTTTCCCCTAATGAGGCTGCCTTGTCTAGCTTCAATAGAAGATGTACCTAGTCTTTTTTTTTTTTTTTTTTCCTCCTTTTTTATTTTTGATACTTTATATACATTTCCAATGTTTCCCCTTTTCTGAGT
>CM052704.1:72158033-72183299 GCA_028551405.1 Uromys caudimaculatus | reverse complement strand
ACACAAACCCCAAAAAACAAAAACAAACCTGAAAGATCAAAGACTCAACGTCACATACCATTTCTTTGGGGTACTAGATTCCCAGCAATAGTAAACACCCCAAAACATAACTGAAAAACAGAAGCATTTTTTAAAGAGCATGAAAATACCCTGTAATCTCAATCAAGAAAAGATGCTAAAAGCTGACAAGAAATGTGAATACACTGACAGACACATGGACAGCCGAAAGCCTGATGACACAGCGAGAGCCATTTTTACTAAGAGCACATTCTTTTAAATTTAATTTGAGTTTTTAACTTATATACTTTACATCCCGCTCACTGCCCCTCCCAGTCACCCATCCCACAACCCTTCGCCCATCCCCATCCCCTTCTCCTCTGAGTGGGTGGGGGCACCCTTGAGTAGCCCCCCACCCTGGCACTTCAAGTAAGAGCACAGTTATTTTGAAAAGTAAAATGTTTTGGGCCACTCAGCAAAATAAAAACTTCCCTACATACTTGAAAGGTAATTCTCTGGCACTGACACATTATTGAGTTATATTTAGCTGTTCTGCCCAAGAAGGCCATGAAATATCAAGAGGAACACTCCTCTGTTGCTGGTGGGATTGCAAGCTGGTATAACCACTTTGGAAATTAATCTGGCCACCCAAACTTGCTCCACCCTCAAACACTCTTCAGTGCACTTTGAACAACCACTCAGGAGCCACCAGAGCTTTCCTTGAGGTTTCACACTTTCACCACCAATTATATATGTATGTGCATATCCACACAAAGGCTAACATATGGCTGAGTTAAAATTATAAAAAAAAAAGTTAGCTTTATGTAATCTTTCATGTGTCCCTGAGCCTGCATCTCATCCCTCCTCCTTACCTAGTGTTACCTTTCAAAATGTCACTCCATGTCCCCACTGTGCTGGCTGGTCTTATGTCAACTTGACACAAGGCAGAGCTATTAGAAAGAAGGGAACCTCAATTGAGCACAATGTGTCCATAAGATCCAGCTGTATGGCATTTCCTTAATTAGCGATTGATGGGGGAGGGCCCAGCCCATTGTGGGTGATGCCATTCCTGGGCTTGTGGTTCTCAATTCTACAAGGAAGCCTACTGAGCAAGCCCTGAGGAGCAAGCCAGTGAGCAGCACCCCTCCATGGCCTCTGCATCAGCTCCTGCCTTCATGTTCCTGCCGTATTTAAGTGTCTGTGCTGACTTCCTTTGATAATGAACATCAATATGGAAGTAAGCCAAATAAATATTTTCCTTCCAAATTTAATGTTGTTGCAGCAATAGAAAACCCCAACTAAGACGCCCACTTATAGCTGTTTACATATAAACACGTACACTTTATAGGCTAGGATATGGATATAAAGGAAAATACGCAGAATTTTATTTTTTCTGAATGACTTTGAGTGACCTTGCTAGATATTATACATTCCAAGTCCATATATTGTCTTGCAAATTTTATGATTTCATTTTTATTTAGAGATGAATAATATTGCATGTATATGTTTACCATATTTTCATTTCCCATTCACATATCGCTAGACATTTAGACTGGTTCCATTGCTTTGCTGTAGTGAATAGAGCAGCAACAAACATGAATGTGAACATTTCTCCATGCTAGGTTACAGAACTTTCTGGGCGTATGCCCAGCAGTGGAACAGTTGGGTCCTATGGTAGCTCTATTTTTTAATTTTTTTGAGGAGCCTCCAAACTAATTCCCTTACTGGCTGTATTAATTTGCATGCCCACCGGCAGAGAGTAACAATTCCCCTTTCCCACACCCTCCTCAACATTTACTATCAAATTTCTGTCTGGGTGACAGTCATTCTGACTTGGGTGAAGTAATAGCTCAAAGTGACTTTAATTTGCATTTAATTTAATTTAATGTTGACTCGGGATGTTGAACACTTTTTAAAAAATAGTTGTTGGCCAGTTGCATTTTTTCTTCTGAAAACTCTTCATTTTGTTAGCCCATTTGTTGACTGGCAGTTTTATTTCATTGGTATTTAATTTCTGGTATCCTTTGTAAATTCTGGATATTCGTTTCATGTCTGAAGTACAGCTGGTAAAGATTTTCTTCCATCCTGTGGGTTGTCTATTTGCTCCACTGTGTGAAAACTTCTGAATTTTATGAAGCTGCGTCTGTTGATGCTTGGGCTGGTCCCTATGCTGTGGTGCTCTGATTAGAAAGCTCTTGCCGATGCCAGTGCTCCCTGTGTTTGCCTGTAGTTTCAGTGAAGGCCTTTCATCCATTTTGAACTGATTTTTGTACAAGGTGAAAGATAGGAACCTAACTTTATTCTTCAGGTAGATACCCAGTTTTCTCCACACCATTTACAATATTTTTCCTATTGCCTGTTTTTGCTTACTTTGTCAAAAATCAGGTGGCCCTAGCTTTGTTGGTTTATTTCCCAAATCTTAATTTGTTCTGTTGGTTTACCTATCCATTTATTCCTGTACTATACTGCCTTTATCACCAGAGCTTTGCAGTTTAACTGGAGTTAGGTATTGTGATAGCTTCAGCTCCATTCTTACTCCTCAGAGTAGCTTTGGTTACTTGGGGCTTTTTGTGGTTCCTTATGAACTTGTATAGTAATTTTTCTAGATCTTCGAAGCATGACATTGGAATTCTAGGCTCCAGAAGGACCAGAAAGCATCCTAGGACTAGACCTGTCTTAGTAGAACCAGAGAGAACCACACGTCAGTTTCTTTGGCTCCAGTGAGACTAGAGAACATTGATGAGCTAGGCCTCCTGCTCCAACAGAACTAGAGAGTACTGAAGGACCAGGCCTCTAGACTAGAGCTGCAGCTCCAGGTGGCCCAGAGTCCCCTGAGTGTCTACAGCTTTAGCTCCAGTGGCCTCAAAAGTCATCATGAGTCTGGGGTTTTGACTTTTGAGGTTCTGGTCACTGCAAGATGAAGAGTCTATTAACATATGGTGACAGGCAGCATAAAGACATTAATGAGTTTGACATTTTGTCTCCTGTTCCCAGTGAGTTCATAGAATCCAAAGGATAATCTGGGTTTTGATTCTATCTAAAGCACTTGCCTTGGTGCTTGGTGTTTAGACCCACTCTCCTGTTAGCACATGGCCAATACAACACCAATCCCTGTAGAATTCATGTATCTTATATACACATATAGTATCCGTCTATTGCTAGGAGAAAGGGGGGTTGTAAAACAGTGTGAGGTACTACTTAGAGAATACACAGTGAAGCAATCCCTACCAGTGAGATGCCTTTCTGTCTCTTTCCACTTCCTTGCAGCCTCTAGACATCCTTTTATCCAAGAGCAGTGAAAGCCATCTCTCTCTCCCACTAGGTGAATGGCAGAAAGACTACGGTAGGAGCAGGAGGCAGGCAGGTGGACATCAGCCTGAGGCTGACAGGCATGAGTGCCTTTTCATTTCACACGAGCAACTCAGCTGTGGTGGAGACAAGCTGGCTTTCAAGCTCAGTACTGAATCTTAAGCTTGAGTGTTTCCTATGCTCCATGCTCATCCTATGTGAACCGCATCTTGCTGTGTGGGTAGCCAGTCATGGGCTGAGCATGCTCACACATGTGTACACACACGCACGTGCACACACACACATACACACACACACACACACACGCCCTTTCCTCTGAGACAGAAATGTGGTCAAATTTCTTTTGCTGTCATTCTTTGGATTTGGATCAATAAGCACTTAGCAACACCAGTGTAGAGAAACTACACCAAGGGCTAAGGCAACCCACATGATTTGCATCCTGAACCAAACATTAAACCCAAGCAAAGAACAAACAAGCGAGCCAAATCTCCCCTGTTGATGAGCTGAAAGCAAGAAGCCCATCTTCTAGCTGTATGTAATTCTGTATGCCTTTCCTTGCTCAGTTATTTGTACTGAGAAGCAGGGTTAATATAAAGTCATAACTGAGAGACCTGCTTCCAGATGATTTATTGTCAAATTAATGCAGAGTGGTTCATCACTGACAATGTCTCTTTTCATACATCTATTGTCATTAAAAAAGTCTTTACTATTTAACAACTCGGGCCCAAATATTTAGAATGAATATCACTGTCATTACAACCCCCCCCCCCACACACACACACATTAAAAATAGCATGGAGCTGTACTGGAGAGATGGTTTGGTAGTTAACAATACTTACTATTTGATGCTCCTGCAGAGGACCCAGGTTTCATTTCCAGTACCCACACAGCAGCTCACAACCAGTTCCAGAGAATCCAACATGCTCTTCTGTCCTCCATGGACGCTAAACATACATGTGGAGTACATATACATACATGAAAGCAAACACTCATACACATAAAATAAAATAAACATTTTAAAAAAATATCATGGACAAACATATAGAGAAAACCTCTAAGTGGGGACTTGGGGAAGTCTTGGTCCGTAATGTGGCTATGAGCTTGCCTCGCAAGCACTAGGACCTATATAAATATGACAGGCACAGTGCACACGGTTTCAGTGCCTGTGTCAGGGAGACAGAAGTAACCCTTGAGTTTAGTTTACTGGGTGCACTTCAGGCCAGTAAGAGACTGTCTCAAAGGAGAGGAACAGCATTCTTGAGGATAACACCTGAAGCTGTCCAGTTTCCATATACATGCACACCTGCATACATATAATATATGCATATATGTAAATGTGGTGCAATACTCATAATTTCATTCGGAAAAATCACTCAGACAGTTTTTGTACAGAGATTTAAAGAATACATTTTCTTTCCTCTAACTCTGCTTCAAAATAGCCAGTGATACTTGTGTACATGTGTACATGGTCAGAGGAGGAGAACAGCCCATTCCTTGAAGTTTCTTCTAGTCATTCAACTTTGTAAGTACATTCTCTCTCTCTCTCTCTCTCTCTCTCTCTCTCTCTCTCTCTCTCTCTCTCTCTCTCTCTCTCTCTCTCTCTCTCTTTCTCTCTCTCTCCTCTCCTCTCTCTCTCTCTCTCACACACAGACACAGACACACAGACACACAGACACACAGACACACACACACACACACACACGCACACACACATTCACTCTCATACCATACACATTTGACAGCAAACATGTAGGAGTTCCATACCACCCAATTCTGTGCAGTTCTTAAGGGTCCTCCAATCTAATTCAATTCAGGCATCATTTGCCTGGAGTAAGCATTAAATCTCCATTATATATTCAGCCCACAAGGGAATACTACTTCAAATGCCAGCCACAGGTCTTGGCCTCCCATACTTCTGACAGACTGGTTATAAATTGGGAGTTGCTAAAATCCCCTCCTTGGCTCTAATACATGAACGAGGTTGTTCTAGCTCTCAAGGAGGTGCTTCACTCATGCGAGAGCATCGCTTTCCTGCTTTCCTCTTTACTCATATGTTTATTGCAGAGGATGCAATGTAGGAACAGTCAGATGGAGGCAAAGCATGGGGGCGGGATAGGAAAGTGCAGCTCCATGTCCTGTCTGGATGAGGCTCCCTCCCAGAACCTTGCAGAACCTTGCTATGCTCTTTGCCAGCTCAGTAACTCAAGTCTCATCTCTCAAGAGTATGGCTTTTGATTTGTCATTCTCAGAGCTGATAGATGAGATTGAATGTTTCCAGCCATCTTTCTCAGGACAGTGCTCAGCCTTTAGCTGGCAGGGACTCCACTCCAGGCCGTCTCTTCAGATCGACTCAGATGGGATCACCGTAGGGATCACAAAGAGCATTACCGTCACTTGGGAAATTATAAAGGAGCTGCATGCTGAGACTGTAGAAAAGCTAAACATTTGTTAAACTACAACTGTTGATCACAATGTCGAGAGCACGCTTTAGAGGTTCAGGTGAGGCAGGCTCTAGATGTAGTGATGTCATGGGAAAGTCAAGGAGAGACGGTTGCTTTCAACGTTGTCAGCTTTTGACATTTTTCTTAACTTTAGTTAAACTTTCTGCCATAATCATGACCTTGTCTACTTCTGTTCAATTTTCTTTTTTACTCCATAAAACTGAACTCAGACCCTAGGGCTGAAAAACAGGAGATCTGTTCTGTGCAGCCAGCTCCAGCACTTACAGATCTGCAATCTTAGGCATCTTTAGTTTTTCACACTTGTTCACCAGAGCTACCTTACAATATTGTTGTTAGGACTTAAAAAATACAGTGTACATAAAACACTCAGCATAATGTTTGGCACAAATGGGCTCTACAAATATCAATTATTACCAATGATATTATTAACAAATATGGGCCATTAGCTCTTTTCATTGGTCTGTGGTGCTTGTAAGTGCCATTTCAGATTACTTGCTGAATTATGGGAGTATAAAGAACACTTGAACAGGGCACTGCTATGTTCTTGCTTGTTGAATTTACATAGTTAAATGCAAACCTTGAGAATGAAAGCTCTCTGAAATCAAAGTATCTGTTGAACCATCACAGAGGCTTACCAGGAAGAAAGGCCCAGTCCTGGGACAAAAAGACTTATGGCATCCAGCAGCCAGGCCAGGAAGCACCCAGAAATTTCTGCCATCCCTAGAGCTAAGGTATTTTTGTAAAATTGGGGCAACAAGAAGAAAACACACATTCCTTGTGCTGAACTTGTATTAGCCTTAGGTAACAGGCAGGCTCATGCTAGGCCAAGAGAGCTCAGAGTCGGAGCATGATGGTGTCAGGTCAGGACAGCTTGGAGTAGGAGGACAATCTAAGAAGCGTTTCACTTCCGGTTTGCATGAGGTAAAAGTTTGGAACATTTATAATAACATACACAGGAAATGTCCTGCTAGTCAAGTGAAGGATGTCTCTAGATACAGTATCTATTGCCTGGCTCATGAACCCCACCCCCTGGTTACAAGGCAAATGGCACAATCAACACAGGGACCATTATACTATAAAGGTTCTGCTTTCCTTGGAAGACACCAGCTCAAAAGGGCAGAGAAGAGAAAGCAAGATGGTGAGATGGCCATGCACCTCTGCTCAAGTGCGTGACCACAGGCAGACTGCACGTCTGCTTAAGCAACTAACATCACGGAGACAGTCTTCACTGTGTTCAGGACAATGACGACACAGAGAATCGATTTAACGTCTAGTTTTACATGTGCAGACCACTCTGCCCTGTGCTCTTCCGATGTCCCCTACACAGGGGTCGCCCTGGCTCAGTCTCTCGGATGTTGGTGTTTTAAGTTGCTAGCTTTATTCTCACTCTCTCTCTCTGCATTGTCACCTGGAGCTGCCTTAGCCCCTCCACTCCTCTTTACCATCCCCCTCTCTATCATCCTTCTGCATAATTTCCTCTCTTTTGTTTTCTCTGGGGCTAATTGCTAGTCTTACTCTGCTTATTTTCTTCCAAATCTTGCCTTCTTTCGCAAATGCCATAGCATATATTGTATTATTGTTCTCCTTTATCCAACAAAAGTAATTAGAGTTGAAAGGGAGACTTTTGTAATTGGCTCTTACTGTATTTTCAGAGTGGACTTTTGCGATTAATATTCTAGTCTCACAGTGGTGCTGAGATCGCAACTAGTACCTTGAGCCACATTCCCAGCCCCCAGGGACAAGGAGCCATGCCTCCACCTGAGTACAACACAGTCCCACCTGAACACTGGAAATACTTCCCATGAACCAACAGAGGTAACTAAAAATCTAAACAACGATCTAATCCCAGATGTGTAAGTCCCAATGCAGAAACATAAGACACAAGATAACAGGAAGCTTCCAAAAAATTACCAATTCCCTAATGGATAACAATGAGAGTGAATTAGATGAACTCTCAAAGAATTCAAAAGTATGATTTTAAGAATGTTCAACAAAGGCGTGTGTAAACTCCTATATAGATCCAAAGAATACAAACAAAAAACTGGATACAATTAAGTAAGTCAATGCATGATATGGAGGACCTAGAAAGGAAGACACTTCCTTTATTTTATTATGTGACAAAGCAAACATTAATTCTAAATTAGCTAGAAGAGACAAAGGAGGTCACTTTTTTTTTATAATTAAGGAAAAAAGCCATCAAGAGAATGTAACAGTCATAAATATACTGAACATCTGTGCATCTAATTTATTGGAACAAGCAACTCTGGATATAAACACACAGAATGAACTCAGCACAATAATAATGGGTAACTTCAACACACCACTGTCATCAATAGACATATCATTAAGAAAATAAATAAGTAAATAAATCAATATCAACAAAGAAACATCAGAGTTCAATTGTAGTGTATGGACTTAACAGATATCTAAAAAATATTCTACCCATATACTTCTCAACAGCCTACAGG
The DNA here is from genome assembly GCA_028551405.1 of Uromys caudimaculatus. Lineage (NCBI taxonomy): Eukaryota > Metazoa > Chordata > Mammalia > Rodentia > Muridae > Uromys > Uromys caudimaculatus. The sequence goes on along the minus strand of CM052704.1, from coordinate 72,175,063 downwards.
ATGTGCCTAAAATAGATAATATTCTAGTACCTAAAAGAAATTTCAAAAAGAATACCAGGAAAACTGAAGCAATTTCTTGCATTTTATCTGATCACAATGAAAGAAAACTAGAAATTAGTAGTCATAAAAACTACAGAAACTATACAAACTCATGGGTGTTAAACAGTACGCTATGGAGTGGTGGGTGAGTTGTCAGCTAAATTAGGGAGGGATTTTTAAATTTCCTAGAATAAAAAAAAAATCACAATACTGAGTCTGTAGAATGCAATCAAAACAATTCTAAGAAGGAAATTTATATCAATAAATACTTATATTAAAAAGTCAAAGGGAGGTTCCTTCTGGTCTGAGCCAGTGCCCTGAGCAGACCTTGGGTGCAAACTCCTCAGCCAGTCCCCACACACCCAGAGGAAGCTCAACTCCCAGGTGCTCTAACACGCCCAGGATCTCAGGCTCCCAGGCTCCCAGGAGCTTGGTCACACCAGGATCTCAAGGTCTCAGAAGCAGCTTGACTCGCAGGAGCTCTGTCACACCCAGGGTCTCAGGATCCCAGGATTCCAGAGACAGCTGGTTTCTGAGGAGTTCTGGCACAACCAGGATCACGGGAAGGACAGGATCCAGTCAGATGAAGGGAGGGCAGGTAGCACTAGAGATAACCAGATGGCAGGAGGCAAGCATAAGAACATAAGCAATAGAAACCAAGGTTACCTGGCATCATCAGAACCCAATTTTCCCACCATAGCAAATCCTGGATACACCATCACACTGGAAAAGCAAGATTCGAATCTAAAATCACTTCTCATGATGATAATAGAGGACTTTAAAAAGGACATAAATACTCCCTTAAAGAAATACAGGAGAACACAGGTAAACAGCTAGAAGCCCTTAAAGGAAAACACAACCAAACAAGTGAAGGAATTGAACAAAACCATCCAGGGTCTAAATGGAAATAGAAACAATAAAGAAATCACAAAAGGAGACAACCTGGGAGTTAGAAAACCTACGAAAGAGATCAGGAGACATAGATGCAAGCATCACCAACAGAATATAAGAGATAGAAGAGAGAATCTCAAGTGCAGAAGATACCATAGAAAACATTGACACAAGAGTCAAAGAAAATGCAAAATGCAAAAAGCTCCTAACACAAAACATCCAGGAAATCCAGGACACAATGAGAAGACCAAACCTAAGGATAATAGGTATAGAAGAGAGTGAAGATTCCCAACTTAAAGGGCCACTAAATATCTTCAACAAAATTATAGAAGAAAACTTTCCTAACCTAAAGAAAGAGATGCCCATGAACATACAGGAAGCCTACAGAACTCCAAATAGCCTGGACCAGAAAAGAAATTCCTCCTGTCACATAATAATCAAAACACCAAATGCACTAAACAAAGAAAGAATATTAAAAGCAGTAAGGGAAAAAGATCAAGTAACATATAAAGGCAGACATATCAGCATTACACCAGACTTCTCACCAGAGACTATGAAAGCTAGAAGATTCAGGGCAAATGTCATATAGACCCTAAGAGATGCCAGCCCAGGCTGCTATACCCAGCAAAACTCTCAATTACCGTAGACGGAGAAAACAAGATATTCCATGACAAAAACAAATTTACACAATATGTTTCCACAAATCCATCCCTACAAAGGATAATAGATGGAAAACACCAACACAAGGAGTGAAACTACACCCTAGAAAAATCAAGAAAGTAATCTTCTTCCAATAAACTCAAAAGAAGATAGCCACACAAATGTAATTCCACCTCCAACAACAAAAATGACAGGAAGTAGCAATCACTTTTCCTTAATATCTCTTAACATCAACGGACTCAATTCCCTAATAAAAAGACATAGACTAACAGACTGGATATGTAAACAAGACCCAGCATTTTGCTGGATACAGGAAAAGCACCTCAGTGTCAAAGACAGAACCTATCTCAGAGTAAAGGGCTGGAAAACAATTTGCCAAGCAATTTACTCAAGAAACAAGCTGGAGTAGCCATTCTAATATCGAATAAAATTGACTTTCAACCAAAAGTTATCAAAAAAGATAAGGAAGGACACATCATACTCATCAAATGAAAAATCTACCAAGAAGAACTCTCAATTCTGAACATCTATGCTCCAAATGCAAGGGCACCCACATTCATAAAAGAAACTTTACTAAAGCTCAAAGCACACAGTGCACCTCACACAATAATAGTGGGAAACTTCAACACCCCACTCTCAGCAATGGACAGATCATGGAAACAAAAACACAGTGGAACTAACAAATGTTATGAACCAAATGGATTTAGCAGATATCTATAGAACATTTCACTAAAACAAAAGAATATACCATCTTCTCAGCACCTCATAGTACCTTCTCCAAAACTGACCATATAATTGGTCACAAAACAGGCCTCAACAGGTACAAGAAGATTAAAATAATTGCATGCCTCCTATCGGATCACCACGGACTAAGGCTGGTCTTCAGTAACAACAAAAACAACGGAAAGCACACATACACATGGAAGCTGAATAATGCTCTACTCAATGATAACTTGGTCAAGGAAGAAATAAAGAAAGAAATTAAAGACTTCCTAGAATTTAATGAAAATGAAGGCACATCATATCAAAACTTATGAATCACAATGAAAGCAGAGCTAAGAGGAAAACTCAGAGCTCTAAGTGCCTATAAAAAGAAACTGGAGAGAGCATACACTAGCAGCTTGACAGCCCACCTGAAAGCTCTAGAACAAAAAGAAGCAAATGCACCCAAGAAGAGTAGATGGCAGGAAATAATCAAACTCAGGGCTGAAATCAACCAAGTAGAAACAAAAAGAACTATACAAAGAATCAACAAAACCAAGAGCTGGTTCTTTGAGAAAATCAACAAGATAGATAAACCCTTAGCCAGACTAACCAGAGGGCACAGAGACAGGATCCAAATTAACAAAATTAGAAATGAAAAGGAAGACATAACAACAGAAACCAAGGAAATTCAAAAAATCATCAGATCCTACTACAAAAGCCTATACTCAACAAAACTGGAAAATGTGGATGACATGGACAATTTTCTAGACAGATACCAGTTACCAAAGTTAAATCAGGATCAGATGAACTGTCTAAATAGTCCCATAACCCCTAAAGAAATAGCAGTACTCATTACATTAAAAGTCTCCCAACCAAAAAAAAGCTCAAGACCAGATGGTTTTAGTGCAGAATTCTACCAGAACTTCAAAGAAGACCTAATACCAATTCTCTTCAAACTATTCCACAAAATAGAAACAGAAGGAACACTACCCAATTGTTTCTATGAAGCCACAATTACCCTTATACTGAAACCACACAAAGACCCAACAAAGAAAGAAAATTTCAGACCAATTTCCCTTATAAATATTAATGCACAAATACTCAATAAAAGTCTCGCAAACCGAATCCAAGAACACATCAAAATGATCATCTACCATGATCAAGTAGGCTTCATCCCAGGGATGCAGGGGTGGTTCAATATATGGAAATCCATCAACTTAATCCAGTATATAAACAAACTAAAATAAAAAACACACATGATCATTAGATGCTGAGAAAGTATTTGACAAAATTCAACACCCCTTCATGGTAAAAGTCTTGGAAAGATCAGGAAGTCAAGACCCATACCTAAACATAGTAAAAGCAATACAGCAAACCAGTAGCCAACATCAAACTAAATGGAGAGAAACTTGAAGCAATCCCACTAAAATCAGGGACTAGAGAAGTCTGCCCACTCTCTCCCTACTTATTCAATATAGTACTTGAAGTCCTAGCCAGAGCAATTAGACAACAAAAGGAGGTCAAAGAGATACAAATTGGAAAGGGAGAAGTCAAAATATCACTATTTGCAGATGATATGATAGTATACTTAAGTGACCCCAAAATTCCACCAGAGAACTCCTAAACCTGATAAACAACTTCAGCAAAGTAGCTGGATATAAAATTAACTCAAGCAAATCAGTAAGCCGAGCAGTGGTGGCGCACATCTTTAATTCCAGCACTCAGGAGGCAGAGACAGGCGGATTTCTGAGTTCGAAACCAACCTGGTCTACAGAGTGAGTTCCAGGACAGCCAGGGCTACACAGAGAAACCCTATCTCGAAAAACCAAAAACCAAAAAACAAAAAACCAAAAAACAAAACCAACCAAATCAGTAGCCTTCCTCTACTCAAAGGATAAACAACCTGAGAAAGAAATTAGGGAAACGACACCTTTCACAATAGTCACAAATAATGTAAAATACCTTGGTGTGACTCTAACCAAGCAAGTGAAAGATCTGTATGACAAGAACTTCAAGTCTCTGAAAAAAGAAATCAAAGAAGATCTCAGAAAATAGAAAGATCTCCCATGCTCATGGATTGGCAGGATTAATATTGTAAAAATGAAAATGGCCATCTTGCTGAAAGCAATCTACAGATTCAATGCAATCCCCATCAAAATTCCAACTCAGTTCTTCATAGAGTTAAAAAGAGCAATTTGCAAATTCATTTGGAATAACAAAAAACCCAGGATATGGAAAACTATTCTCAAAAATAAAAGAACTTCTGGGGGAATCACCATCCCTGACCTCAAGCTGTACTACAGAGCAGTAGTGATAAAAACTATATGGCATTGAAACAGTGACAGGCAGGTAGATCAATGGAACAGAATTGAAGACCCAGAAATGAACCCACACACCTATGGTCACTTGATTTTTGACAAAGAAGCTAAAACTATCCAGTTGAAAAAAGACAGCATTTTCAACAAATGGTGCTAGTTCAACTTGAGGCCAGCATGTAGAAGAATGCAAATTGATCCATTCTTATCTCCTTGTACAAAACTCAAGTCCAAGTGGATTGAGGACCTCCACATAAAACCAGTTACACTGAAACTAATAGAAGAGAAAGTAGGGAGGAGCCTCGAACTCATGGGCACAGGGGAAAATTTCCTGAACAGAACACCAATGGCTTATGCTCTAAGATCAAGAATCAACAAGTGAGACCTCATAAAATTGCAAAGCTTCTGTAAGGCAAAGGACACTGTCAATAGGACAAAACAGAAACCAACAGATTGGGAAAGGATCTTTACCAATCCTACATCCGATAGAGGGCTAATATCCAATATATACAAAGAACTCAAGAAATTAGACTCCAGAAAAAGAAATAACCTTATTAAAAATGGGGTACAGAGCTAAACAAAGAATTCTCAACAGAAGAAACTCAAATGGTCTAGAAGCACCTAAAAAATGTTCAACATCCTTAGTCATCAGTGCAATGCAAATCAAAACAACTCTGAGATTCCACCTCACACCAGAATGGCTAAGATCAAAAAATTCAGGTGACAGAAGGTTCTTGTGATAATCTGGAGGAAGAGGAACACTCCACCATTCTTGGTGAGATTGCAAGCTGGTACAACCACTCTGGAAATCAGTTTGGTGGACCCTCAGAAAATTGGACATAATACTACCTGAGGCCCCAGCTATACCACTCCTGGGCATATAGCCAGAAGACACTCCAACATATAACCAGGACACATGCTCCACTATGTTCATAGTAGTATTATTTATAATAGGCAGAAGCTGGAAACAACCCAGATGTCCTTCAACAGAGAAATGGATACAGAAAATGTGCTACATTTACACAATAGAGTATTACTCAGCTATTAAAAGCAATGACTTCATGAAATTCTTAGGCAAATGGATGGAAGTAGAAAATTTCATCCTGAGTGAGGTAACTCAATAACAAAAGAACACACATGGTATGCACTCACTGATAAGTTTATATTAGCCCAAAAGCTTGGAATATCCGATACAATTCACGGACCACATGAAGCTCAAGAAGAAGGAAGACCAAAGTGTGGGTGCTTCTGTCCTTCATAGAAGGAGTAACAAAATACTCATGGGAGCAAATATGGAGTCAAAATGTGGAGCAGAGACTGAAGGAAAGGCCACCCAGAGACTGCTTCACATGGGGATCCATCCCGTATACAGTCACCAAAAGCAGACACTATTGTGGACGCCAAGAAGTGCATGCTGACAGGAACCTGATATAGCTGTCTCCTGAGAGGCTCTGCTAGAGCCCAACATATACAGAGGCAGATGCTGGAAGCCAACCATTGGACTGATCATGGGGTCCCCAATGGAGGAGCTGGAGAAGGACCTGAAGGAGCTGAAGGGGGGGATTTGCAACCCCATAGGAAGAACAACTATATCAACCAACCAGATCCCCCAGAGCTCCCAGGGCCGAAACCACCAACCAAGGAGTACAGATGGAGGGACAATGGCTCCAGCCGCATATGTAGCAGAGGATGGCCTTGTAGGGCATCAGTGGGAGAAGAGGCCCTTGGTCCCATGAAGGCTCGATGCCCCAGTGTAGGGGAATGCGAGGATCGGGAGGCTGGAATGGGTGGGTGGGTGGGGGCATACCTTCATAGAAGCAGGGGGAGGGGATGACTTAGGGGATTTCTGGGGGGGGAATCGGTAAAGAAGATAACATTTGAAATCTAAATAAAGAAAATATCCAATTTAAACAAAGAATAGAAAATCCAGAAATAAAACCAAACAACTACAGCTGCCTGACTTTTCATAATCATGGCAAAAATACTTTTTGGAAAAAAAGATAGACAGTGTTTGTAAAACTGGATGTTTGTATTAAAATAATGAAACTAGATCAGTTCTCTCACTTTCATTAGAGTCAGTTCAAAATGGATCAGAGACTTTAATGCTCTGAAACTGTTAGAGAAAGACATAACAGACACACTCCATGATACAGGCTCAGGAAATAAAGCCAAAAGTGGACACAGTGACTTCAGGAGATTGAGAACCTTGTCTCCAGCAAAGGAGCCAATCAGGTGAGGGGACCTCTTTCAGGGTGGGACATAAGGCTTTGCCAGCTATCCATATGATGGAGTTATTATCTAGAATGGCTAAATACTTCAACAATTAAATACTCTAAACAAACAAAACAATGCCATTCATAAGTAGCTAGTGAGATACAGATGGAAGTTCTCAAAAGATTAAGCATGGATTGTCAATAGCATATAAAACACTGTTCAATAGCCTTAGCCGCTGGGAGAGGAAAACTCATTCAATCTTTCATCTTATGTCACTGAAAATGGCTATCATTAAAAAAACAAATTTCAAAATGCTCTTAAGAATGAGGAGGAAAGAACACATACACACTACTGGCATAATTATACATTAGCCAGCCACAAATCCCTCTAAAAATTAAAAACAGAAGTACCGTATGACCCAATATAACACTTCAGAGTATGTACCCAGAGGACTCTAAGTCAGCAGACCACTGGGATTTGCATATTCGTGTTTATTACAGCATCATTGTCTATGGTTGTTACCCAGCATGGTGATGCTCTCCTATCAGCTCAACCCTTGGGAATGGAGGCAGGAAGATCAGGAGTTCAAGTTCACCCTTGGTTTTATATTGAATCTGTGACTATCTTGGGTTACACAAGAGCCCATTTCAGTAAACAAACCAATAAATAAATAATACAGCAAATTTCTGTCTCATAGAATCATTGTATGTATATGTGAATACAGTAATGGATGCAGAAAATTCACACACACACACACACACACACACACACACACACACACACACATCTGCTTAGTTTTTTGTCAGCTTGACACAAACTAGAGTCATCTGAGAAGAAGGAACCTCAGATGAGAAATTGCCTCCACCAGAGTCCCTTGTGTGAAGCTCATGAAACAAATAAAACCCAGAGGACATGAAGGAGCTGTTTGCACACCTATGCATGGTAATGAGATCACTGAAGCGTCTGTCAGGACCAAGCTTGCACAAAGGCCATGTGGACCTTAAACAGAGAATACTTCTGCTTGAGTATGTCTGCTCAGAGTTAGTCATTTAACCTAGGGCCAATGCCACCCCTTTAAAAATGTTTATTTTTATTTTAAACTATATTTATGTGTGTATCTGTGGGAGGGCATGTGGGTGCCATTGCCTGGAGAAGCCAGAAGATATTGGATCTCCTGGAGCTGGCATTACAGATGATTGTGAGCAGACAGGTGTAGGTGGTGGGAACTGAACCGTGGTCCTCTGTAAGATCAATGAGCACCCTCAACTGATGAGCCATCTTCTCTAGACCCCAATGTCACCTTTTTAAGTGGATTCTTATACCCAAAGATAATTGTTTCAAACTAATGTATGCAGTCTATCTCATTTTGCCTTGACAGCCCTTCTCTTGTTTTAATTTCCTTGGCTACACAGACAGCCTACCATGGTGTCCCGATGCCCATTGCCCTGCTAATCCTTAATAAGCTATTCATCTATGGAAACATCTTTCTCTGGGTGTTATTTAGATTGATATATATCTTCTGTGGTGATGATTTTTTATATATGTGTATAAAATGTTAGTCAATATATAGGTCAATTGCTTCTATAAGATAATAGCTTTCCAGTTATCATGGTACTACCAACAAAGTTGAAAATGTGTTTGTTTCTACTGTACATCATGTTGAGTGGTGTGATGTGGTATTCCCTACGCTCTGGCCATGCTGGAAGGCTAGTCATCCTGGCCTAGGTTGTAAATGTTTGAAAATGTAATTTCTTAATAATTTGGGGGAAAGTTTCGATTCTATATGGCTATAGGCAAATCCTGACCTTCATTGACCAACCCACAGTGACTGGCACCACTTACAGAGGACAGGATTAATGAGCTAGAGGAGAGATGGTTTCCAAGAAATCACAGGGACTCACTTAGCTTCTGCTATATCACTGGACAGGACAGCAGTGGTTTCAGGGGAGCAAGGTTGTTGGTTGTGGGCAATTTGAGAGTGACATTTAGAGCTACTGAAATTAAGTTAAGGTGCCTACAGCCAAGCCAGACGACCTGAGTTTGATCCCTGAGACTCTCGTGGTGGAGGATGAGAACTTATTTCTGCAATCAGAAAGCTATTGTTTTCTGATCTCCACATGCAAGTTGTGGTATAAGTGTGTGTATGTTCACGAGTGTGCAAAAGAAAGAAAGAAAGAAAGAAAGAAAGAAAGAAAGAAAGAAAGAAAGAAAGAAAGAAAGAAGGAAGGAAGGAAGGAAGGAAGGAAGGAAGGAAGGAAGGAAGGAAGGAAGGAAGGAAGGAACCCAAACAATGCAAACCTATGGCTTCAGATGATCCATGACATTAACCCCTCCAATGGACTATAGTTGCCTCTGCTTGTCTCTCTGGGTGCCCAATGCCTTACCTGGTATCCTTACTCCTGGTCAGTTCTTCCAGTTATGTGTACCTGTTTTCTGTTGAAATTCATCTGTCCTCACATTGTCTCATCTGTACTTGATCCTGACCTCAGAACTCTCACAGATAACATGATTATTTCTGTGTCCAGCAAGGTGCTCATTAACAGACTACTAATAAATAGACAGATGTACACTTCAGCTTTGTGACAAGTAAAGAGCTGCTCCTCCTCATTCTCCTGCTCTTCTTTCTCTTCCTCCTTCCTCCTCCCTGCTCCTTCTCCTCTTCCTCCCCTCCCTCTCTTTCATACACACACATACACACACACACCCCAAAGGCAACTTTTGAAACTCAAAATAACTGATTCAATAGCCAAAGGAAATCTACAAATGCTCTCCATAGCATTTGGACAAGTTATCAGTGACACAGTCATCAATGATTTGAAATCTATTCTGTCCCTGAAATTGAGATGGCTCCAGAAGGGGCAATTGAAATATTTTTTCTTGACATCTTTGTAGGCAGGAGAATTCAGGTGTGAATGGACCACATGTTCAAATATTCTCAAACAGCTTATGAGTTTAAAAAGTTAGGGGACTGCAGATATAATCAAAATGTACCCCAGAAGCACTCAGAATGCCATCTTTGCTCCTCTTTCTCTGTTTCAGATCACGAACAGCACAGACAGACTTTCCGTAGGGGTGTCCCCTTTGATTGATGGCCAGAGGTCAGACTTCTGAGGCACTTCTGATGAGCAAGTGTGGCTGCTCGGTTTATCTCTATTGTTTCTCCTTAAATTCTGTAAATGAGATGACGCAGATGAGCAGAGCTGCAGCTCCCTCTCGTCTGCATTTTATTAACTTTATGGGTTCCCTTCTTGCATGATATTACCTAATTACATCCTTCAAAGAAGCACTGACATGCCACTCTCCCCTTTCAATTACTCACTCCATCGAAGGGAATCATGAAACATCCACCCCCTTCCAGAAAATCCACCCAGCAACCGGGTCACTGTGGGAAGGGGGTGATGGAAAGTTGAGACCACAAGCCCAATTAGGCGGTCTCCCAATGAGTCTGACTTTGGCCCTGTTTCCATTCAAGCTAGTTTTCTAGGCAAATGGTCAGCTGAACTCTCAGAGCCACAGATGCCCACATAGTATTATTACCCACCTTCAAGCTCCTCACTGACTGTATTCCAAAGCCAACTTACTACAAGTGACTTCAGGATGTTTTCAAAATCCATTCATTTACAAGAATCGTAATTCTCCTAATGTTTCATGGAAAGCTCTGTAGTCTCTGAAAACCTTTGATGGGAAGAGATCCAAGCTGCTGCTGCTGAGGTCTGCTTTAGTCTTTAATGGGAGAAGAGTCAGTCAGCAACAGAAGAGTGTTGCTTCAATGGTGAAGGCATCTGCTATACCATTTACAAGGGGATCAATTCTATGTAGGAACTGTAGCAGTGTGTGTTTGTGATAAAATTTTCTTCTTTGAATCTCTTCTATCTTGATGGCACCTTTGCCTTCTTCTTTGGGACTTGTCCTCTCCTGATGTCTGTTGCTAGGATAAACACCATGACCAAAAACAGCTTAGGGAGGAAAGGGTTTTTACATCACCTTACACTTTCAGCTCACAGTCCCTTGTTTAGGGCAGGAATTCCCACAGGACCTGAAGCAGAAACTATGAAGGGACATTGCTTACTGGCTGGATTCCTGTCTCACTGTTAAATAGGATCTTTATACAGCCCAGGCCCACCTGCCTAGGGATGCCACCTGCCCATAGCCCATGGTGTCACCAGCAGTGGGTTGGTAATACCCATCACCAGTCCAGGAAACTTCCCATGGACATGCCCACAGGGCAATCTGATCAATCAATTCTTCATTCAAGGTTTCTCTTTCAATGTGACTCTAGGTTTGTGCCAAGTTAACAATAAAGGCTCACCAGCACTCAACCCGCTCAGGAGGCCTGTCACAGGAAGCTTCCTTCTGCCTCTGTTTAATCTCTGCCTTATGTACTGTAGAACCCTTGGCTTCTACAAGGAAACACTTATATTTATTGAATTTGTCTAACCCTATCTCATTCTATCTGTCTGTATTTCCTTTAAGTGCTGGTGATGAGTATGTAGTCAGTCTGCTTGCTAAGCTCAGAAGTCAAGAGACTATGAGAAACACACTGAGAACTAAATATGATCATGCACAGCCACTGTAACCACAGCACTAGAAAGGCTGACACAGTAGGAGTGTTTTAAGCTGCCCATAATGAACTTTAACCTAATCTGGGTTTCATAGCGAGACCCTGTCTGATAGAACATAATAGGCACAGGAAAACTGGGCTCTGGTATTTGATGCTCATGTAACCCCGTTAACTTGCTAACTAACTACTCTAAGCCCATGCTTCCTTATTTGTAAACTGGAGTTAACAATGTTTAATCTGACATCTCCTGGATTTTCGTAAGCCACAAATGTTAAACTAAGATCGCCTCGTCCGTTCCCTCCCTGCTGTGTAGCTTTCAGTCATCTCTCTTTCCTCCTTAATCTTTCCATCTGCTGCTCATCTGTCCTGTTCCTTGTTTACAATCTTAATTGATTGTCTAGACATCTGAACTTCACACATGGCTGTAGGAGGTACCATCTCTAAGTGTAGCCTGCTTCCTTTCTATTTTTGCTGGTGACAATATTTTTTTATTTCTTATAAAAATCAAAGCAGTCCAGGGAATGAATGATTGTAGACTAACTCTAATGGCCCATGAATCTTTTCCCTGGCTCATAACTAATAGTAGAGAGCCTGTCACTAAGGTGCACAACAAGAAGAGCCTGCAGACATGCATGGAGTCTACTGCAATGTCTTTAGTTCATTATTTCCTGAAGGTTTGTGCCAGCCTTAGAGGCCTAGTCATGCACACTTGCTTTGTGCTCAGGTAAATATGAAGATGCTAAGTACGATCAGCTCAAGTACCAACCTTTGTCATATCCAAGTCAACCCCCTCTGTTCTCAGAGGCATATTACATACACCTTGCCAATGTCAAAGGGCTAACAGTTCCAAACTAGTTCAGTTGTTAATAGTCTTCAACATAAAACTTTTCTAAGATAATTCTAGAACTGGAGTCGTTTTCATGGCTCTCATTGCCAAGGACATATTGATGACTAAGGCCTTTTTGTCAGCTGAGTCATGGTTGTTGGCCATCTGCTTTCCTGCTTCCTCATTCTGAAAGTTGTAAATCACTAAGACACGGCCTTGTTCTGAAGGAAACTCAGCACTCTTGCCCAACAGGCCACTTTTGTGAAAGTGTTGAACCCCCAGGAACACCAACCATCGTTATAGAATGGAGGGTGGCAGAGCAATGTGTAATATGCTGCACTCCGGCTGACTTTGTTATAACTGAAAACTAAGGTTCTATTCTCCGCCTCCTAACACCCAGCTGCTGATACATTACAGAAGAAGGCTCAGGATCCATAATTTCTGTTCTTCACCTCTGTAAACTATATAGGCTGGAAACTTGCCACCACCATTTTCCCCCTAACTGCTGACCTGATCATTCACCTCCTTCCTAAACATATAAGGTGACACTGGGCACACTTGGTGGAAAAGTTTGCAGCAAAAGCTGGAAAATCCCAAGTACCTAGGCAACATATGTTCTGCCTTAATGATGACATTTGAGTTTCTGAGTCATGAAGCTTTGGGCCTCATAAGATCAGGTTGGTGGCATACCTTCAGGGACCATGGTACAGTTCCAATCATGCACAGTAGGTAAGCAACCCATGGGTTCCTTAATCGCATAGGCTACATGCTATCTTTTAGTACTGAATTAGGAATATAGTTTGTCGAGGCTCTATGCTTTGATGCAAGCTTATGCCACTCTATAAAACATGTTTAATTTCCGTAATAGTTCTCTCTGGCCCTGGACACTAATGCATCCCATAACAGGATTGGTCTCCACTCTTTCTGTATCATCACTGAAAATGGCATTCACTCTTGGCTATTTTCTCACCTCTGTACCAGGCTTTCAGGATGGCTTTAAAATAAGAGAAAGAAGTTTTATCTGTTTGGTGACTGCACTGAGGTAGAGTTAATATGCGGTGTATTGCACACATTGAAAGTGCACGGTCAGATGAGCTGGACAGGTGTGCACTGGTGAAACCATTTGATCTGATTTCGCTATCACATATTTGCTTTTGTCAGTTTAAGAATCTCTTCTCTAAATGGAATTATACACATTTAAACAATCTTGCCAGCACACTCATTTGGAGATTCACCCACTGTTTGCGTGAGTCAGTAGGTTGTGCTTCTTCTCTGTTTTGTTTCTTGATTCACAGTGGTATCCTAGCAGATGGCCTTACCAGTCTCTGATTGTCCCATATTCTTGCTAACATTTGGTTCAGTCTTTAAATTTTTAGTCATCCTAGAGGAGGTGTACTGCTGGCTTGCTTTGGTTTAATTTGGGTCACCATAACAACTATGTTGATCACAATGTATATGCTTAATTGCTCTCTATACATCTTTGCTGAAGTGTCTGTTCAAATGTTTGACCATTTTTTGAAGTTTGGTTATCTTAGAGTTGGAAAGTATTCTTCAGAGAAGTTTGTATTAAAGTTAGACTTGTGGCACACTCCTTTAATCCCAGCACTTAGGAAGCAGAGACAGGTGGGTCTATGTGAGTTAGAGGCCAGCCTGGTCTACATAGTGAGTTCCAGGTCTGCCACGGATACATAGAGACCCTGTCATATTAAAAAAAAAAAAAAAGAAAGAAAGAAAGAAAAAAAAAAGGAGAAAAAGATAAAAAGATGAATAAGTAAGTAAGTAAGTAAGTAAATAAATAAATAAATAAATAAATAAATAAATAAATGCATTAGTATTAATTATTTTCTGTTGCTGTATTAAAACACTGGCCAGAACCAACTTGGGGAATGAAGGGTTTATTTCAACTTATAACCTCCAGGTCACAGTCCAACACTGAAGGAAGTCATGGCAGGAACTCAAGGCAGGAATCTGCAAACAAGAAGTAAAGCAGAGGCTGTGGAGGAATGGTGCTTCTAGGCTTGTTCCCATAGCTCCCTCCACTTGTTTCCTACTTACATACACACACACATACATACATACACACATACATACACACATACATACATACACACATACATACATACACACATACATACACGCATACATACATACATGCATACATACACACACACATACATACATACACACATACATACACACATACATACACACATACATACATACACACATACATACACATATATATACATACACACATACATACATACACACACACATACATACATACATACACACATACATACACACATACACACATACATACACACATACATACATACATACACACACACATACATACATACATACATATATATGTTGTAGATTGCCTTGCTTCTGTTTGTATTTTGACGCTAATTTTGTCCCCCCCCAACAAGGAGCAGATCACATACTCAGGTGATTCCATGTGAACCTGCTCCCTAATTTAACAGGTCAAATAAAGGCTAGAGCCTGTAATTGAGCAGTGGAAGGGAAAGGCGGGACTGGAAGTTTTAGAGAAGGAGGGGAAGGAAGAAGAGGAAAACAGAAGGATGAGAGAAGATGGAGGAAGAGAAGGTGGAAGATAGAGCAGACCTATGTGGCCCAGAGGAACCGCAAGTAGCTGGGATCTTATAGCTGAGCAATAGAGTAGTGTAGCGGTGTATCTGCCCAATCTAGGTGTGCAACTTGTAAATATATTAACTGAGTTGTGTGTTCATTGCATGGGCTATTGGGGTTGGAGATTTACTGATACAAATCTGGCTGGTATAAATCTAAAAGTCTCCAGTGTTTTCCTTTCACGGGGCTACAGGAAGCTGAGTGAGACCTGAACGATAGTTGGCGGGCTGCAGACTAGCCACAGGGGTGAATGGCCTGTGAAATGGGAGCGGTAGCTCCAGGCATTTTCAGAAAAATAGGTTTGGTCGGCTTAACTGTGGGAACCAGGGCCAGCAGCAAGTGGAGATCGAGAGAGCTAGCATGAGAGTGGAGTGAGACCGGGGCAGCTGCTGGTCCCAGAGCCTAGCCGATCCAAATGTGGATTATAAAATGACATGCTGCATATTTATATATGTTTATATATGGCAAGACTTTGTTCCTTGTAAGAGACAAGGGACACACAAAGGTACACAAAGACTCAAAGTATTAGGGTAGCAATCAATATCAAGCAAGCAGAAACTAAGGATGAGTGAGTAGCTAATTTGTTATCAGGGAGAGAAAATGCCAACCCAAAATTATTCGGAAAAGTTAAAGAAGATCACTACAGATGAACAAAGGAAAAGAACACCAAGAATGGGTAAAATATATGCACTGAACATGAGTACACATAGATTCATGAAATGAAAACTATGGGAAAACAAACAGGTCAAGATGCAGTAATATATAAAGGCGAATATATTCATTACAGAAGTTTCTCAACAGAACCCTGGAAACTAGGGGATGTAGAATAATGGATTCTAAGTTCTGCAAGACAATAACAGCCAACACAGATCCTACTGTCATAACTGAGGAGAAAGAACTTTTTATAATTAAAAACAAACTGAAGGAGTTCATGACCACTAAACCAGCTCTATAGAAGACACTCCTTAGACTGAAGAGAAAAATGAACTCATCTCTGAGGCTACAGGGAAGGACGTGCTAGAAGACTAGTGAAGGAGTAGGGAGAACCAAACACTGTAAAATCAACAGAATGACGGGAACTAGTACATCAATAACAACTTTGAATATTAATGGGCTGCAATGCTTAATCTTGATTGTCAGGCTGATTACATCAGAAATCATTTAAAAGACATGCTTTTGGGTAGGTCTCAGAACATTTCCAGGGAGGATTTGCCCAGGAGAGAAGACTCTTAGAATGGGCAAAACCTTCCAGATATAAAGATATTCAAAGAGAAGGCTTGCTTGTCTATCTTTTCATCCTGCTGGTTAGTGCATCTATCGTGCTGCTGCTGTGGCTGCTGCTTCCACCCGTCACTGGCATCAGAACTTATCTTCTTCAGCCTTGATTGTGTATGGGACGATGATTACAAATTCTCCAGAAATCTTCCCAGCTTTCACTAGCAAGCTAGAAGTGAAGTATCTAACATGATAGACGGTAGCTCAGGCTCTCGACCATTCTAGTGTACAGATGGCCATTGTATTATCCAGCCCCTAGTGTGTAAAGCCAACCAAGCAAATCCCACTTTATAGTATATACATGTACATATTTATCCTATTAGTTATTTTTCTCTAAAGAACTCTGGCTAATACCAGGAATGGTTCTAGGAAAACAGAATAATACAGATAAATTTATCTACTGGGGTTGCTGGTATCTGGAGTTAGCTTTCCAATTTGCCTGAACTTAAAGTTAGCAGACACCTCTAGAAGTATGGAGAACTCAGATAACTCAAGTTGTGGACTGTTGAAGTTCTATTCAAGACCGAACTCTTCTCATTGTGTTATAGTTTTATCCACCCTGGCAACCTGTGTTTTCACTGAAATTACTCAAAGCCACTCATTCATCACAACTTCATTTGTGAGCCTCCCTCCTTCTTTCCCTTGACTCTTTTCTCCTGGCCTTCCCTAATGGTTTGCTAGATGTCAATCAGTATGCTGTTGATGTATTATGTAAACAAGATAACATGAAGCATGTGATTCTTTTTTTTTTTTTTTGATACTTTATTTACATTTCCAATGTTTCCCCCTTTCTCGGTCTCCTCTTTGGAAACCCCCTATCTCCTCCCTCTCCCCCACCTCTATGAGGGAATTCTACCTCCCACCCACCCGCCCACCTACTCCCATATTC
>CM052704.1:72139321-72157933 GCA_028551405.1 Uromys caudimaculatus | reverse complement strand
GTTGCTCCCTCCATGGGGCTGCAGACTCCCTCAGCTCCTTCAGTCCCTTCTCCAACTCCCCCATCTGGAACCTCACTCTCAGTCCAGCAGTTACTGTAAAGTGAAACTTGGGTATTCCAAACATTTCGGCTAATATCCACTTATCAGTGAATACATACCGGATACAGAAAATGTGGTACATTTACACAATGGAGTACTACTCAGCTATTAAAAACACTTAATAAACATAATGACTTAATGAAATTTGCAGGCAAATGGATGGAACTTGAAAATATCATCCTGAGCGAGGTAACTCAGTCACAGAAGAACGAACATGGAAGCGTGTGATTCATATTGCTTGGTGTTAGGCTTTAGGGAAGACAATGTAGGAGACAATGTGGGTCAAGAGAGAGACAGAGTCTGTCCAATCTTCAGGAAAAGCTGATTAATGCTGACAGTGGGTGGGAACTGGAGTAAGACCTTGAATATCAATAGCAACAAAAACAACAGAAAGCTTACAAACTCATGGAGACCGAACAACTCTCTACTGAATGAAAAATGGGTCAAGAAAGAAATAAGAAAAAACTACAAAAGAGTTTGCAAAATTCAATGAAAATGAATGCATGGCACATTCAAACTCATGGGAAACAAGGAAAATAGTGCTGAGGGAAGTTCCTAGCACCAAGTACCTACATCAAAAACTGGAGAGGACTCATGCCAGCTACTTAACAGCGTGCCTGAAAGCTTTAGAACAAAAACAAGTAAGCACGCCCAAGAGGGTGCACAGCAAGAAGTAATGTGAGGGCTAAAATCAATCAAATAGAAACAAAGAAAGCAATAAAAACAAAAGGAATTAAACAAAGAACTGGTTCTTTGAGAAAATCAACAGGATAGAAAAAACTTTATTCAAATTAACTTAAAGACTGAGAGAGAATATCCAAATTAACAAAACAAAAATGGTAAGGAGCACAGCAACAGACAACAGGAAAATCCAGAGAATCATAAGGGCATACTCTGAAAACCTGTACTCAACCACATTGAAAAATTATAAAGAAACGGATAATTCCTTGATAGATTCCAATTGCCAAAGTTAAATCAAGATCAAAGAAGCAATTTAAACAGACCCATAACCCTTAGTGAAATAACAGCAGTCATTAAGATCTTCCCATCAAAAACAAAAACAAAAACAAAACAACAAAAAACCCAAAGCCAGACAGTTTTAGCACAGAATTCTATCAGACTTTCAAAGAGTTAATGAGTTAATGTCAATGCTCCTCAAACTATTCCACAAAGTAGTAACAGAAGGAACATTTCCAAATTCATTCAAAACACTTAGAGTCAACAAAGAAAGAGAATTACAGGCCAATTTCCTTTATGAACATAGATACAAAAATACTCACAAAATACTCGCAAACCAATTCTAAGAACACATTAAAAAAGTCATCCACTATGACCAAGTAGATTTCATCCCAGAGATGCAAGGATGGTTCAGCATACAAAAATCAGTAAGTGTACTCCACCATATAAACAAACTGAAAGAAAAACACCACATGATCATCTCATTAGATGCTGAAGAGCCTTTGACAAAATCCAACACCGCTTCATGATAAAAATCCTGGAGAGATTGGGAATACAAGGGACATACCTCAACATAATAAAGGCAATTTACAGCAAGCCTATAGGGAGCTGAGATGAGTGGAATGAGGGGAAACTGTGGTCAGGCTTGAGAGAAGAATCTGTTGTCAAGTAAATAGGCAGGCAGACAGACAGACAGATGTAGACCAAGGTATATCATTTCTAAGATTTACCCAAAAGACTGTAAGTCAACATAATGCTGAGACAGCGCATCATTGTTTACCACAATACTATTCGGAATAGCCACTTTAAGAAACCAACCTCGAAGAAAATGTGGCTTGAAACTGGGGAGCTGTCCCAGTCAGCAACATATTTGCATACAAGTTTTAGGACCCTAGTCAGAAGCCCAGAGTCTTTGTAAAGAAGTTGAGTACAATGGTGTGTGCTAACAGCCCAGTGCTGAAGAGGCAGAGACAAACAAGGCTCTGGGACTCACTGACCCAGCCAAGACCAGCCTAGGCTACTTGGGGAACTCCATAACAGTGAAAGGTTTGTGTCAAAATAAGGTGGGTGGCATCTGAAGAATGATACTCAAGACTGACCTCTGGTCTCCCCAGGCACATGTGATCATATGCATGTGACACACACACACACACACACACACACACACACACACACACACACACACACACACACACAAGTGTGGCTCACAATTACAGTGGAATTTTTCAGCCACAAAGAGAAATGAAGCTTTGTCATTTACAAGAAAATGGATTCAACTGGAAATAATCATATTAGGTGGTGTAAGTAGGTCCCATAAAAACAAATATTGCATTCATTCTCTCCCTTACTGTACTTAAAAACTTATAAAGCCATGGAAACACATATGTGCATGTGGCATGAAGTTAGAAAGTAGAAGTGAAATTGTCTAGGGGTCTAGGAGAACAAAGGGGCTAACAGGACTGAGAGTGGAGAGGGGAGTGGCTCAGGGAAGGGGCCATGCTTAAAGCACACTGCAGACTTCACGAGGATGGCTTTATGTAACCCTATGTTGTGCAACTTAAGAATCTAAAAAGCAATATTCAAGCTAAAACTCGAAGAATGAAAAGAATCTAGCCTTCAAATTCTATTTGTGTTTGGTCTCAGGAATAGAAATAAACATATAAATTGAAGTATATTTGAAAGAGTGATTCAACAGTATTTGGTGAAGGTTTGGATCTAGGCAGGGGAAGGGATCCAGAAAGTGTCAGTCTCAGGCTTCGGACTGAGGCTATAAAAGGAAGTTTAGAGGCACTAGCTCTAATTTAATTTATCACTTTATAGTGTGACTTGCAGAGTCATATTTTTATTTTTTCAGAGGAAATCATATTATTACAAAGTGACAGTGATGAAATCTACTTTCCTTTCCTGCTGGAATCATATAACAATATGTTCAGAATGTGTAAACGACGTAAGAAAGACAGAGTATAAGGATTGTGAGTATTTATTTTACCAAAAGAAAAAAATGTGTGGATTTAATTATGTACTGCTTGCTCCTGGGTGGGGGCTGGTAAGGATGATGGAAGCAGCAGTGAGTTAAGCTGGAGAAAGAACATCTCAAAAGGGAGCTCGAAGTGGAATGGAGAAAAATTGGTGTGCTGGCTAGTCTTAAATCAACTTAACGTAAGCTAGAGTCATTTGAAAGTAGGGAACCTCAATTGAGAAAATGTCTCCTTGAGACCCAGCTGAAGGCATTTCTTAATTAGTGAGCTTAGGGGAGGGCCTAGCCCATTGTGGGTGGTGCTATCCCTGTGATAGTGGTCTTGAGTTCTATATAAAAAAAAAAAAAAGCTGAAAAAAACCATACAGTGAAAAAAATAAAGAAAGCATATTCAACAAATAGTGCTGGTCTAAGTGAATGTCTGCATGTAGAAGACTTGGAATAGATCCATATTTATCACCCTGCATAAAACTCAAGTCCAAGTGGATCTAAGATTTCCACATAAAATTAGATGCACTAAATCTAAAAGAAGTGAATGTGGGGAATATCCTTGAACTCATTGGCACTGGAGACAACTTTCTGAAAAGAACACTAATGGCTCAGGCTCTAAGTTCAACCATTAATAAATGGGACCTCATGAAACTGAAAAGCTTCTGTAAGGCAAAGGACACTGTCAATAGGGCAAAATGGCGACCTACAGATGTGAAAAGATCTTCATCAATCCCACATCTACAGAGGGCTAATATCCAAAATACATGAAGAACTCAAGAATTTAGACTCCAACAAACCAAATAACTGAATTAAAAAGAAGGTAACAATCTAAACAGAGAATTCTCAATAGACAAATCTCTAATGGCTCAGAAGCATTTAAAGAAATATTCAACATCTTTAGTCATCAGGGAAATGCAAATCAAAATGTCTCTGAGATTCCATCTTAAACCCCTCTGAATGGCTAAGATTGAAAACTCAAGAGATAGCTCATGCTGTCGAGGATGTGAAGCAAGGGGAACACTCCTCCATTGCTGGTGGGAGTGCAAACTTGTACAAATAATTTAAAAATCATTGTCTTAGTTTCTATTTCTGCACAAACATCATGACCAAGAAGCAAGTTGGGAAGGAAAGGATTTATTGAGCTTACTCTTCCACATTGCTGGTCATCACTAAAGGAAGTCAGGACTGGAACTCAAGCAGGTCAGGAAGCAGGAGCTGAAGCAGAGACCATGGAGGGATGCTGCTTACTGACTTGCTTGCTTCTCCTGGCTTGCTCAGCCTGCTTTTTTATAGAACCCAAGACTACCAGCCCACAGATGGCACCACCCACAAGAGGCCCTCCCCCTTGATCACTAATTGAGAAAATGCCTTATACCTGGATCTCATAGAGACATTTTCTCAACCAAAGCTCCTTTCTCTGGGATAACTCCAGCTTGTGTCAAGTTGACACACAAAACTAGCCAGTACAATCATTAAGGTAGTTTCTCAGAAAATTAGGAAGAGATCTACCTCAAGACCCAACTATACCACTCCTGGGCATATACCCAAAAGATGTTCCACCATACCACAAGATACTTGCTTCATTATGTTCATAGCAGCTTTATTCATAATAGCTGAAAACTGGAAACAACCTAAATGCCCTTCAACTGAAAAATGGATGAAGAAAATGTGGTACATTTAGACAGTAGAATACTACTCAGCTATTAACAACAAGGACATCACGAAATTTGCAGAAAAATGGATGGAACTAGAAAATATCCTCCTGTGTGAGATAACCCAGACTCAAAAAGACACATATGGGATGTACTCACTGATAAATTGATAGTAGCCATAAATTACAAGACAACCATGTTACAGTTCACAGATCCAAAGACACTAAGAAATAAGAATGGCCCAAGGGATGATGCATGAATCTCAATCAAAATGGGAAATAAAATAAGACATTTGGAGTGGCTGGAGAGAGGGAACTGGGTGGGATAGGCTGTGGGGAGGGGAGGGCTAGGGATCAGGTATGGAGAGAGTAGGGATGGGGGATGGGAGGGCTCAGAGAGAGGGAAGGGAAATCGGTGGGGGGCATCTCTGGGACAAGCCAGATATCTGGAACCAGGGAAGCTCCTGGGAGGATATGAGGATGACCCAAGCTGAGACTCCTAGCATCAGGGGATGTGGCGCCTGAAGTGGACACGTCCCATAGCAAGGCAGGACTTCCAGTGGAGGTAGGGGGACACCAACCCACCCACAAAGCTTTTGACCCAAAATTCACTCTGCCTGCAAGATGTTCGGGGTAAAGACGAAGCAGGAATTGAGAGAGTGGCCAACCAATGACCGGCCCAACCTGAGACCCACCCCATGGGAGAGAGCCAACCCCTGACACTATTAATGATGCTCTGCTATGCTTGCAGACAGGAGCCTAGCACAACTGTCATCTAAGAGGCTTTGTCCAGCAGACAGGAGCAGAGACCCACAGCCAAACATTATGTAGAGCTCAGTGAGTCTTGTGGAAGAGTTTGGGGAAGGATTGAGGGAGCCAGAAGGGTCAAGGACACCATAAGAAGATCTACAAAGCCAACTAACTTGGACCCATGCAGGCTCACAAAGACTGAACCACCAACCAAAAAGCATGCATGAACTGGACCTAGGCTCCCTACACATATGTAGCAGATGTGCAGCTTAGTCTTCATGTGGGTTCCCCAAAATTTGGAGTAGGAGTTGTCTCTGACTCGGACTCTGTTGCCTGCCTTTAGGTCCCTTTCCCCTAGCTTGGATGCCCTGTCTGGCCTCAGTGGGAGAGAATGTACTTAGTCCTGATGAGACTTGATGTGCTAGGCCTTATTGGGGTGGGGTGGGGTAGCTTCCCACTCTGAGAAGAGGGAGGAATGGGGGAAGGGGGTGGGAGTGTGGGACTGGAAGGAGAGGAGGGAGAGAGGCTGACATCAGGATGTAAAGTGAATAAACAAATAGATTAATGGGGGAAAAAAGAAAAGAAAAAAAATCAGGCTGACTAAACTGTGAGGAGCAAGCCAGCAAGCAGCACCCGTCCATGGTCTCAGCATCAGCTTCTGCCTCACAGGTTCCTGACCTGTTTGAGTTCCTGTCCTGACTTCCTTTGATGATGAACTATAATGTGTAAGTGCAAGCGAATAAACCCTTTTCTCCCCAACTTGCTTCTTGTTCATGCTGTTTTATTGCAGCCTGGAAATTCCCCAGCTCCAGTGAGAGTTTTGGTTTCTTTGAAAAATATAAAAATACTATGGGAATGTGTTTTTGTTTTAATCCCAGGTGTGGGATATGGGACTGCTTCAGTCTGTCCACAGAAGCCAACAATGATTTGCCTCATGCTCTAGCAGAGGCATGATTTTGCCAGCTATAGTTTCTTCAATTGCATGATATTTGGAATTCTGGGGGACTTTCTAGAGGGTATATAAATGCTAGGGGGTTGGTGGTGTTAAGGCCTAGGTAAAATGTTAAGGCCTAGGTAACTGTTACCTGTCTAGCCTGCCATTTTGTGCTGTTGCTAACGGTATAAGGAAACTTTCTCATGCTCTAATTGATTGCAAATTATGTTATGTTCTATGCATTGGTGTTCTTGGAAACCAATCACAATAGAAGTCAGTTAGAACAGCTTTTGTATGGTTTGCCACAATAAGCTTGGACCCGAACCAACTACCAGGCAGCACTTCCTGCATTTGTATATGAACTTTTCTGGCTTTTACTTTTATAAGTTTTCCCTGGGATGGAGCATAATAAAAGAGACACCTGCACCAATATAAGAAGTTATTTGGAATAAGACTTCCATTTTGAGTTAGGAGTCAAATAAAGTTTAAATTCCCAAGACCTCCCTGCAAACCAACATCCTACTCAACAGAAAGAGACATGTATGTGGATAATTGACATCCCAGTTGGAAACTTAAGACATGAGTGTTAGGCAAGGCAAGTCCTTTGCCACATTTGAATACTCCAACCAATGAGAACAGGATAAATGTACAACAAAGACATGTTCCTAAGGAAGTCCCCTATTCCTAAATCTTGATTGGTGAGATAACTTGCCACAAATGTTTGTGGATTTCAAGGCTTAAAAGATCTGTATGATCCTGGCTCGTGGTCACTGCCAGCTCCCACATCTGCCCTGCGGCCCGGATCAATCAGTCCTGGGACAAATGCTCAAAACTATCCCTGTCTGACTGAGATCAGAGTTAGTGTGGTTTGTGAAGTGACTCCTGGACCCCAACAGGTGGGTTGTTGTTGTTGGTTGGTTGCTGTTGGTCATGGTTTGTTAAGAAGTCATGCACAAAGAAAACACAAGAAAATAGATATCCTGGCGACAAAGATCAAACCTGCCCCAAGGAATTTGACCATACTAATCAGCAGGAAGCATTTAACAACAACGTTGCCCCCTTTCCCCTCTAGTATTAGATAGGACAAACCCATGTTAGGGACCTATGTGAGCTTTAGAGATTATATTACTAGAGTTACTATATTGTAACAAAATTCCTGAACAAGCATCTTAGGAAAGCACAGATTTATTTATTTTGGTTCTGGCTTGAGGGACACAGTTCATTAAGGCATGGAGGTTATAGCAACAGAAGCATGAGGCACTCTGCAACAGTCTGGAAGCAGAGAGAAATCTGTATCGGTGCTGAGCCACCTCCTCCTTTTTCCTTTGTGTTCTGTCTGGGATCCAGTTATTGTGTGGCAATTTCCTCTGAAGTCAACCTCCATCTTGGAGGGAAGCCCATGAAAACACAAGGTGTTCTAAAGGCTGGACCTGCAGGAAGCTCCTTTACCTCAGAAAGAAATCAACTCAATAGCTTCAGGATGTACCTGAAACAGACCAGATTCACTAGGCCCCTCCCTCTCCAAGCATATGAAATCTCTAAGGACTGCTGAGAGTCTCTGGAAAGGTTCAGACTAGAGTTGTCTAGAAGAAGCAGAAATTGGCAAAGCTGTTTGGAAGAGACTCTGATCACATGGAGTGCCTGAAAGAGACACTCTGTACCAGTTTGCTTTCTATTGCTCTGATAAGGCACCATGATCAAAAGCAACTTGAGGAACAAAGGGTTTATTTGACTTACATGTTCTAATCATGTATCTACCATGAGGGGCAGGAACTGAGGGAGAAGCCATAGAGGAACACTGTTTACTACTTGCTCCTCATGGCCTGTTCAATTTCTTTTCTTGTACAATTTATACTCAGGGATTGCACCATCCCCTGTGGTCTGGGAACCCCCTACACATTAGTTATTAATCAAGAAAATATCCCTCAGACATGCCTTCAGATTATCTGATATGGGCATTTTCTTAATTGGAGTTTGTTCTTCCCAGGTGACTCTAACTTGTGTCAAGTTCACAAATACAAAACAAAACAAAACACCCTAACCAGCACACTCTCTGGCCTGGTGATCTGCCTGCATGCCATGCAGAGCTCCCTAGTTCTCCAGCATTTGTGAGCTCTTACCCATGCTGGATGGACTTCTGGTAATGCAGCTGTGTCTCTGAGTAATTTCTGCTCCTGTAACTTAACTCCACACTCATGCTGCTGTAAATAATTCCCCTACCCCGACTAAAACAATTCATTGGTTCACCAAGTTGGACTTGGTTCCCTTACTTTTATCGACTGTCAGGAACAGTGCCATACCAGAGCAGGCCTTGGAATGGTGCTGCCCACATGTAGGGTGTACCATCCTCCCATTAAGCAGAGGTGTGTCTCCTAGGTGATTTCAAATCCAGTCACGTTGACAATGAAGATTAACTCTCACAGTTAAGTGATGCTGTCTAATGTTTTAATAATAAATGATGCAACAAAATATTGCAATATTTTCAGACTCATATCTCTCTCCCCATCTGTGCCCTAGGAGTCATTTGATGGCTATAACTCCTTTAAACTTAACAGGAGCAAACAGTGTCAGTACTATTTTATGAACAAGGCAAAGAATTAAGCATAAGGCATAAGGGTGTTATTGAGAAGGAAAGGAAGCTTCTCCCCCAGAAAAACAGCTTGGCTAGGATTAACTAAAAGCTAAGAAAGCAGCTAAGCCATTAGAACTATGTCTCATATGCACACCCAACTGGCAGTGTGCAGAGCATAACGTCTAGATCCACAGTTCTTGGCCATGGCTACTAGTCATTTGTACATTAGAGAATCCAATCAAATAAGCCTGTGTGTGTACTTGCATACCTGCCAGGGAGGAGGACAGACAGGCTTTC
This sequence comes from Uromys caudimaculatus, assembly GCA_028551405.1. Classification (NCBI taxonomy): domain Eukaryota; kingdom Metazoa; phylum Chordata; class Mammalia; order Rodentia; family Muridae; genus Uromys; species Uromys caudimaculatus. The sequence continues at coordinate 72,148,704 of CM052704.1, read as the reverse complement.
AGGCTTCAGCCACAGCAATTCATAACAATGCATTTAGGACTGCAATTCACTAACAAATGTCCCAAAAGAGATAGGGAGCTGTTCTCATTGCATTTTGGGGAAATGATGATTTCCATGACCTTAATGAATACACAAGAGAGTTCATTGTTCTTCATTTCTGCAGCTTCTGTTTTGGCTGTTGCCTTTGATTTGTATTTGTGTGCTAAGGTGTCAGACAGCTGCTGAGAGAGAGATTAGCTATGCTACTCCCTAAAGGTCAGCCCATGAACCTTTGTAATTGCCATCCCAGAAAAGTGAAATATGGAGAAACCACAGGATTTGGCTCCTCTGTGAAGCAATGAGTGTGTAAGAGGCAGATCTCAGATGGCAGGTCATCATGACGCATGAAGGTCAACAGCCACTTCTACCAGTGTTGTGCAAGACACTGACCCTCACTTGCACCAAAGCCGGCGACACAGGGCTTTCAACAGGTGCCAGTGGTAAGCAGTTTATTTATTAACTGTCACAAATGAGAGAAACTCTGCCCAGCTTAGGATACCAGCCCTCAAAAAGCAATTATGAAACATGGTCCACAGTCTTACCATCCCTTTTGTGACATTTATATAATAGCATAGTCTTAATATCAGTTTTATGTGCATCAGTTACTAAAGTAGCAATAATAAGCCAGAATCAAAATGGCATTAGTTGTTTACTTATAATCCTAAGGGATGACTGAATTCCTTAAGTGAGATAATATGGGTGGAAAATATGCTCACAGAAAACAATGTATAATACAAAATACTAGTCCTACTTTGAATTTGACATGCACAGTGGTGATGATAATTTTCAGGGGAAAAGCATAAGGTCACATTTCTCCTCTAATTCATTATGCTTTGACAGTAGAAGCAGACAAACATTTGCTTAAATAAAATGTAATTGAGTTTGCATAACACTTGTAATCAGAAACCTTTTTATTCACTCAGCCAAGGGCTCTCATCTTGATTTTACAACCCACTGGTTGTTGAGATATGCGCTGTGATCAGCTCGTTTGCTTGCTTTATAAAGCTCCGAAGTTTGCAAATTATTTCTTGCCCTCAATCACTTTAGGAAGAAATTTCATAGACTGGGTTATTTTTATTTTCTCAGTCACATATCATCTGGGATGATTTAGTGATTGGGAAAGAGAGGAGAGCTGTTTGGGGTTGGACAAAGGCCACCAATGTCACATGGTCACTGTGGGGTCCTTTGCTCAGAGAGACCAGTATGATCTCACAGGCCACGTGGTTGTGCACACATACCTTACAGAAGACGAGAGGACAATTTTCAAGGATGGATTTGCTCCTTCCACTGTGTGGATTCTGAGGGTCTTTACACCAACTGGGATTGTTAATCAATAGGCTTTGTGCGTCAGACTTTGCATCCTAGAAAGCTTTGGTAGGCATGGAGATGATCAGGTACCACCAGAATTATGCAGTTCTATGATAGCAGGGTCAAGGACCCCAGAGGATCTCTCACAAATAGGCCATTGAAAACTATATTTCTCTTATACTCTGCATAGGCATCCCTGTGAAGGAACTCACAATTTTTAATGTTGTTATTTTAAGATTTATTTTTATTTATCTGTATGTGTATATCTGTGTGAATACATGCCACATATGAGCAGATACCCACAGAGGGCAGAAATGGGTGTCTGATCTCCTAGAGCTGGAGTTACAAGTGGTTATGAGCATTGCACATGGGTACTAGGAACTCTGGTCCTCTGCAAGAGCAGCAAGCGCTCCTAACTACCAAGCTATCTTTCCAGCCTCACAATGTAAATTTGAATATTGGCTCTGTTCTATCTAGGCTGTGAGATGTTATAGAAGTATAATTTCCTATAGAGCCCCTCTCTTCTCAACCAAATACATGAGTTAAAAACTGGCAGTCTTTATCATGATTGAGGTGGGGACAGATATCAAGAAACTCATACCTGGAAAAACTCTGTAGTCTGGTGCCAGGGCTACCAAAAGATAGGGACCACTGATAGAAAGCACAAATGCTGATCACTTAATTTTTTTTATAGTTACAATTCCAAAAGTGGATATTGACTGATATCACCAGTAACTTTATTTGTGTTTGTTTTTCTTATGGTTTGGGGGCAGGGTGATTTGGGTGAGCTTTCAGAAAATTTGAAAAATTATAGGTGCTTCCTTACTTTCACTCTCTCTTTCCTATCTCTGTTTTCTTTCTTCCTCTCTCCCCCTCCCTCCCATTTTCTTATTCCATGAAATGTTCTTAGCAGAACAGCACACTAGGAAGATTGTGACCTTCAAAATCAGCTGGATGCTATAAAATTCCAGCCCTAGTAGTAGTCATTGTATAACCTTAAGCAAATCTATGATGGATTCACAAACTTGACGTTCAGTACAGCATCTGGTGCAGCATTAGTGCCCAATAAACACTATCTACTGTGCTGCTATCCCCATTATTGTGTACAGCCAGGGGACTTGCAGAGTAAACTATGAAGGGAAAGAACTGAGATTGTTTTGATCAATTGCATCAGCATATTTACACAAGTCATAGGAAGACACACACCAAACAGAAGACAGAGCAGTATTTCCATGTTTGAGGGATGGCAATGGAGAAGGGTAATCAGAAAGGTTGTCTGATGAGCAGGACATGCACAGAAGGTTCCGAATAGGAGACTAGCTTCAAGTCCAGGAGGACAGAGAATCCGTGCCCCAGGTTATGGTGACTTCCTCTGGAAATGGTAAGCTTTAAGAGGCCAAAGCTGCACAGGTGAGAACAAGGAGGAATTATCATCAAGCCATAGGCTCATGATGTGGGAGGGAGCCCATTCACCTTACCTGATGGAAATATTCTGAATTTGCATATAAACTTTAACAGACACTCAACTACATGACATTCAAATATTTTATCTGGCCCAGCATGCTCATGTCATGTGAAGGTGTCCAAAGAGTCACCCAAGTCAAAGTGAAAGTCGTTTCTGTCCAAAGACAATAAACCAACGTGGCCACAAACACCTGAAATCTTCTAGATTTTCTTTTAGAAAAAACTCTTCTGAATATTGTTAAGTAGAAAAGCAATTTTCCTGGTGCCATGAAAATTAAATTTAAAATCATTAATTTGCATGACTGGAATCAGATATGAATGAATGTATCATTTCCTTCTGCTCAAAGGATGTAATCACTAAAGAAATTACCCTGGCTTATTTTATGCCCAGTCTGTTTCCTTCAAGACTGTAGACACCTAAAATTAGCTGAGAAAACATTTCTTGAGTGCTGGACACTGTGACCTACTATGTGTCTCTATTCATCACCCAGTTTGGAAGATTCTAGTTGAATTTAAGTATGTTAAGCTAGGTCTTATTTCATTCATGTGTTGAGTTTATTTTGTGATTTTGGTGGGATATTTTTAGTAAACCCATTTTCATATTTAAAGGGAAACCTGCTTCTTTTAAACTAAATCCAACATGGTTTCTGTCAAGTTGTCCTACTTTATGTATAGACAGCCTAAGAAAACCATTCTCTATCTATCATGAAATCTATCCATGTTAACTAGGGAGAGAAAGGTCATCACCATCAAGAAGGTTTAAGATGGAGATCTGCCTATGTGAAATGGAATGTGGTTTCCAAGAAGTGCTCAACACCCCAGGGTTTCATACAAGCTGTAATGCATATGGGGAGCTTGTTCACAGAGGCTTCTGAAGACAATAATTCAGTGTTATTGCCATGCACAAACAACATGAGCACGAGGAATATGGAAAATCCAGTGCTCATCACATCTCACGTTGTCCCTGGTCCACAAAAAATTAGAGTAGCTAATCAGATTAAAGAAAAAATATTATCAGTGTGCTTCTGAATCTGCTGTGTGTGTATATGAGCATACACTAAACGCCTTGTGGGTATGTTTCTCAAAGACTGCCTTCAAGCCACACGTGAAGACATTTAAAACAAGCAGTGTGTGCAGCTCAGAGGCCGCGTTTTCTTTCAGTGTCTGAGTTATAAAAGCATTTACTATCACAATTTAGTTATGCACAAATTATACATTTTTCTCTATTTATTAGTCTACTTTCCACAGAGGTCTTCATTTCGTTCTATGAATACCCACTTGACATGTACCTACAAAAGTGGAGTAGGGAGCTTATCAACATTTTCAGGTAAGAAAACACATGTCACCACTCAGAGAAATTTAGATCAAGCTATGTAGCTGGTAAAGAAAACAGAGAAGAGTACACATGCATTCAACAGTCCACATAAAGCCTCTACAAGGATGCATGGCTCTCTGTCCGAAAAGCTTGCTGATTTATACTGAAGCAATGCTCACAGCTAACCTACAGGGAGTGTGCAGTACCCCTAAGCCTCTTTCTGGTGTGTGCCTTACAACCATAATCCCTACAACTCAGACAATTACAAAGATCCTACCATAACCTTCTTTTCTTGCTCTGTCTTGTAAATCCATGGCTTTAGTAGTTCCCTTTAAGACAGTGACTCTCAGGTTTTATTTGAAAAGATTAGTGTGCCTCCTAAAGGTCAGTGTGTGTGTGTGTGTGTGTGTGTGTGTGTGTGTTCCACTGCCTATTAGATAACCACATGGATATCCCGTAGGTACCTACCATCCTATATTACCCAACTCTCCATACTCTCCATTCTCTTCCTCTCCCCAGACCCCTCTGCACTCCTTTAATTTGTCATTTTAATAATGATAATGCCAGTGGCTCAGCCTATCTGGACCAAGTCAGTGCTCTCATTATGTCCACACCACCCGTGGACTTTAAAGTGTTCCCAACTTTGCTCCTCCTCTGCAAACTACAGCTTCTGAGATTCTCTCTGAACTCCAAAGCCCAACAGCTCCAACTGCAGACCATTCCATGTTTAGTTCTCAAATGACATTTCTGGGTTAAAGAAAGGTGTTTAACCTAGGACACGTGGACCACAAGGTACTCAGGGTGGTTTTGCTGTCATATGTCCCTTTTGGAACCCCATGGGAGATTCTGTACACGGACACATTTGTATTTTCTGCCAGTCTCCAAACTTGAAGATTTCAAAAGACCAAGGCCATGTCCCTCCAGTTTAGGCTCACCTAGTGTCCACAGGTCAGAACTGACATTCCACAGCCATCCTTACCTATTACTCTGCCGAAAGCTGTCTTTTAGGCAGCCAGACATCTCCATTTCCTGATGCTCTTTGATCTGAGAGGGAATATTTTCAGAGGCCTCTGCTGGATTATCCATTTATTTGTTTTTATAAGAATTTTGCTCAGAGAGGGGTTCTGCCATCCCTTTTCTCAGTACCTTGTTCACTCCTCTGGGGTAGCAAAGGAGATTGTACTTGAAGCAAAAACTCACCTGGCTTACTAGAATTAGTCATGGAATGTGAGAGCGACAAGTCATGTTGACCCAATAGCTCGGGGCAATGAACAGAACTCTCCAGGGATCAGCTAAGAGATGGGGCTGTAACAAAGTCCTATTGGCAATGATCTTCACAGAGAAGGCCCTAGCACCCCAGAGACCTCTGGGACCTCTTCTGTAAACTTGAAGATAAAAGATTCTCTTGCCTTTGACTGGACAAACACATGCTGTCTATTTTATGTGTAGTTCCTGCCACTGATATTTCCTGGGTTGCCAATCTGGCACCTTCTCACAAATGTCCCCAGTAAAAGTACCCACAGGACATGCCTACACTAAGAGTGTCTGGTATCTGATTTAGTTCAGGGCTCATGGAATTACAAATGAGGTTTATGTCTTCAAATTAATCACTATGAGGAAAGTGAAGTTTGTTTGTTCACACATGAAAACACAAGACAGTGGGTAGGGGGAGTGACCCAGTCCTAGTGGCCTAGGGGGAGGTGAAGCTATCACTGAAGGAAGGAAGTAGGGAGATGAGCAAAGGGGAAATGCTTGGGAGGTCTTAGTAGTTGCCTAGACTTGATCTGATCAACCTGAAGAGGACACTGCATGAAAAATGCCTCCTGTTTTTATCTTTCCTTTAAAAAAGAGAGTTATATTTCATATAAAGTAAAATGGAAACATCTTTCAGAAGTTTCTGGTGCTAAGAATTAAACCCAGGGCCTTGGGCTTGTTCCTTATCATTTTGCTATCTTTTTAATACAATATTTTATTAATTCTTTGAGAATTGTATGCTGTGTATTTTGAAACTATACCTCTAATAACTCATCCTAGATGCATCCCCTACCACTCCACCCCGCCCAACTTCATGCCCCCCTTTTTCAACAACTCACAAAGTCCAATTTGTGATGACCATATACTCCCGGGTGTGGGACCATTCACTGGAGTGGAGCTAACCTACTAGAGGTGATACCCTTAAAAAAACAGAACAACAAAACCTTCTCTCTCCCTGAGAAGCCATCACCTGTCACTATCTCCTTAGCTGGGGGAGCCCATGAGCCCCTCCTTCACTCCACACTGGAATGTTCACTGGCTTGATCTTGTGCAGATCTTAAACAGGCAACCACAGTTGTCTGTGAGTCTATGAGTGCAGCTGTCCTGTCATGTGCAGGAGGCACTGTTTTGCTCCAATCCTCCCCAACCTCTTACAATCTGTCCCCCTTCTGAGATGGTTCCTAAACCTTAAGGAGTGGATGTGGTTTAGATGTCCCATTTCTAGCTGAGCAGTCCATGGTCATTTATTCTCTGTGCTTTGACTTAGTTGTGAGAGTCTACACTAATCACCATCCACTATACCTAGAATATGATGAGTCTGAGGTCTGCACTACTTTGTAAGTAGAGATATGAATTAGAAGACTATGTACATTTAGTATATGAGTGAGAGTAGATCCATCTCTGGGTTTATGAGCTCCCCAAATGCAGGTTCTTGGCCAGATTCCTGGCCTTAAATCCAATCAGAACACAGTTGGCTACCCCCATGATATTTGTAGCATTATTGTGCCCATGGGCTTATCTTACTGTGATGGTCTTTTTATGGTTCACACCTGCATAAGAATGTGGATAACTTTTCCCCTAAGAGTGTGAATAGAACTTCCCAGTACTATGAGAACCAGGCAGCAGGGAGGAAGCTTCCTGGTCAGTACTGACTTGATTTCTCCATGTCCTGTGGCTAAAGTGTGTGAAGTCTTCAGTAATGTGATATTACCATGAAGTTCTTGTAAACAACTGAGAACAATGGCAATAACTGTATTGTTTCGTGGTCTCAAATTTCACACTTTTCTTAGAGAGAGAAAGACACAGAGAGAGAGAGAGAGAGAGACAGACAGACAGACAGACAGAGTGTGTGTTTAGGAAGCTCATAAAATAATAGGTTTCCAAATGGTTTTTTTCAAACATCATCTGCTTTAGTTGCCCCACCGACCCCTCCTCTGCCCACCCCCTTCCACACTTTAAACCTCCTTGTGTTGTGTTGTGTTGTATTGTATTTTTTCACAAGTCTTTCTTAAATAAAGGAAGCTTGTAATTTATTTACTTTTGCTGTTGGCTATATATCTGATGTTCAGATCTTTGATCCATCTCCAATTAGTTTTGTTTTGTGTGTGAATAAGGTAAAAACACACTTCATCCTTTTGCATGGTGATAGCCAGTTTTCTGTAAATCACGTTTTTAGAGTAACAGATGTTCCCCCACTGAATTATGTCAACTTCTACATGAAGTTATTTCCTGAGCTTTCTATTATGTTAGCTTGGACTGGGTGACTTCTCTTATGCTGGTGCCATACCATTTTAATGACTGTAACTTTGTGGTAAGTTTCTGAATCAGGAAGTATGAGTGTTCCAAATTCATTCTTTTTCCAGTGTGTTTTTGTACTTGGGAACCTGTGCAGTTCCACACAGAACTGGAGATGGATTTCTTCTTTTTTGTTAAAAACAACAACACATGCTAGGACTTGCTTTGAATCTCCACATTACTTTGGGTGTTGACATTTTAACAATGTTAAGTCTTCCTACTGATGAACACAGGATTTCTTCTCATTTATTTAGGTTTTGTCTCATTTCCTTCAGCAATATTTTGGACTTTTCGTGTCCAAAGCTTCCATTCTTAGTAAGATTGACTCTAAGTACTTAATTCTTTTATATTATAAATGAATTGGTTTCTTAAATACCCTTCCTAGGTTGTCAGTGGAAACGTAAGAAGGAACTGTTTGGATTTAAGTACAATATTGCCAAATCTAATAATTTTAGCAACCTTCTGGTGAAGTGCTAGGGACTTCTTATATATATCATATAATCTGTGACTAGAGATAGCTTAATCTCACCTTTTTCACTTTGAAAAATTGTGCTGTTAGTACTTTACAGTTTTAAGCTGAGATCAAGACATTAAATGGAGACCATGGATATAATTCAGTCAGTAAAGTCCTTGTTATGTAAGTGTGAGAGTCTGACACCCAAATGAAAAGTCAGGTATTATCGGCAAGCACTTGTAACCCTAGTGCTGAGTGAGAAGACACAGAAGGCTCCTTGGAGCTCATGGGATAGCCAGTTAGCCTATCTGACCACCCCAAGGTTCCATTGAAAGACCCTGCCTAAAAAAACAAACTACACCAAAGATTGACCTGTGGTTTCTATGTACACACACAAATTTGTGCACATTATACCTACTCATGAACATGTGTGCGCACACACACACACACACACACACACACACACACACACAGAGTGTGCACAATGAGAGAGACCCTAAAGTACAATGCACTGAGGGAGAGTACTGATGTCTGCAGATGACTGAGTTCATATGACTTTCTTTTTTCTTTTCTTTTCTTTTCTTTTTTTTTTTTTTTTTTTGAATGAAAATTTGTCTTTTGGAGAAAAATGTTTACAAAAAAGGAGAATAATAAGAGAGAGATAGTATTGAGACTGGGAGACAATGAGCTGACAGCAATGCAAGCATCGAGGGGTCAGTGTTGGCCGTAACTGTTTCCATTTGTTCTCACTCCTCACCAGCCATGCAGGTCTGCAGTCAAAGGTTGGCTTGGCCCGTTATACTGATCACAGGAAGGCTAACCCAGCAGACAACCACCATCCCGACTCCCTGTGAGTCTTTACTGGACATGGCTCTGGTAATTCAGAAACGTGTTTGACAGTGTCTTCAGTACATATTTACTCTCAGTCCTTTGTTCTCTGTTTGTAGCAATGACTGCATTTGAAATGACCAATTATACACGTGTCACAGAATTCATCTTCCTGGGATTTTCCGACCACTCCAGTCTATGGGGCATCTTCTTTCTGATTTTCCTGACCATTTACCTGACAACTCTCCTGGGGAACACACTCATGATGGTGGCCACCAGGATCAGCCCTGCTCTCCACACTCCAATGTACTATTTCCTCAGCAACTTGAGCTTCCTAGACATCTGCTACACGTCCACCACCATTCCGGTCATGCTAGTGAACTTCTTCAGGGAGAAGAAGACCATCTCCTATGAGGGCTGCCTCTC
>CM052704.1:72124547-72138821 GCA_028551405.1 Uromys caudimaculatus | reverse complement strand
GTCCTCCTGGAGTTCGGACCACCAACCAAAGAATACACATTGATGGACTTATGGTTTGGACCACATATGTGGCAGAGGATGACCTCGATGGCCATCAGGGAGAGACGAAAGGCCCTTGGGCCTGAGGATGTTAGAGGCCTCAGTAAAGGGGAATATCAAGGCGGGAAAATGGGGATGGGTGGACGGGGGGGTGGGGTGGTGGGAGGTGGAATTCCCTCCTAGAGGCGGGTTGGGGAGGGGATGGGGGTTATACAAAGAGGAGACTAAGAAAAGGGGAAACATTGGAAATGTATATAAAGTATCAAAAATAAAAAAGGAGGGAAAAAAAATCCTTTATCACGTGCCCTTTCATGTGCTTGTTTTAGCAGAACAACCTTTCACCTGTGTCTGCTTCAGCGAAACATTCCTTCATGTCTTTGCCCCAGCAAAACATCATCCCACTGACTTTCCAAAGAACCCTTAGGTTTCCACTCAATGCCATCCTTCATGTGATACCAGAGCTCACTCGGCATTTCCTCTCTAGTCCAGGCTCTGAAAAGTCCAGTAGGATGCATATCAATAATGTCTCTTTAAAAAACATTGAAACCTTGACGTTCTATTTTGGTTTGTTTTTTTGGTTTTGTTTTTTTTTTTTTTTTTTTTTTTTAGTATAGAATAGAGTTTATTTAGGCATGGGGAGGGGCGTTAAGAGGGTAGTAGAGGCAGAGAAAGGCAGAGAGAGGGAGAGAGTAGAGAAGTAGAGAGGTGGAGGCGGCCATGACCACGTGGAGAGAGGGGGGAAGGGAATGGGGCGAGGTAAGAGATAAGAGATGTAAGAGAGAGGCAAGAGAGAGAGATAAGAGGCATTCTATTTTGAAATGAATCTGGCAAACCTCCAGAGGGCTTTGTGTTGCTGCTCATGCTTTCATTTGTATATATTATCTGTACAAAATATGGCATTTTCAGACGTGCACAATGCACTTGGATCTTGATTATCCCGTCAGTCTTTCATGTTCTCCTTCCTTCTTCTTCTGGTCTCCCCTTTGCCAAATAGTCCCCCCTTTACTTTAATGCCGTTATAAAATGTCTACATTCCACATACAAGAGAAAACTGTGATATTTATCTTTCTGAGCCTGGCTTATTTCTTAAATACAATGATCTCTAGTTCCTTCCATTTCCCCACAAATGACAGAATTTCATTTTTTTTAATGACTGAATAGTACTCAAATGTGTATCTAGACCACATTTCCTTATCCACTCACTGATGCGTGCCCAAGACTGATCTTATAACGTGGCCCTGACAAACAGTGCTGTCACGTGGGTGTAGGCATCTTTATTACACACCAAATTCAGTATAGATGGGCATCTGACATAGGATCTGTATTACTTCTAAGACAATTGATGATCCTAAGTGGGTCTGCTCAGAGAGTGGGGGAGGGCGACCCCTCTGGGGGCAAAAAGGGTCAACGGAAATTGTTTTATTTTGTTAGTTCTTTTTAAAAATTATTACTGTTTTTACATCTTGACACATTTCCCCTTCCTCCTCTCCTCTCAGCCCCCACCTCTTCCATGCCCCCCCCATCCACTTCTGCTCCTTTCTGTTAAGAAAAGGGCAGGCTTCCTATGGATGTCAACCAAACAGCATATAAAATTGCAGTGAGACTAGACACCTGCCCTTGTATTAAGGCTGGATCAGAACCCAGTAGGAGGAAAGGGTCCCCAAAGCCAGCAAAAGAGTCAGAGACAACACCTGCTCCCACTGTTGGGAGTCCCACAAGAAGACTAAACGGTCAGTCCCTTGCAGGCTCCCTGATTATCCGTTCAGTCTCTGTGAACCTCTAGGAGCTGAGGTTAGTTGATTCTCTGTTTTTGCTTGTTTGTTTGTTTGCTTGTTGTTGGCTCCTACAATCCTTCCTCTGCTTTGTCTGCAGGAGTCCCCATGCCCTGTCTAGTATTTGGCTGTGGGTCTCTGCATCTGTTTCCATCTGTTGCTGGATGAAGCCCTTCTGATGACAGACAGTTGGGCTAGGCATCAATCTATGAGTAGAGTAACATTAGAAATCATTTCATAGACTTTTTTTTTTTGCCAGTCTTGTTTGGTTCTATCTTAGGTCTCTGGGCCTTCAGGCAGTGTCAGGGATGGGCTCCCTTTTGTGGCATGGATCTTAAACTGGTTGGCCACTCCCACAATTTCTGTACCACCTTTACCTCAACACATTTTAGAGGCAGGACAAATTGTAGGTCAAAGGTTTTGTGGCTGGACTGGTTTCCCAATCCCTCTACTGGAAGTCTTTGAAACATAATAAGTAATAACTTGCAGTTATCAATAGGAAAGTAGATTCCAGTAGCATAGGGGGTAGATATCTGCCCAGCTCTTGTGCTGTTTAGGGCTTATTGTAAATAATAAAGGCTGTGTGTCTTTTATCTGGGAACTGAGTGATAAAGGTGGGATAGAAACCCCAGACTGGGATTAAAAATGTCTACAAGTCTTGCCTGTGTACAGGAGATGGCTGGTTCAGGTTCTGTATCCCCCATTGCTAAGAGTCTTAGCTAGGAGTTCCCCACTTTGACTTCGAGGAGTTTCTACTATACTAGTTTTCTAGCTCGTCCCTAAGATGCCCCGCCCCTGAATTCTACTTGTCTCTTGCAGTACTCCTTCCCTCATGTCTCCTTCCTCTCTCCTCCCTCCTCCCTCCAGCCTCCAGTTTTTGATTGTTTGGCCTGACTTCAGTGAAGAATAGAATCTCTGAGTCTATCATCCTCTTCCCGTAAGCTTCTCTCCATCTGACCTGATTCTTCCTGTTTCCATCTCTGTGTAGCACCCCACCCCCATGTATTCTATTCTCCCTTCCCAGGAAGATTCATGAGTAGCCGTGAGCCCCCTTGTTACTTACCTTCTCTGGGTTTGTGGATTGCAGCGTGGCTACTTATTTTTCAACCAATGGAAAATTTTAATGTTCCAGTATTTGTGCAAATCTAGTTGTATTTTCTCATTCTTCTTAAAAGGGTTTCACCAATTCTTATATTAATGCTCTAACGAACCCATAAGAGACCTGATGAAATTGTGGGTTTATCATTTATTTTGTAATTCTGTACTTCACAGTGTTATGGTGTGTGAAATGTCTGGAGAAGCTCTGCGTTGTGAAGTCTTGGTCTCCAGGGGGATGATTCGATCACTGACCAGTGGTTCCATTTTGAGGGCTCTGCTCTATCAACAAATTGTTTCATCAATGGATTTAGAATCTGATGGAATTATTGGGAATTAGTGGGCAGTGGAATCTGGCTGGAAGATACTTGCCCTGGAAGGCATCTGTTTTCTGTTCTCTCCCTCCTCCTCTTTGCCTTTCTCTGTCTCCTGGATAAGCAGAGCAACAATGCTCTGAAATACCACTCGGTCATGATGTTTTGCTTCCAGATGTAAGGAACAAACCAACCGTGGGTAGAAGCTTCCAGAACTGGGAGTCACAGGAAATCTTTTCTGTTCTGAAGTGGGTTTTGTCAGGTGCTTGTCACAGTAACAAAGCATCTAACACAGTCAGAGGTTTTGTTGTTATTCTAATGGCTTTGTGTTTTGATTTAACGTTGTTCAAGTGGATTTAATGTTGTTTTGGTCGCCTGGCCTGACTTCAGTGAGGAAGAGAGTACCCAAGCCTGTCATCCTCTTCCTTGAAGCTTCCAGCTGCAGTCAGCAACAGCAGTCTGTTAGCCATACTGTAGTCTTCACCCCACACAGAGGAATATGGTACTCCAGAGCTGGATGTAAGTGGAAACTTCATTTCAGAGAATAGCTGCTGATAATTTTGAGCCTCTGTTTCACTCTTGCACACAAGTTCCCAGATTCCCACCTTCAGTGGGCTCTACTATTATTACCACACATTCTATGTAATATCATCATAGACACACAGACACACAGACACACAGACACACAGACACACAGACACACACACACAGACACACACACACACACACACACCATCTAGTTCTCTCGGGTCAGATAGCTTGCGCCACTTGGGAAGGCTGTTTCCTGGAAGCATTCCTAATGTTAATGCAGCATTCATGGTGGGAATAAAAGCCTACCAGAGGTATTTCAGTCTAAAGAATTTTACATAAGAAATAATACAATTATGTGTGGGTAGAAGAAAAATTGGGAGTATAGGTATCACTACCTTCTATTTAGAAGCCTCCAGTCTCACCATAGAAACAGTCTGCTACCCTTCTCTGACCTTACATTTTAGGACTAGCAGCTATTGGGGACAACATGCACCTGTTACTGCCACCCCATGGGTCTGCTGCTTCTGATGCTGCTATGAGATCCACAAGAAGACGATTACTTTTCAGTTCGCATCTTACTCCCTTTTCTTTCTGTTTTCTTACACATGACTCTCACTGACGGAATCCAAAAATAGAAGCCTGTTGGCAAGAGAGTCTAGAAATATGGCTGCCACACTCTCCACTTTTGTGTTGTAGAGAAGAATGCAAGAGGATAGAGATGGTGCTGAAAACCAATGCAAAGGGTGTGGCTCATCCTGACTTGCAGAATGGGAAATGAGACACTTGAGAAGGAGAAAGGGCATTCTGGGGAAGACCAGCTCCAGCAAGTGGTGTGTAGGATCTGAGGATTCAGATGAAGAATCCTTGAAAGGATCGATGTTGAGTCCCCTATGTGTCAGAACACAGCCCCAGAGTGGGGCTGTGTGAGGAGGGTTCTGAGGCTTCTGAGAAAACTCCAAGCAAGACAAGAGTCTTACGACCTCAGTTTCTTCAAAACAGAATTGTTCTCTCTCTCTCTCTCTCTCTCTCTCTCTCTCTCTCTCTCTCTCTCTCTCTCTCTCTGTGTGTGTGTGTGTGTGTGTGTGTGTGTGTGTGTGTGTGTGTGTGTGTGTGTTTCTTCCTGGTATAGCAGATAGGAGAGAGTTTACTTCAGATTACTCATTACAACTGGCTGTTGCTATTTGTTTATGTGCCCCTTGGGGGGGGGGGATGTTTTTGACACATTTAGCTGGTCCTTATGATTGTACCTTTTACTCATGTGATCCACTTTAACCCTCAGAATATAAATTGTTGGATGCTCTGAATAAAGTTGGGTGTTGCATCAGACGTTAACCTGACTCATTTATTAGCCCCATTTTCCTAGGTCTCACTGCTATTCTAAAGCAGTAAAAATGTGGCACCATGGACAGGGGCTGAAGTTGGTTATGAGGTAAGAGAGTGGGGCCCTCACGGAAGGAGGTGCGTGAGAATAATGGAATAGAAACCAGGGCGGGCTTTGCCTTATGTTGAGCTTGCACATCACCTTTTAAAGAAAGCAGGAGCACAAGTATTAAAATCGCAACTATTGGTTGCTTGCAAGTTGTTTATAATTCCTGGCTTCCAGAAGAAGGAACTTTAGATGAAGAAGTATGGAACCAAGTCTGAAAGAATAACGAAAAGACATATAAACAAGGGGCAAAGATCCCCATTCAATTTTGGGTCACTTGGGCACTAATTCACACTGTTATAAAATACTTAAGGAAAATAAGGAGGAGACTAATCACTAAGAAGATATGGCTAATTTCTTGAATGAGTATAAACTGGATAATCAAACATTAAAATGGTCTAAAAAAGGAGATTTCCCCCCATTCAGGCAAAATAAAAAACCAGCACTGCTGACCTGACTCCCTCAGCTCCCTTTCTGGAGCTTCCTTTAAGGGTGTCTTCCATTGCCTGAAGATGATCCTGAAGCAAAATAAATCTAGTCTTCAATTTTCTCCACTTCCTGATGAAGATTTGGGAGATCCTATGCAAATGCTAGTTTATAACCTACTCACACTTGGGCATGCAACCTCATGAGCTGCACATGTATTTCCAGTGCAATTTCAACGTAATCAAAAGGTTTATCTGCATTAAGCCACCTATTTAAAACTCTAGAAGGAAAGACAGCATGGATATTCCTCACATAATCTCTCTCAAGACAAAAGAAGAACTACAGGTATTTGAATCGAAAACTAAAAGAGGCATTTGTGTATTGTGTGGATCCTTCATTGCCTTTAAACTTATTTATTTTCTCCAGTAAATTGTCTCCTACAGTATTATAGTACAAGAGGATAAAACTTTGTAATGGCTGTATTTATACCATAAGGGCAATAGAAGACTAACTTTTTACCTTCCTCTTCTTGATTAATTAGTAAATCAAGAGAGAGCCCAATGTTAATAATTTCATGGATTTGAACCTTGCTGTTTCTCAACAATAAACCAATGTTCAATTTCCCAGGGAACACATGAGTTTATTGGGCTTTACTTACAGAAGCTAGATGAGAAGCTATTTACAGGAGTGTGGGTTACCCAAAGCAACCACACTGGAGAGTCTTCACTTGGTATTAATGGTGGCTCCCCCATAACCACATGGATGAAGCTCCCTTCCCAAGTCTTCCACAGTCTCTGTATTTGAGCCCCAATCCAAGCCACCAGAGCCATGTGCAGTTAGGACAGAATTGCAAACAACTGCTTAGGAGAAATGGCTAAATTCTCAGGTGAGGTGCCAACGAATCTCCTTACTTTTTCCATCTCTGGGAGAATGTCAGAAGACAACAAGCCCAGGTGTGATGACGACGTCTTGCAAGCAGGCACAGCTGGTCTGATTAAGACGGTGGTGGTCTGACTAGGAGAATAGTGCAGTGGACAACAGGGGATGATGTAATTTAAAAGTGAAAGAGGTCATGTGACTGAGCAGGAATCCCAATACTTTAATTTGCATAGACATTTAGTCAATACTGTATCAAAATGCAACTAAAATGTTACCAGTTATGCATCTATGAAAAGCTCCTCATTTTGTTGACTGGGAATCAGTGCAATGGAGTGGCTCACTCATCCAGTCCTCCTTCTGAATTCACTGCTCCAAGGATGACCAAAGCATCTGTAGCAAAATAGGGTTCCATAAAAAGCCTGAGTCCCCTGTCAAATAATCATTGTCCCAATCCTCTAGATTTTGGAGCAAAGTTCTTCTCTCCAAACAATTCCTTTCCTGTTGAAAAATATCCCTTAGGTGCACTGATATCGGCACTATCCGTATGAATTGTGTGTCCCTTGACCTATCAAGATGCACACAAATGGAACGGCACATGGCACCATGGAAGTGGCACATCCAAGGTTAGACTCAAAAGATGCTGAAGGCATAAGTTAACTGCATAGGCAAGCACCTTAGGCTTCCACACTCCTCACTTAGCTGGCACCACTGAAGAGGGACGCTCTTCAAGAGCAGTTGACTTGAGGAACTGGTTTTCAAACATTCTTCAAGCATGCTGGCCTTGAACTCAGGATCCTCCCACCTCCTCTTGAGTACTGGGGTTACAGGAGGTGTGGCCTGACTCGAGAAAGTATGACACTGGGGGGTTGGGGTAGGGTGGGTCTTTGGGGTGTCACAGCTTCTAGCCATTTCCAGTGTTCTGTCCACATCATGCTTATGGTTCAAGATATGAGCTCTCGACTTTTTGCTTCAGTCACCATGCCTCCCAGCCATGACGAGGATAGACTCCTGACTTTGCAACAGTAAGCCCAGATAAATTCTTTCTTCTGTAAGTTGCCTTGGCTATGGTTTTATATCACAGCAATGGAAAAGGAACTGATAAAAGAGCTGAGTTTCCAAGAACTGGGAAAGCTCTAGCAGTTTGCTTCCCTGGCTGGCAGAAACATAGACAGGAGGCCTCCCACAGTGAGTGAGTTAGATGCTCTGGACCTACCTTGGCTTCATGTAAGGAAGGAATTAAAGGCTTGGGGAGACAGAATGTCAGAATGGATATATGATTTAATGTCTATTCACCCACTGGGCAGAGAGTCAGAAGATGTGACTGGAAATTAAACATGTGAGAGAGGAGCCCTGGCATTCTTATGAAGCTACCTGACAGACCTTACAACTGAAACTGTGGTAATTGAATTACCTAAATTCAGTTAGAGTAATTGTATTCAGGGTATCATGGGCCAAGTGACAGCACATGACTGTCAATGTCAAGTGAGTATGGTTACCGTAACAGATTGCAGACTCAAGGCAGCAATCAGGATACTTTGTCCTGTGCTAATCTAATGACTTCAGTTAGTTGGCCATACTGTTCTCAGAATGGATAGAGTCTACAGTTCCACTTTATCTGTGCAAGAAAAGGTCTAGATCAAAGGAACATACTTCAAACTTGAATCGTAAAACACAGTCAAGATTCCTCTGCCAGTTCCTCCCTGAGGCCTGTTTGTATTCCTAAACCCTTTGAATGATAAAGAGGCTGGGTCTTCTTGTAGAAGAACTCCAGAATACTACCAAAAGTTTATGCAGTTAATCTCTCTCCTTACCTTCCCTAAAGGGAGCAAGATAACTACATATAGAGAAAAGACAATAATCAGATTGAGGGTCTGGGGAGAACTACTAGGTGTTAGCTCTGAAATAATATAAATTTTAGGTGAACCAAAGCATCTCTGCTGACCACAGCTAGGGTAGAGGTTCGTGGAAGTGAGGTGACCAGAGGGGCCGGCCCCAGTCCGTTTCATGGCACCCCATTGGGTCCCTGAACTCTCCCTGTGGTCATTCACCCACTTCCTAGCTTTTTCACCTGCCCACTTTGTTCCCAAAATAATTAACTCTGAGATTGATTATTTATGAATAAATACCTAGGCTATAAGCTTCGGTTTGTTCCCAAGTAGATCTTAACTTCTATAACCCATTTCTTCTATTCTATGTCTTCCACAGGGTATTTACCTCTCCTCAGTTTCAATTGTCTGTCTCCTCTGAGCCCAGGGCAAAATCTCCCTCCTCCATCTAACTCCAAGAATCCTCCCTCCCTCTTTCTGACAGGTGTCTGACCTTCTAAGCTTGCCTCAGCTCATTGGCCATTGTTTTTTTATTAACAGGTAATGCTTCCACACAGCACATAAGAGATTCTCTCTACAACTTCTGGAATGCATAATTGAATAGACGCATTATCCAGCAAAACCTTCAAAATTTAAGATTTATTTATATTATGTATATGGATGTTTTGCCTGTAATGTATGTCTGTGTACCATGAGCATGCCTAGTGCCTGAGAAGGCCAGAAGGCGACATCAGATCAGTCAGGTGTGAAGTGTCATATGGGTAATAGGAAACAAACACAGGTCCTCCAGAAGAGCAGCCAGTGCCCTTAACCACTGAGCCATCCCTCCAGCCCTGGAACTTTTAACATACCTTCCTGATCTATAGAAGGAAGGTTATTTTGGTGGGAAATGCCAGGTGGAAGCCATTACAACTGCCCCCATCTAGAAAAATAGCAAGGCAAAATCAATAGTTCACTCCTGGTGAGATTGCAGAGACCAGTATCCCCATCAAAGACTTGAGGGAGCTGTGGTGATCATTCCTACAACTTCCCTACTCAGCTTATCTATTGGGTCTGTGGGACTTGTTGTAAACTTAACTAGATGGTGACACCATAGTTGCAGCAGCAAATGCACTTTCATTACTTGCACATATTATACACCTCTGAAATTTGGTATGTAGCCGTTGATCTGGCTTATTTTTCCTCCATTCCTGTTATTAATGGAGCACCTGAAGCAAGTGCTCCCAGCTAGCAAAGCAGTAAGGCCCCACCTCATCGACATTTCAACCATTTAACGCTAGACTGGAATTTACTTCATCTTGATCGTCTTACTCTTCTACATAACAGGTTGTGGCGGTTTGGACAAGAGTGTGTAGTTCTTCCCGACCTCATAGACCATTGCCCTCTCTATGATTCATGTGGGCAAATGGAGCAGAGATGACAAAGGGGGGGTTGGAAGCCCGGTGAGAACATAAAGTGAATAGCTGGGACCATCTGTGGGAAGTCAGATCAACTTTCCTTAGGGTGATTCAGGGCATATAAAGTTTTGGGGGACTGAGGGTAAGAACATCCAGGTTGGGTAAAGGTTACTGGCTGAGAGCCTAGGGTACCAAAATGTCTCATTAGCATGGGGAAGCATTTCAGGAATCTCAGGTACTAGCTGAGCATGTTCTTATCAGGAGAAAGGAAATTGATCCTGTAATCTAACTAAGACTATGTGGCTTTCATGGGGGGGGGGCTTCAATTTTCCAGACAAGGTCAGAGAAGGAGAAGCCCTGCTAATGAAAGGAGTCCTCCATATTACACTGAGCTCAGAGGCCATCTGGTCATGGTGGATTTTGACATTAATTAATAATTTCCCCCACAAGAATGGCCCCCAGAGACGCATACTTGAATGTTTTGTTCCCATTTGGTGGTATGTCGAGGAAGAATTAGAAGGTATGTCCTTGTTGGAGGAGCTGTGTCGCTGGGGGGTGGGTTTTGAGGTTTCAAAAACTCAAACCAGACCCAATCTCTCCTCCTCCCTCTCCTTTTCCCTGTCTCTCCCTCCCTTCCTCTGTCTCCACACACCCCATCTCTCTGTGGACCAGACATCAGCTCTTAGCGACTACTCCAGCACCATGCCTGCCTGCCTGCCTACCTGCTACCATGTTTCCCACCATGATGTTTATGGACTAACCCTCTGAAACTGTAAGCTAGCCCCCAATAAAATGCTTCCTTTTAAAGTGTCTCTTCACAACAATGGAACAATAACTAAGACACGTGTTAACCCATTGCAGTGATGTTATTATGCCGGGGACAAGTGAACAAAAATATAACTACTCTCAATTCCCAAGCATTTGCATGTCCAAGGGTAGGAAATAAAACAGAAAAAAATATTCAGAGTTCTTTCCTATTAGCAAAATTGCTGAGGTCCCAGTAGTGTGGGGCATTTAAGAGCTAATTCCTCTAAAGGATAAGTTATTGCATCTAGTTTGTCCTACAACGGGGAAAAAGACGTGCAATGTGGGAGGCACCTGGATGCTAGTGCCAATGCATTCCTCGTCTCTGCGTTACTCTGGGTCATTTACTCAGTACCCCAAAGCTGCTAGGCTTAGAAGGAGCCCTGCGACAGGCTCAAGTTACCAGGCAAGATGCTCTACACTTGATCCCTACCTATGAGTCAACAGAATCCATAGTGCTTGATAGGACCTCAGATAACAGTGCTGACCGGAGCCTGAGGTATCACAGGTAATGAGGACTACAGGTCCCATGCTCAGTGCCCTCCCTTTTTTGCCCACTATATGTGTATAAAGTCAGTAGACAGCTCCCTCTTCTTTTTCTCACTATTCTTTATAAAGAGTGTCAGTGAATGAGGAATTGTGTTAGTAAGTGTTTAGTTACAGAGTACCTCAATGGGATTGTGATTTAAGAGACGTATTTTGAAAAGAGGATGTGTGAGGGACAGCTTCTTGGTGCTAATCAGGAGCATACTGTTTCTGCAGAGGGTGCATTTAAGTTGGAGACTAAGGACTTGTGTGGTTGCTGATTAATCAAAGGAGCAAATTATATCAGGCATTTGAGTTGGTACCCAGCACCCTCCTCATCTCTTTGTGACCTTCTGAAGTATAATGAGACAGATGGAAGTGACCTCATTCTCTCTGGTGGGCTAAGAAGGCGTTAGGAATTGTTTAAAAGAAAAAACAGTTGATTCTGTTCCAATATGGTGAGATGCTCCATCCGCACTGATGACAAGTTCTTCAAGCTCTTCGTACGGATAGCTTCGGAGCCTTCTGACGTCCCTTACATAAGCAAAGATATTAGGAGCTGAGCGAGGTAACTCAGTCACAAAAGAACGAACATAGTATGTACTCACTGATAAGTGGATATTAGCCCAAAAGTCCGGAATGCCCAAGTTTCGCTTTACAGTAACCACTGGACTGAGAGTGAGGTCCCAGATGGAGGAATTGGAGAAAGGTCTGAAGGAACTGAGGGAGCTTGCAGCCCCAAGGAGGGAGCAACAGTGTCAACTGGCCTGACTCCCCCGGTGCTCCTGGAGGCTGGACCACCAACCAAAAAATACACATCGAGGGACCCATGACTCGGACCACATATGTGGCAGAGGAGGGCCTTGTTGGCCATCAGGGGGAGGAGAGGTCCTTGGGCCTGAGGGTGTTAGAGGCCCCAGTAAAGGGGAATGTCAAGGGGAGAAGACCGGAGTGGGTGGAAGGGGGAATACCCTCACGGAGGCGGGGGAGGGGGGAGGAGATAGGGGGTTTCCTAAGAAGAGACCTGGAAAGGGGGAAACATTGGAAATATAAATAAAGTATCAGGAAAAAAAAAAGATATTAGGAGCATGGGACAGCTTAAATCCCCAGCTAGCAGCTATTGGGGTCTGTTGTGCGGCCTTGAGCAAAACGGCTGTCAATCAAGGTCAGCTGAGCCCTCCTCCTACCAGCACCAGCCACTCAGAACACTTCCTGCAGGTCTTGGGAGGTTGTGAGAGGATCTCAACTGTTTACTCTAGACCCGGAGAGTGCAGACCCAGCCATGGCTTCTTCCTGCAGCGTGTGCTGAACTTGCCCTGAAAACACTTCCATCCAGAGCAAAGGATCAAACTCCCCTGGTGGCCTAGCAGAGAGACTGCTACCACTGGAGCAAAAGGGTCAATGCCATGACTGTTCACAACACAAAACTTTACTTTCACAGGTTTGCTGTGGTTGGTACAAACACCTTCTTTCCTACCCATACATACACGCAGGCCATTTGGCTTACTTGGTGAAGCAGCTGAAAAACATCCTCAACTGCTGTTTCCTTTGGTGTTGCAACATTTGTCTCAATAAAAGGCTTATCTGATGTGGTGAGTCCTTGCCTATCTTTTAGTAGACTGGGCTGAACAGGTAACACACATAAAGAAACAGCCACGGCAGAGATGGGAGAGTCGCTGAGAGGCCCAGCCGCCAAAGTGGGAACGCAGCTGGCTACTTTAACAGCTGGAGAAGAACCATGAAAGCCAGCCAAGTCTTAAATACACTGAATCCCAGGAACTGAGTGGCCCTGACAGCCACAGTGATAGACTCGGGAGCCACTAGAGACCATGAGAGCAGCAGAGAGGGAGCCGCAGTAAAGCATCAGGAATGGAGAGGTAGATATGAGGTGACATCGGTGCCAGCGATGTTGACAGATGCAGCAATGGAAGCCTTAAGAGCCAAGGGTCCTAGAAAGACCAAGCCCCAGAGTTGTGATGCCAGCTGCTATGTGCTGACAAGTTTTATGTCAATTTGGTGCAAGATAGAGCCATTTGGGAAGAGGTAGCTTCCATTGAAAAGGTGCCTCCACCAGACTGGCCTGTGCGCCAATCGGATGGCGCATTGTCTTGATGGATGCTTTGACATGGGAGGGCCCCATTAACTATGGACGGTGCCATACCTGGGCTAGTAGTCCTGGGTGCAATGAGAAAGCAAAGCAAGGCATGAATGCAAACCAGTAAGCAGCACTCTTCCATGAACTCTGCATTGGTTCCTGCCTTGATGGAATTCCTGCTCTGACTCCCTTTGATGACTGACTGTATTGTAGAATTGTAAGCTAAAATAAACCCTTTTCTCCCCAAGTTGTTTTTGGTCACGGGGCTTCATCAAAGCTAACTAAGTGAACTTACTAAATCCTAAGATAAGCTCTGAAAAGATGAGGTATCCTGACTTCCTAGCACAACACAAGAGTTTCATCTTAACGCACAAGAGCAGTTACCACTTCCAAAGGCTAAGCAAGAATCTTCGCATCAGGACCTGCACTAAAGTGCTGTAACACTAGGGGGCACCACCTGCTACTGATCTGCTGGCTGCTGTCAAATGCAGATTTTTTTAAAAGCCACCAACACTTAAAGAGCTTCTCTTTGTTTACCCATGACATCTACACAGGTGGACCCTATGGAACCCACACAGCTGACTGACAATCATAAAGACTGAGAACTATTCCCTGAACAGCAGGAACTATTCCCCTCTACCCATGTGTTCGAGACTTTTCCCCACTTTCTCTTCTATTAGATTCAGTGTGTCTGGTTTTATGTGGAAGTCCTTGATCCACTTGGGCTTGAGCTTTGTACAGGGAGATAGGAATGGATCAATTTGCATTCTTCTACATGTAGACCGCCAGTTGAACCAGCACCATTTGTTGAAAATGCTGTCTTTTTCCCACTGAATGGTTTTAGCTCCTTTGTCGAAAATCAAGTGACTATAGGTGTGTGGGTTCATTTCTGGGTCTTCAATTCTATTTCATTGATCTACCTGCCTGTCACTGTACCAATACCATGCAGTTTTTAACACTACTGCTCTGTAGTACAGCTTGAGGTCAGGGATGCTGATTCCTCCAGAAGTTCTTTTGTTGTTGAGAATAGTTTTTGCTATCCTGGGTTTTTTGTTATTCCAAACGAATGTGAAAATTGCTCTTTCTAAGTCTATGAAGAATTGAGTTGGAATTTTGATGGGGATTGCATTGAATCTGTAGATTGC
>CM052704.1:72096640-72118659 GCA_028551405.1 Uromys caudimaculatus | reverse complement strand
TTACAGGAGGTTGCGAGAAGCCAGACATGGGTGCTGGAAACTAAGCTCAGGTCCTCTGCCACAGCAGTGTGTGCTCAGAACTGCTGAGCCCTTTCTTCAGTCATGAGCAGAAAGTTCTCAGGAAAAAGTAACAAATATTTGAGAAGATGCCTAATATTCCTAGCCATGAGCAAAATGCAAATTAACACCATTTTGAGGATCCATCTTGTGAATGGTTCAGTCAGAATATCGATCATCAAAAAAAGCAAACTCAGCTGGTTGTCAGGTGTGATGACACACGCCTTTAATTCCATGCTTGAGAGGCAGAGGCAGGAGGATCTTTGTGAGTTTGAGGCCAGCCTGGTCTTCCAAGAGAGTTCCAGGACAGCTTTGGCTGTGACACAAAGAAACCCTATGAGAGAGAGAGAGAGAGAGAGAGAGAGAGAGAGAGAGAGAGAGAGAGAAGCAAACCAGTAACAGATACTAGGAACACTTATCCACTGATGCTGAGAGTTTAAACTGGCACAGCTGCTATGGAATCAGTAGAGGTGTCTCAACAAAACAAAACAAAAACTATGAATAGATCTACCGTATGATACACCTAGAACCCTCCTTATATAAACTCAAAGGACTGTAAATCAGTGTGCCACAGAAATACTTGCATACCCAGGCATATTGCCACAGTGTTTATAATAACTAAGAAATAAAACCATCCCAGATATCCATCAACAGATGAAGGATGAACGTCCATATATACAGTGGAATGTTACTCAGTCATAAAGAAAAATTATACCATGACATTTGTAGCAGAATGGATAGGATTGGATTGTAGGCTTATATTTTTCTAAATCTACTTTAATAAGTATACTTAAATGCTTTAACCTCCCTTCTAGACCACCACCCACCAGAGGTGGTGGAAAGGAAAGGTTAATAAGACAAAGGAGGTAGACCTGTTTAGAAATAGTTTTTAGGGGGGTGAATCTAATCTGCAATATTAGGATATCAGCAGTTCTATTCACACAAATCAGCAGCCATAGCTTGACCCACTCACAAACACCATTCACGAATCAGCAATGTCAGTTCAATTCAGAAGAAACCATGAGGCTCTGCCAATTGTCTGTGGAGGCAGCAAGAAGCCAATAGAATATTACCAGAAGTTCTTTGGTGTATTTCTGTCTACAATGTCACAACAAGGATGACAAGCAGAGAGTGGCAAGGTGAACTAATACCACACAGCATCACCCACTGTCTGTTGGGTTATATTCATACCCTTTCCAAATATCACATGTTCTCTCAAGCACAAGACTTTTCCCAGGCAGCTTCCAGAATAACATCATGTGTCTGTTCTCAGCAAAACTCCCTCACACATGTCTGCTTCAGCCAAAACATCTTCTCATAAGACAGTTTCCAGAAAAACATCACATGACACAACCGAGTCTCCAAAGAAACCAGAAATTTCCACTTTATTGGATCATTCATTGTGTTAAGGGAAATGAGCCAGACTCAGAAATCCAAATACCACATTTTCCCCTTTTATGCAGTTTGGTGATCTCTCTCTCTCTCTCTCTCTCTCTCTCTCTGCGTGTGTGTGTGTGTGTGTGTATGAAACTAGAAAGGTGATAGTGAGGGGGGAAAAGAAATCCTAAGCTACGGGGAAGAGAGGAAGGAAAAAGAGAGAAGGGTCGTGGGGTGTCTGTTAGATGACCATTGCAGGGAGAAGGGCACTAGGAAGAAGGCAGTGCAGGCAGAGGGACTGGGAGTCAGGGAGCAATCAACAGTCTGTGTGAAAATACCACAATGAACCCCAGTACTTAGTATGCTAACTTCAAACACTAATAAATTAGTATTAGGTGAATAGATTCAGCTTTAATAAGCATCTAATTTTAATATCAAGTTTTGATTGAATAGTAAGTACTTCAAGAGTCTTGGGGCTCTAAGATTTAGAATTTTTTAATGGAAAACTATGTTTGCCTATTATTAATAATCATGTATTTTAATGTTTAGAATAAAGAATAAGATGTGTGACTTCCGTCCCATGTTTGCTTTCATTGTTTCAAGGTGTTGTAAAAACATTTTGTAGTCAGATATTATAAAGTATAGCAATGTAACTCCCCTAAAGCTCCTGCTCCCCATCTCTAAAATAAAGACAGTAACAACATGATAGAGTCAATGAAGGGCTTAAATGTATTACTTTTTATTTATAAATTTATCTTATGTGCACGTGTGGAGGTGCGCCTGTGGAGGTCAGAGGGCAAGCTGTAGGTGCGTTTCTCTCCTTCCACCTCCATGTGCTTCCTGGGGGTTAAACTCGGGTCATCACCCTTGGCAGCACGTGCCTTTACCCAGCTGTCTTTGTAAGGATTAAATCGCTAATAAATATGAAGCGATTAGGACAAATCTTGGCACCTCACCAGTGCTTTGTGTTATTTTTATTGCCTAATAAGTGATCACACTCAGCAGAATTTGGGAAGTCCTGATTGGCTCCAGGATGTAGGTTTTTAAATGAACCATTTAGAATGTCTTTGTGGATTTGCTAGTCTGCAAGTGACTCTGTAGAGATAGCAAGTCATGTTAAAAGAGAGACACTGGGGTCTGAAGAGCTAGACTTACATCTCAACTCTGACACTTAGTAAATCCCTATTCACTGTCTATCTCATGTTTCTCATACAAAAAATGGGATCATAACAGTATCTGTTTCATGAGGTTATTGTAAAGATTGATTGAATTAATACAAAGAGGATATTTAGACTTATAAATGCTACATAAATAAAGCTTTATTACCATTATGACTGGCTCTACTATCATTTTTAGGCTATACCTTAAAAAACTTACAGGTCCTGTATCAAGGCATTTAAAGTAGATCATGTGATGAGTTCCAAATCACAATCAACTTTGACACCTGACTATCTGATGATTTTATAATTTGTTATTCAAGAACTAGCATATGTTTCAGGGTGACCCCTATGAACATGTCCTTATATGAGCTGCTCCTTTGTTTCTTTATGTAAGCACGCCCAGATCAAACTAGGATGTATATGTTCTATATTGTAAGATAAAGTAATATGTCAGTTTCAAGGAGGAAATAAATTCACCCAACCCAGATAATAAAGTCAACAAAAAAATCAACACCTGGTTGCCCACAGAGTCCCTGGGGCACACAGATTCCTAACTGATTTTGGATGTGGAAAGTGAAAATCAATATCTAAGCCTTGGGAATTTCAAAGCTTATAGCCTACTCTAGAGACTGAAGTGAGATTCCGGGAGCTTTGCAGTGATGCCCATCCCAGCTTTTCTGCCTTTTGAAGCTGTGAGAAAGCAGAGCCTGCTGGTTCAGGCTCACTACTTGGGAGGCTAAGGTAGGAAGAGCACAAATTCAGTGTTACAGAGTGGTTCAGGTCCAGCCTAAGCAACTCAGTGAGACCCTATCTCACACTGGAAGGTAAAACTGGAGACAGGGATGTAGTTTGGTGGTAGAGTATTTCCCTGGGATGCACAAAGTCCCAGGTTCAATATTCTATACAGCGGAGGTGGGGAGGGAGTGATTTTCGGCTTCCTTCCCCTCCTCCTGTTCTCTCTGGGGATCAATACGCAGCCATAGCTTCAGCTCCACCCTCATGCCTCATTAAACTGATGTCTTCATCCCTCCTCCTCCTCTTCCTTCTCCTGTTTTTCAAGACAGGGTTTCTCTGTGTAGCCCTGGCTGTCCTGGAACTCACTCTGTAGGCCAGGCTGGCCTCAAACTTACAGAGATCCACCTGCTTCTGTCTCCCAAGGGCTGGAATTAAAGGCGTGCAACCCCACCACTGGCTTCATCCCATCTTCTAAATAACAATCTATGCTAGTCAGACTTGTCATTACTGTGACAATTACCCAAGAAAAATAATTCAAAATGAGATTTATTTTGGCTCACAGTCTTAGGGTTTACAGTTGTCTTAGTTAGGGTTTTACTGCTGTGAACAAACACCATGACCAAGGCAACATTATAAGAACAATACATAATTGGAGCTGGCTTACAGGTTCAGAGGTTCAGTCCATTACCATCAAGGCAGGAGCATGGCAGCGTCCAGGCAGGTGCGGTCAGGCAGAGCTGAGAGTTCTACATCTTCATCTGAAGGCTGTTAATGAACATCTGCTTCCAGGAAGCTAGGATGAGGGTCTTAAACCCACACCCACAGTGACACACCTACTCCAACAAGGCCACACCTCTGAGTAGTGTCATTCCCTGGGCTGAGCATATACAAACCATCACAACAGTCTGTGGTCATCTGGACTCTGTTTCTGGGCCACAGTTAAGCAGAACATCATGGCAGGAATGTGTTCACTTGAATGAATAAAGTTGCCTAATTCAATGAATGAAGTTGTTCATTTCATGCTGGTCAGGAAGCAAGGAGCAAAAGGAAGTGGGCGGGGACAAGACATGCCTGTAAAAGACCTACTTTTCCCCAGGTATGTCACCTTTTAAAGTTTCCAGCCCCTGAGAAAACCTGACCCCAGTGAGGACCAAACCTGCAATGCAGGAATGAGCCTGTGGGAAACACTTCACTGTCAAACCATGACACAGCACTGTAATGTTAGGACTGAGTGCTTGCTCATGGACTTCTCACAGCATCTGCAATTTCTCAAAGTAATTCATTATCTTATTCTAATGCCTGTTCCTTCTCAGTGATTTCATATATCACTTAGTGGCGTCTCCTTATTAACTGACTATCCAAATCGTCTCAGCTCTCATGTGGACCCCAGTTACTCTAAAAATGAATCCCACACTGAGAAAAATTTCTGCACAGACTCTCGAAGGTCTAAAGTCTCTGTCTCCACATAGTAGGTCATTCCTGTCCATGACAGTAATAAGTCCTCCCACACTCTAAGTATAAATAAGGGATTCTTTTACCTTAGGCTGCACTGAGTGCTATGAAAGTTGATAGGTTTTAGAGTCATGGCATTCATTCTAAAAATTACATGTAAAATGTTGTGCATGTAAGCAGGCTATTTTTATTAACTCTTATATTTCATCAGATCATTAAAGCAGACTGTGCCCCTGAGGTCTGGTATGCCTCAGAGCAGAGTATTTCTCCCAGATGTTTTTGCCTAGTGAACACCCCTTCACTCAGGACTTCCTTGGTTCCTTTGAAGGTCACCTTCCACCGTGCTACTGCCTCCTACATCCAATCGTGGCCTATTGGAAGATCCCAAGTAACTCTTATTATATGAAAAACGTAGGAAAATATTCTCAGAGGTTCTTGTTAGAGGATTCAGTTCTTTGCTTCTAAAACCCTGACCCTAAACAAAGGATGCAGCACAGTTCCCACAAATCCCAAAGGCAGCTAACTGCCAACCACCCCATCTCACAGCTCAGAAACAAACCGAGTGAACCACACAGACATCTATAGTTGTCACACAATAGCCTGTAGTCTTGTAAGAACCTTTAGAGTCAATGATAAAGTGGCGGTGGGTTTCTTAGTCAATAACTCAGAACCCGAGCATGTTTTCCCCTCAGCAGTTCTATATCACTTAGGGATATCCATGCTTCACAGAGATTTTATGCTATAGTCATTCTAAATATTTCTGAACATGTCAATATTTTACTTGTATTGTTGATGACTCATGACTGGACCATAACCTAAAGTATTTTCATCCATCATTTAACCTCAGATTGTATCCATTACCTAAGCAGAAGTGTCCTCAGACACAGTAGCTAAGGAATACCCCACATACACACACATCACCGCTACAAACACACAATCAGAAATACACGCACACATCTATACTACTGGGAGCATGGTTTTATGGTCAATCTGTGCTTCATGGGCCAGTGGCCCAACCAACAGGTTCACTGCTCCAAACTATTGACCCTTACTTTTGAGTAATAAGTCAATTTTCCCTGTTTGCCAGTTAGCTTCCAAGTTGATGCGCTGGCAAACTTATATCGATTTGGTACATGCTAGAGTCATTTGGGAAGAGGAAAACTTGATTGAGAAAATACTGCCACCAGATTGGCCTGTGGACAAGGCTATGTGGCATTTTCTTGATTGATGATTGAGGGAGAGCCCAGCTTACTGTGGGTGGTGCCACCCCTGGGCTGGTGGTCTTGAGAGCATAAGGAAACAGGCTGAACAAGCCATGGGCTGCAGCAAAGATCCTCTATGGCATCTGCTTTCAGCTTCTGCCTCCAGGTTTCTGCCTTGAGTTCCTTCCCTGACTTTCCTTCATGATGAACTGTGATCAGGAAGTGTAATCTGAAGTAAGCCCTTTCCTCTACAAGTTGCTTTTGGCTAAGACAGTGCCAGGAGATACTATTCAGGCTGCTAGTGGAGAAAAGGCATCAATAGTTGTACTGAGCTCTGAACCTGATGATGAACATAACAGTATCAACATGCCACGCAAGAAAGGGTTACCTAGATGATAGTGGCACAGCCATTATGGAGGTAACCAACAACCCTCTGATTGGCTTTGATTCCTGCTCCACAGTAGGGAATCCATGCCTTGTATCATAACCCTGATCATAAATACATATTTTAGGATGTCATAGGCCGTAGGAGGAACTTACTACTGATATTTAACTAAATTGATGTACTGTCAAACTGCCTTCTAAATATTTATGTTTATAACCATAGAGAAATGCTGCTCTCAGTTTAATCAGAAAAACATCTCTTAGCACTGAATGTCAGTGAATGCAGAGGCTGATGGCTGCCCAAGGTACCTAGATAAGTGATGTTTGAGGGTTCTTACCTGAGCAAGACATTTATACCAACTCCTTTATGGTTCTTGTAACATCCCAGGATAAGGAGAAGAAAGGATACAAGAGCCAGAGGCTCTGAAGAAGAACTACAAAATACCATCTTCTAAGCATGCACAGCCATTGTAATCATAAACTCACAGTTGCTATGGTTACCTGTACTAGGATTGCACAGAACTGGGCCTTGTCAACCATCAGTTCCGAATGGGAAAGGGAGTCATGTGATTCCCTCCCTGCTAAACTATTAGCTACTGTCTTAGTTAGGGTTTCTATTCCTGCACAAACATCATGACCAAGAAACAAGTTGGGGAGGAAAGGGTTTATTTGGCTTACACTCCCATGCTGCTGTTCATCACCAAAGGAAGTCAGGACTGGAACTCAAGCAGGTCAGGGATCAGGAGCTGATACGGAGGCCATGGAGGAATGCTGCTTACTGGCTTGCTTGCTTCTCCTGACTTGCTCAGCCTGCTTTCTTATAGAACCCAAGACTACCAGCCCACAGATGGCACCACCCACAATGGGCCCTCCCCTCCCTTGATCACTAATTGAGAAAATGCCTTACCTCTGGATCTCATGGAGGCATTTCCTCAACTGAAACTCCTTTCTCTGTGATAACTTCAGCTTGTGTCAAGTTGACACACAAAACTAGCCAGTACAGCTACTGATAGATTCTGGGAGTCAGGGCCTTTAGTTGTATACCCACCAATAAGCCCACCAGGCTCCAGTGGATGGTTCAAGCCTGTGGTCACACAGACAGCCCTAGTTAAGCTCAAAGGGTCACAAAAGAAGAAGACATGAATGTGGAAAGGGGAGCTGTAGAGAGAAGTCATGGATCAATTGGATAAAAGGGAGGTAAGACGGTGGGTATTTTGCGTAGCTTAGGAGCAGGATTTACTGATGAAAAATTGTATGTTCCCCTAGTGTAACAATTCAACAGCACTGTTTAGTTCATTACTGGTTTCTTATCAAATGCTAGAGAATGAAAGAAACTCAATGGGAAGATCCTGTGTACCACCCAGACTGTGGACACAGTGTATAATGTGAATAGAAAGTTCCCTATTGCTATTACACCAAATTACCATAGATATTGGGGCTTATAAGAGCACAAGTGCAGTATCTAGTTGTAAAGAACTAACAGTCCCCAGGGATGCCTTCCTTCTGGAGCCTGTATGGCCACGCCTCTTTTCATGGCTTCTCCTTGGTAGAGACTGCCTGTGTCCTAGACACATCACCCTTCCTTTCTCTTTGAAGTCCACCCTCCCAACCTCGCTTCCATCATCGCATCTTCTCCCTTAACCTCTGACCTACACATTGCTTATAAATCTCTCCATAATTACATTGGTCTGACCCAGGTAATGCAAGAGAAGCTCCCCTTCTTCTGGTCCCTGACCCCCGTTTGCAATTCACACGTTGCAAGTATTAGGACGGCAACATCTCTTGAGGTCTATTACTCTACCCACCTCAGTAATGAACACAGCAGTGTTTTCTGTGTAAAAGCACCTCCTTCATATTACCAGGAGTTGCTTAGGCTCGCCAGTTGCTGCCAGCAAGCGACTTATCGTTTCTTGCTTTCCCAGCCACACATCACCAGCACTGATCCTCTTGGTGATAGTTTCTTATAGGTAGAGGATAACCAAGCATTTCGGCATATTCCTCTCTGCCATAATTAAAGCTTGTTCTAACTGCACATGGCCTCACTGGCAACACTATGCATCTCCCCAGGTGAATACAGTCCTTCCCCCTGCTTACTAAAATATGCAGCTCATCTGGGTAAAAGTTAATTAGCTGATTTGGGTACGCGGCTAGTGGTCCCTGAGTGTTTGAGAGCAGTAAGGACATTGATGCAGTTGTGTGAGTCAGCTAAGTGACAGTATCTAAAATTGACCTATAAAAATCAGTAACCTTCCAAATGACAAACTACCAATGGCAAAGTGAGAAAGGAATCAGGGCAGCAATCTCATTCACAGCAGTCCCCAAAATGTTGGGGAGTAGACTCAACTAAGGAAAACATTCAACACTGAAGAAAGAAGTTGGGGAAGACATTGGAAGTCAGAAAGTCCTCCCAGACTCGTGGCTTGGAAGAGTTAATATTATTAAAGCAGCCGTAGGATTGCATTGAATCTATACATTGCCTTTTGTAGGATGGGAACTTGTTGGGAAGAAAACTGGGTTCCGTGGGAGTGGAAAGGGGATAAAAGAGAGTGATGGGGTGAATGTGCCCAAAGTATATTCTATACTTACGTGAAGTTGTCATAGAACACATGAGTACACATGGAGTTCTGTTTTGATTACTGTTGTTCGTGGTGCCTATAAGAAGGTCTTAGCATTTTCCCCACTATACTTTCCTTGAGGAGTTTTATAATTTTAGTCTTATATTTGGGATTTTGATCCATTTTTAGCTGCCTAGGTAAGAGCAAGGGTCAAGTTTCAGTCTTGTGTTTATTCCCAGTTTGTTGTCAAAGACATTGTTTTTTCCAATGTGTGTTTGGCACTTTTGTCAAGAATCTTCCTCTGTAGACACCTGGGTTTATCGTTTGCATCTCCACTCTCTTCCATCAGCCCACACGCCTGCTTCTATGCAGCATAATCTGTATTATGTCTTTAAATTAGGTACTATGATGCATCAGCTTTGTTCTGATTGCTCAAGATGTCTTTATCTATCAGGGGTCTTTTGTGCCTTACATAGTCTTTAGACTTGTTCCCCCTCCTCCACGCCCGGGTCTGTAAAGGAGTCATTACTACTGAGGTGGAGATTAAATTGAGTATCTAATCTACATTAAGTAATAGAGGTCCAATCCATGAAGAGAAGACATTCTTTTCCAGGTTTTTTTGCTGTCTTTTAAATTGTTTGTTTTTCATATGTATTTTGTAATTTCTTTTACTACCTTAACTTCATTCTTGTGTGCTTTATTTTATTTCGTAGCTGTTGTGAATGGAATTAACTCACTCTTTTTCAGTACTTATGAATAATGATATTCACATGATGCCTGAACAGCCAGAGTCAGCATCTTCCTGTGCTTCTCTCCATGGTCCAGGCTGCTTTGTGACCAAAATCTTGTGATATAATCCTACCAGCCACAAATCCATTTAGGGTGCTCACTGTACATTCTAATAATGCCTCATTTTTTCCTTCTTGTTTTAAGAACACAATACTCTTTGAGATGAACATACCAATATTTGTCTTTCTGGGTCTGGAGGCAGAAGCAGGTGAATCTCTGAGTTCAAGGCCAACCTGGTATACAGAACAAGTTCCAGGAAAGTCCAGGCTAGCTATGCAGAGAAATGCTATCTTGAAAAACCCAAAACAAATAAACAGACAACAACAAAACAAACAAAAAAACAAGGGAAAAACATAATATCATAGCAAAACATTTCCCTACAGATCTCCACATACTCGAATATATAGTTTATAAATATGAGGGAAATACATACAAAATGTTTCATGAACCTCATACTGTTGGGAAATTAGAAAAAATGCTGCTTATATTTTTCTTTTATAGAAGTACTATATCTTTGCTATAATTATATACAATCATCTAGTGATTTCTATGATATATATGTTTAGGTTCCATGTTATTAACAGATTTCTTAAGAATTAGTTTTTATAGAAGCATTTTTCCAAATATTTTTTTATGGCCCTTGGCTTCCTAAATAAAAATTTTCTTTTCATAGTAAGTTTTAGAAATTTTAGTCAACCAACTACTTTAGGTTAACTTCTCTTGATATATTTCTTCATTGACATAGCTCATTAATTCAAATATCTTATGCCTTAAGGAAGTCATCAAAATGGCCACAGATAATCTTAAATCTGTTCCTTTTATGTCAGAACCAATGCTGGGCTGCTTCAGTGGACTGCAGAGGAGGAGTGGGCTTTGGTGCCAGGTGGAGTTGAACCTGGTTTAGCCAATCTGAGACCCTGGACATGTGCTCTATTCATAGATGATAAAGAGCACCTCACGTTTGGTGTGGATTTGGTCTAATGCTACTTATGTTAATTTGGTCCCCAAAATTACAGGGAATCCTCACATCTGCATGTAAGATGCTGAGGGACCCTGCCCCCAGTTGGTTTTGATTGGTAGGTAAATAAAGTTGCGGTAGCTCATGGCTGGGCAGAGAGACAGAGGCAGGACTTTTAGGATTCGATTTGAATAGAAATTAATTGACAACAACAATGTATGGTAGGTTATACTAGTCTGTGTAAAAATCTCGGAAAACACGACACTCTCACTGACTGTGTCTTCTGAATCTTCCCACGTGTGTCTTCACCAGCTCTCCTGTTAGCTCCCAGGCCAAGCCACTTTTTCTTTTTGCCTGGACTGTGGATATCAACTGTCTCCTTACTGTTGAGTCTCCCAACTCATTCTCCTCACAGACAAGCAGGTGCTCACTCATTGGCAACAGCCTGCTGTCTTCTTCCATTTCATCCTTGTCCCTTTGCCATGTTCCCTTACACAGGAGAAGCTAAATCTCCTGAAATCCCTACAGTGGCTTCCCATAGTAATCTCTACCCAGGAAACCCCAAAGCCCTCAGTGAATCCCTCTATCCCTTGGCCCTTTTCCTCTTGCAGCTTTCAATACACTTTCTGTTCTGTGTAGGTAATGTTTTAACTACAATATGATGTGGCTAATTTCTTTACTGTTGCTGTTTATTTGGTGTTCTGTGTGCATCTTGTACGTGGTTGGACCCCTCATTCCCTAGAGTTTGAAATTTTTCTCCTATGATTATATTGAAAATATTTTCGATGCCTTTGGCTGAAAATGTTTCTATCCCCTTCCTGGTTGATAATCCTCAGATTTTTATGGTGGTTTGAATAGGTTTGGTCCCCACAGACTCATGTGTCCAGATGCTTGGCCCAAAGGAAATGGCATTATTAGGAGGTGTGGCCTTGTTGGAGTAGGTGTGGCCTTGTTGGAGGAAGTGTGTAACTGTAAAGGTGGGCTTTGAGATCTCCTATGCTCAAGTTCCACCCACTGTGGAATTCCAGTCTCCTCCTGGCTGCCTTTGGACCAAGAAGTAGAACTCTTTACCCCTCCAGCAGCATCTCTGTCTGTAGGCTGCCGTGCTCCCCACCATGATGACTGAACCTCTGAAACTGTAAGCCAGCCTCAATTAAATGTTTGCTTTTGTAAGAGTTGCCTTGATCATGGTATCTCTTCACAGAAATAAAACCCTAACTAACACAGATTTGTTTCCTAAAATATCTCATATGTTCTATTAATACATTTTATCAGACTTTGGGACAGCAAGATGTCTTAGTGAGTAAAGGCACTTGCCACCAAGCCTAACAATCTGAGTTAGGGTCCACATGAAGAAGTGACTCCTGTAATTTGTCTTTGGAACACCACATTCATGCCATGGCACACATGCGATGATACACACATGGACTAATAAATCAGTGTAGTTTTAAAATGTTTAATTCATCATTGACTCTGACTAAAATGATATAATTCCTCCCACCTTATGCTCTGTGTCCACATGGCCCATTTTGTTGATGAGGCTCTGCACGGACTTCTTATTTGACTTATTGAACTTTTCCTTTCCAACATCATTTGTTTGGTTTTCTTCATTATTTTTCTCTTTTTATCCATGTAGGTTTTCATATCCTGAATTGACTTTGTTATTTCGGTTAGCTATTTGTGGTCCCTTAGAATTTGTTCAGGAGTTTATTTGCTTCCTCGTTGAATTCTTTGAACCTATCTATAACTGTTAGAACTTGATCTAAGTTGTTGTCTTTATGAGCCATTAATATGGAATTGACACTTGTAGCTTACATTTTTTCAAGCCCTACTTTTAATAAGAATTCTTAAATGCTTTAACCTCACTTCTAGCCCACCACCCACCAGAGGTAGTGGAAAAGAAATTTCTTCAAATGAAGAAAGAAGTCAGGGAAGACATTAGAAGTCAGAAAGTCCTCCCAAACCCGTGGATTGGAAGAGCTAATATTATTAAAGCAGTCATAGGAGTGAATTGAATCTATAGATTGCTTCTTAGGATATGGGGGAAGTGGACCTGTTTAGAATTTGTTTTTTGGGGCAAATCCAATCTGCTTTGTCAGGAAATCAGCAGTTCAGTTCACAGGATTCAACAGTGGCAACTCATTCTACTTGCAAACATTTCATGAATATACCAGCAATCCAGTTCAGTAGCAGTGGCACAACCTAGCAGGTATAGCCAGGCCTCAGCCGAATCGGCACAAGTCAGCAGGAATGACCAGGACCAACAGGGAAGTCAGAAGTTCTCTGCCGTGCAACTTTCAATGAAGCGACGATGCAAAACCAAGCAGCATTGCAAATCTAGCTACGCGAGCCCATCACTGTCCACTGAGTCCTATCACACTCCCTGCGAGCATCACATGTCCTCCACGGGTCTCGCCCCACCATGTGCCTTGCCTTAGCATGTGAGTCTGTCTTAGCAAAAATCCACGTGAGTCTGTATCAACGGACATCACTCTGCCAGTCAGCCCAAGTCCACAGAAGCAGCAAGAAGCCACCAGAACACAGCCAGAAGTTTTTTGGTTTATTTCTCTCTACGGAGTCACGACAAATGGAGCTCAGCTACGGAATGTAAGGCTAACCAATGCATGCGTGTGTCATTAGTGAAGAATCCTTCATCACGTGTCTGTCCTTTCACTTGCTCGCTTTAGCAAAAAATCATTTCACGTGTGTCTGCTTCAGGACAACACCATCCAACATAACTGACTTTCCAAACAATCCTACGTTTCCACTTCAGACACTTGTTAGAGCAGACACATTGTCTTGGGCACTCATGTCACTTCTGCCTTTGTCCTGGGGCTTGCATGTTTGGAGTAGTTTGTTGGCTGGGTCTTCCTGGCACATTTCTCTGAGTGAACATTAGGAACAGTGCTTGGTATGCCCTCAGCTTAGCTGTTTTATTAGCTTTTCCCAAAATGATACGAGCAAATGTCTCTTCATCCAGGAATAGACACCATTAACTGACCCAGGTACAATTTCATCATAGTCCAACTTTAGCCAGTGAGTTTACTGGGCTTTCTTACAGAACATGGATCACCCCTAAACATATGCTGTCTGCAAAATTCCACCCCCATCATGTTGAACTCATGGAAGCTGCATCATGGAGTCCTTCTTTCAGTTAACCTTCTGCTTCCTATGTACTCTAGAATCTCCCAAGATCACTTGTGGTTGGGGGAACAAGAGCTTGATCCCAGGTGAGGGTTCAATGACCCTCCTCTCCTCAATCTGCTAGGGGATGTCAAGAGCTCCGTTACCATCACCCTGGCTCCTAATGTATCATTGCTCTACTCTAGTTTCCATGGCTACTGGTCCAAGTTAACCTCTATGCCAAGACAGCATCTGTATTGTGTCTGGAGGACAACATATAACACAGCCCCATTCCCCCATCTCTTGCATTCTTTCTGCCCCTCCTCCTTCCCTGAGCCTTGGAAGAGGTGATGTGTCTATTACCCTTCTCTGAGCATCGTGCATCCCCGCAGCCGGATCATTTGTTTTCAGCAGTGTAGTCAGTTATGGGTCTCCCCACCACCCATTGTCAAGTGTTCCTCCTCAGTCAAGGCCAGCATCTGTACTCTATGGGTGTAAGCATAAATGTTTAGAAGGTGTGATCACAGCATCCACTTAACAAAACAGTAACAGGTGCTTCCCCACTGGGGCCTATGACTTTCCACACCACAGGCATTTATCTGAGTTTACAGGACCAGATGTGAATTCCCTCCCATGGAGCAGGCCTTAAATCTAATCTGAAAGCTGCTGGTTGTACCCAAAACAGTTCACAAAGCTATTGCACCAGCCGGTACATCTCATGTGACATGTTGGTAGCATAGCAGGATGCAGGGTCCACAGCCAAGTAGGACTCTGGGTGATAATTCTTCCCCAGAAGCCTGCATAGCATCTTCCAACACTATGAAAACTAGCCAGCAGGAAGGAAACACTTACAGATCAATCCCAGCTTGATTTCTTCCTGTTCTGAGCCAAAGCGTGCAGTGCAGTCAACAGAAGGTTCTACCATCTAGTTCTGACGTGCAGCAAGCAGCAGCAATGACCTTTATCATTTGGGGGTCCTCTGGGACTCCCTGTCCAGCAACTCTTAGGGAAGTAGCAGCAAACAAACAAACAAACAAACAAACGAAAGCCCCACTTTGATTGGCTTTACTGCTTTATTTGGTCTAAAGTCTTTTTACAAGTCTGTAAGATACTAAGAAGCCAGCAGCAGTAAACAGAGTGGTCAGGCTCTCCAAAGGACACCACACTCAGTTGGTCTCAGGAGTCAACAGCTAAGGGACTACTAACGTAAACTGTTAGCAAGGTCCAACCAGCATGAAAAGATTCTAAACCTTCTCAATTGTTTCCTGAAGAGAGCCATGTGGAGGTTCTGAAGAGATGACGCAGCAATTGCAGGCTTGATGCTTTTGGCAGAGGACTGGAGTTCCAGTTCCAGCACCCACACAGGGCCACTTACAACCGCCTGTAACTCCAGCTCCAAGGGATCTGATAGTCTCCTCTGGCCTCCACAGTCACACACACACACACACACACACACACACACACACACACACACACACACACATTGTAGTGCGAGGGAAGTATAGTGGTCCCCCAAAAAACAGACAGGAGCCAATCTGATGTAACTCACAGCAGGGTCTCTATTCTATTTGAGCTAGCTTGGGCCCCTCCAATAATCACACAAGATGGTTTTGGTGGGGGGGGGAGGCCCGAATATCTATCAGGGCAAGGCTTTTTTTTTTTAATTTTATTTATTTATTCATTTATTTATTATATGTAAGTACACTGTAGCTGTCTTCAGACACCCCAGAAGAGGGCATCAGATCTCATTACGGATGGTTGTGAGCCACCATGTGGTTGCTGGGATTTGAACTCATGACCTTCGGAAGAGCAGTTGGAGCTCTTAACCGCTGAGCCATCTCTCCAGCCCCCAGGGCAAGGCTTTATAGTAAGCAGCAAGTGGGGGGAGAGATAAGTGGGCAAGCATCTAATTAGAAAGCTACTGTGGCCTTTAACATAATTGGCTGGTGCTGGAAGTTATAACATAAACTTCATTTCTGCTTCCCTCTGCATTGGTGGTCGTTAGGCAGGGGGCAGGCTTGTAACCTGGGGGTGCAGGTTTGTTGGGATAATAATCTGGAGGCGCTGGTCTTGTTGAGGGTGTGAGATGGAGATGCTGACCTTATTGGGGATTAGCCTAGAGACTGGAGCTGGGCTCAGGTTTTGTTGGGGGGTAACTTGGAAACGAATGCCAGCTACCAGCCTGTAGTTTACCTGAGTCAAACTTAGGTCAGGTTCTCTAAAATGAAGCCTGAACTTAAAAGATTTGGCCTCTCAACATAAAAAAGAGTAATGTTGGGTAGAGTGGAATGGTGAGTATAGCACGCGGGGAGCACCACTCTAGCTCTCTCTCATTCCATGAGCTGCACCACCCTTATCCTGGGGCAATCTCATAGGCCCACTGTGCATCTTTCCACCCCAGTGGCTTCAGGAGCGCTAACTCAAACTTCTTGGCTCAGACCAGCAGGGCTGTGCTTGTGTCTGCCACAAGCGTTGGCTCCTTGGCTCTGACAGGCTTTGAGCTGCAGCTGGTATCACTGCTTGTGCAGCCACACCTGGTTACTGTCGGAGCCATGGGTCTGGCAGCTCTGGGCCAGCACTGCTGCAGTAACTACTCCCATTGTCCCAATTCAGCAGCGCATGGCTGCTGTGGGAGCCGCAGGCTAAGCGAACAACTTCCACTCTCAGCAAACATTTTTTTTTTTCACATGAGAGAAATGTACACAGTTTACTCTAGGGGGCTAATTGTCCACCCTTGGAACAAGCTTAGTCTTTCTCAGCTATGTTGTCTTATCATCTATGTCTTCTGGGAATTGTTTTTCAGGTTTGAAAGCCTTCTGATAGTTCTGCATTAGCTTGCTCTGTGCATCCATGCAGCCTGACACAAATCTTGCCACATTCGCTATGGAGTGATCTGGTGTCCTGGTTTGTTTTCTGTTACTGTGATGAACACCATGACCAAAAACAATTTTGTGAGAGTAGCATTTGGCTTACACGTCCAGGTCACGATCCATCACTCAGAGAAATCAGGACAGGAACTCAACCGGAAGCAAAGACAAGAATTATAAGGAATACTGCTTACTGGTTTTCTCCCAGGTTCATACTCAGCTACCTGTCTTAAACAGCCCAGGACCACCTACCTAAGGATGGTACCACAAGAGGCTGGAACCTCCTCTACCAGTTATCAATCAAGAAAATGCCCACTAAGAGCCAGTCTGGTGGAGGCAATATCTCACCTGAGGTTTTCTTTTCCCAGATGTGTCAAGTGGAGTGAGATTAGCCATCACACCTGAGCAGACTATACCCACGCCTTTAAAAATAATCTCACATCTGTATTGCTTAGCCACTTCACAAACCTGATTTACATGCCAGACTAAGTCACTTGGGTCTGTAAATGTCTCTCCTATCTCATAAATACCATGTCTCACCGTGGGACTCTATAATGTCACTTGGGTCTATAAATGTCTCTCCTATCTCATAAATACCATGTCTCACCGTGGGACTCCATAATGTTGCTGAAGTTTCACACCATTCTTGAGGACTTTGATAGCTTAACCTCTTCCTTAACTTTCTGTGAACATAGTCTTATCAGCTGTGATAAACCGGGATTCAAACACTGCCTCTTACATCCCCAGTTCCCTCAGTGATGACAGATGACAGGCTCTCTCTCTCTCTCTCTCTCTCTCTCTCTCTCTCCCTCCCTCTCTCTCTCTCTCTCTCTCTCTGCCTTGGAATCTCTGCTAGCAGTAGCCAGCCTCTCTGATGGCTCACGTGAGCCAGTCCACCGGGGCCTGACTCCTCTCAGGTGACCTCGAGTTACCCTTGGCCATAAGGAAGAATGAGCGGTTGCTTCTCCATGTCTGCACTGTTCTGACCAGTCCTATCATCTCCCACGCCACAGTCTCTCACGCCAGCCCATAAGACATTCTTTCTCTTCTTATTTGAATGTCATTCACAGCTCAAGCAGTTCAGAGGTTGAATACTCTCTGACTGTCATGTTTTCATACGCTGATCCATTATTAAGGCCCCATCTTCATGCACAATTATGAATGGAACTGGAGAATACCATGTTAAATAAAAGAACTCATATACAAAAGACAAGTAGCACACAGTTTTCATAACTAAAGTTACCTTTGATCTGAATGCAGACTAGTGATTACTAGCAGCTGGGAAGGAAGAGAAGTTGAAAAACATGTACCACCATAACACATTTAGATGAAAGTAGTAAATTCTGAAATTTAGCACCCCAGAGGTGACTAGTGTAGAACAATGTGTCACACATTTTATGAAAATCTGGAAGGAAGGAGATTGAAAAGTGCAAATATTCAGAAAAACGAAGAAAAGGAAAATGCCATTTACCTTAATTTGGGTAAGTACATATTACAGGCATGGACTGAATTACTAACACTGTACCTCATAATATGTATAATTGCTACATAGCAGTTAAACTTTTTAAAAATTAAAATAAATGAACCTTTAAAAAAATACATTGAGCTGGAAAAATGGCTCAGCAGTTAAAAGCACTTGCAGTGTGATCGTGCAGATCAGAGCTCGGATTCTGGCATCCACAGAGCAAGCTGGGCACCCTGCAGATAAGGGGCTTTCAGCTCCCAGGGGCCAAGGCGCCCTCCTCTTCTCCACACTTGTACAGGAGCACACACTTGCATATACACATTCACACACAGACACACACACACACAAATACAATTTTAAAATCTTTCAGAAGAAACCATCAATAAAAAAGTCATCAGTCTGTCACCTCCTTCCCCCAACAAAACACTGTATAGAGCAACTCCATTCCAGAACAAAATATACAGTCCTGGAATTCTTACAACCATGGAGAGTAAGAGAGCTTGAAATCATAAATGGCTTTTTAAAATCTGTGAAAACACAGGAAATAGCATTTCAGACACTGGACAGCACAAAACCGTGATTGCAGAGAAAAGAACCATAATAAAGACCTTATCATTCAAGGCTTCCTACTACGAGGTAATTTCCCATGTGTGTTGCAGGGAGATAGACTCCAAACACAGCCCAGCAATCTCATTCATCTGAGGAGACACAAAAGTACAGGGGGGGTCAAGAAAATGGACTACTGAAAGGAGGGAACCATGCAGAGAAAAGTTCCTGAAATCTATGTAAGCATTCCCTGGAGTCTTTGGCTAAATACCAAGATATGTGTGCATAGGACGAAATCCCAGGAAATAAGGCAAGAATAACCTCTGGAAAGAGCAGCTACCACACAGATGCAAAGAACTGTAAGACAAATGTTATGGCTTGAATACCAAGTGCCGCCCCCAACAGGCTCCTTGCACTGAAGGGCTGGTCCCCAGCTGGCAGCTCTGGTTTTGGAGAATCTGGAAACTTTAGGAGCTGTGAGCTAGCTGGGAAAAAGTATGTCACTAAGGTCATGTCATTGGGAAGTCTCTTGTCTTGGGTATAACCTCTGTCACATTCTCCTGCTGGCTTGATGTTCTGCCTCACCACTGACCCAGAATCAGCAGAGCTGGGGATGATGGAGAGAAATTCAGAAACTAAACTGTTTCTCCCATGCATTTGTTCACAAGAAAGACAAGAAAGTCTGACTAACATACGAAGTTAGCCCAAGAGCCAGAGATCATTCCTATTTCTACCCTCTGTATGGTAGAGACGTCACTCAATATACCAGACAGTCGAAGGAGATACAAGAATAACCATATATTTAAGATGAGTGTAGTGTGGTGCACACGTTTAATCCCAGCACCCAGGAAGCAGAGCAAAGAGGATCTATGAGTTAGAGGCTAGACAGAGTAGACCCGGTCTAAAACAAATGCCTGAGAAAGACAACTTAATGAGCCATAGCATAAAGGCTCTTCCACATCATTTTGAGAATAGCCCTTGAAAGGATTAAATTGGTCTATAACTACTAAATTAAAAACCAAGGGGAAAAACCTAACTGCCTTTCAAATAAATAGCAAAAATGCAAAACTATACAGGTTGTTGCCACCATCCTTTTTGGCCCACTAGAACACAGTTGTAATGCCCCATTGCTACCGATACCACATGCTTTGTCTGTAGGACCAAGAAAAAAACCAAACTGGAACTGAGCCAGAAGCTTCCTCCCGGTGACCAGATGCAAGGTGCTAGGTAGGCTGCTGGAGGTGAATTGCCATCAACAGTCTTACTTAGATGTGAACCCCGAATGCTACTAACATGCCAGGTAAGGTGTACCCACTGGGGCAATAGTGGCATGCTGCTGTGGGTGTGCCCAACCACTTCCTGATTCAATGTGAGACCCAATCCACAAAGGTGAATTAATGTCCTGTTGCTGCAAACCTGGCCAAAGACCCATGGCCAAGAAAACACTGAATCTCATAGGGAAATTACTGTTGTATTGCTGAATGGATTCCGTGTGCCCATTGAACTTCCTTCTAAATATTTACATCTAAATATTTTCATTTGTGTACCCAGGCTAGTGCTGCTGTCAGCTTTGGTCACTAAAGCTCCTTTTCGTAGTCGGTAGTAGTTATAAGTGTCGCGTCAAAGTTCTGAAAACAAATAACGGTGGAACATTCAGCCCTAAATGGACCATCTGCTGTCGGCCCCAGGGCTCAGGGGACATTACAGAAGGGACAGAGCAGGAATGGAAGAGCCAGAGGATAAAAGGTCAGTATAGTTATCAGCTCATATCTGTAAGTGTTCTAGACTACCCCAGATTTTAGAAAAATAACTATCGATATTATAGAGAGTTAAAAATAGAAGATGGAGGAAGAGTGCAAACGGAGACCAATAAAATTCATATAGGTATTTTTTAAATCTTACGTGTGGAAGCGTTTTGCCTATGTATAGAGATAGAGGCAGAGAGATACACATACACATGACCATATACATTTCCCACCGCGGCCAGAAGAGGGCATAGGATCCACTGAAACTGGAGTTGCATTTGTGAGTCGCCATGTAGGTTCTGGGAACAGAACCTCAGGCCCTCTGAAAAAGAAGCAACATGGATAACTGCTAAGCTGTCTCTCCAGACCAATAATGAAGGTTCTATTAATTA
This sequence comes from Uromys caudimaculatus, assembly GCA_028551405.1. NCBI lineage: Eukaryota > Metazoa > Chordata > Mammalia > Rodentia > Muridae > Uromys > Uromys caudimaculatus. Next base: position 72,097,852 of record CM052704.1, on the reverse strand, counting down.
TGGATACATGGGAAGATCTGTCTTTGAGAAGCTAATAACATACTTTAGGAAACACCTACATGATGTTTCAATACAAATGTTTTCACTTTTTTTCTTGAAAAATAAATGCACTGCTTATGGTATAAACAGCTTCCCCAGGACCTTAAGTTCTTAGTCAGCTGGCTTACATGGTTAGACATATATAGATTATCTTTTTCTATGGTTACTTTAAAATGTTTTGCAAGATAGGTTTGGTTTAATTTTTATTTTTCCAAAAACAGAAAGTGACTAATTTACGCTCAGCGGTGCTGCCAGCAAAGTAATATGCGCCTCATAGCACCGTGCTGCGGGCTTATAACTTCATGGCATTAAAAAACCTAGCCGTGTTCTCCCTCTTCTCTCCTAACTTGTAGTTATCTGTGATATTGATCACTGAGGGTGATCCCACAAATTATTCAAATTTTGATTTCTCCCCAGTCTAATCTCTGTGCTATAATTTAAATAGTTCCTATTACTCTGGCTTTGAATATGTTGGTTTTTTATTCTGTAAGTTTAAATTTGCTGTTAGAATCCTACAAGGAAATTTTTATTTCCCTTGTGGCATTTTTCATCTTTAGAAGAAAAACCCAAGTCAATATAACATACACAGATATAAGTTAAATGCTTTTGTTAAGTGCCCATTATTATATGGAAGAATATTACCATATAAATAAATTATTCATAAACTACAAATAAAAATGAGTAAACACACTGTTTGCACTGAGTCTTCAACACTGTGCCAAGAAAGACTTGAGGGTTCCTTCTGTCCTGAGTATACTACAGTTCCGGCACTGATTTTTGAAGAAAAAAAATTACACCTTTAAAAAAACAAACAAAAATCCGTATTGGCTTCTTTGATTTGAGCAAAATAAGGCCAGAAATAAAAAACTACACCTGTTCTGGGCTGTGGCAAAGGCTATGCTACAGTACCTGAAATAAGAAAGCAGTTTCCTGGGGTTGTAGATAATGACGCTTATTCTGAAGAGACACAGAAGAAGATTCTGAGTCACAGAACCTTTCACCTTGACGTTGATGGGCATTCTCTTAGGTAAGTCACATCTGTTAACATTTGTTGAACTGCACACTTAAGATGTGTGCTTGGAGCTGGAGAGATGGCTCAGAGGTTAAGAGCACTGGTTGCTCTTCCAAAGGTCCTGAGTTCAATTCCCAGCAACCACATGGTGGCTCACAACA
>CM052704.1:72077646-72096140 GCA_028551405.1 Uromys caudimaculatus | reverse complement strand
CTCCTGATGGATCCTCCCTTCCCACGGAAGACCCTCCTGATGGATCCTCCCTTCCCACGGAGGACCCTCCTGATGGATCCTCCCTTTCCACTGAGGTCCCTCCTGACGGATCCTCCCCTCCCACGGAGGTCCCTCTTGATGGATCCTCCCCTCCCACAGAGGTCCCTCCTGATGGATCTTCCCCTCCCACAGAGGTCCCTCCTGATGGATCCTTCCCACGGAGGACTCTCCGGATGGATCCTCCCCTCCCACGGAAGACCCTCCTGATGGATCCTCCCCTCCCACGGAGGACCCTCCTGATGGATCCTTCCTTCCCACTGAGGACCCTCGTGATTCCTTTCTGTTCAGTGATGTTCACTGTTCTTCCTTTTGCTCTTTTCTGTCTCTGCTTTGTTTTTCATTAGATCAGCAAATATTTACTACTACCTCGATTCTCCTTCAGGTGTTTTAATACTGCCATCTTGGCACCTTCATCGTAGGAGAAGGAACAGACAACACATTGCCAATAGCACAGACAGAAATGATTGCAGCATGTGACTATTTGGTAAGTTTCCCAGGGCTTGTACAGTCACCTCTAGTCACCCTATGTTTCACTTGCCTTTGTAATCCTAGAAGGCTCTCCTGATGGCTTCCATTCTGCGGATCTTCCTACAGTTTTGCAGAAATTGGCACTCATGTATATTTTTTTTATTCTGAAAATAAAGACTTTTATACAATGATAACATATCCATCCCTTTCTGTGAGGTGCCAAGTTCTTTCTGTGAGAGCTGTGTCCAGCTGTCCAGCAGCTAATCCACTGGGAAAGTAAATGTGTTTAAAAAGGGGGGATTATAAAAGTAACACTCCCCAGCTCAGTAAACACCACAACTTAAAGATATATGCTGTGTTCAATTATAAAATGAACTCTCACCCCCAACACACAGGCAAACAGTGCAAATTCAACATATACACAGACTCTCTACTGTTGCTTTGAGGTGATTTGAATAAGAATGTCTCTCACATAACTGAACACTTATTTGCCAATTGGTGGCAGTGTCTGGGGAAGTCTAGGAGGTACTGCCTTGCTGGAGGGCAAGGATTTGAGGTTTCAAAGCCTCAGTGTCATTCCCAGTGTCCTCTCCCTCTGCCTCTCTCTCTCTCCCTTTTCCTCTCCCTCTCCCTCTCGCTCTGTGTCTCCCTCTCCTCCCCTCCCCCCTGCCTTGAGTTTGTGGTTCAGGATGTGAGCTCTCAGCGTCCTTCTCCAGCCATCATAGCTGCCCCCTGGCTCCACCCTGCCATTATTGACTCTACCCTCCCTAACCTTCTGCAACTGTAATCAAAAACAAACTCTTCTTACATTGTCTGGGTCATGGTGTTTCATCACAGGATCAGAAAAGTAACTAACACATGCCTCCACCTCTGCCAGCCCAGGGCAGAAGTGTCTTCATGTCTCCTTTATAGACTACTCGCTGCTGCCATGACACTTATGATAAAGGCTGGGCTGCTGCTTTGGAGGAGTGTCCTCCGTGCTGGGATCTGTGTGGTAAGGGTTTGGCCTCTTTGCGGGCACTATTGGAAGGTGATGGAATCTTAGAGGTGAAGCCTAGTGGAAGTGCTGTAGGCCACTGGGACATGCCCTGGAAGGAGACAGAGGGACTCAACCCCTGTTCTCTTGCCCCTTCCCTTCCTGGCCCTGAGGTTAATGGGTTTTCTCTGGTACATGCTCCTACTGTGAACTGACCATGGACTGGAGCTCTCAAACAACGAGTCAGAATAAACCTAGCCCCTTTTTAAGTTGGCTGCCATAGGCGTTTTGTTATAAGGACTAATGGCTCATCCGCACAGGGACAAAGGCACCAAGATTGGAAAAACTTTCCCTTCTAGATGACTAAAGCATGAGCGCAGGATAGATTAGATTATGTAGTTAAAGGCTAACCGAACTTGAGTTTGTTAGGTGATAAATTTATCGCAATGCCAGGCATAGCGGTTAACCTCAGAACTCAGGAGGCAGAGTTAGGTGGATCTCTGTGAGTTCCAAGCCAGCCTGCTCTACACACTGAATTCCAGGACAAGCCAGAGCTATATAGTGAGACCTTGTTTCAAAAAAAAAAGGGGGGGGGGACTTATCAACAAATACTTCTGCGTACTACAATGCAGGAGGCACATTCAAAGCTCTGGAGACACATTGGTGAGCAAGGGTGGGGGAGGCCTTTTGTACTCTAGAATAAGTTATATTCTAGTATGGAGTGATCTGGTCAACTAGCAAACAAAGGCAGAAACAAGTCTGCAGTGTGGGGTGTGACTGAGACACTCAGGACTGTACTCAGCAGGGGCAAAACTATCCAGGATTCAACAGAATTGATCGGATGGATGAATGTGTGTGTGTGTCTGTGTGTCTGTGTGTGTCAGTGTGTCTGTGTTAAGGGGTTATTTATTATATTGGCTTACAACAATCAGCCCATGTCATCCAACAATAGCTATTGCATAATAAGGAAACTGAGAGCCCCTTAATTGTTCAGGCCATGAGGCTGGATGTCTCAGCAGTTCTAATCAGATGGAGGCTTAGATCCTGGTGAGATGTTGGTCATCAGTCTACATTGGAATCCCAAAGAAGTTTGTTCTAATACCTGTGAAGGAATTCCTCAGCAACAGGGTAGATGAAGTTGCCATCAAGAGTGAGGACAGCCAAAAACAAAAAAAACTCTCCACACCGGGCAGTGGTGGTGCACGCCTTTAATCCCAGCACTTGGGAGGCAGAGGCAGGTGGATTTCTGAGTTCGAGGCCAGCCTGGTCTACAGAGTGAGTTCCAGGACAGCCAGGGCTACACAGAGAAACCCTGTCTCGAAAAACCAAAAAAAAAAAAAAAAAAGAGTGAGGACAGACAGGCAAAAAGCAAAGTTTCCTTTGTCTTTTTATCAGAAGGTGGGAGCCCAGAATGGGGGTGGATCTTCCTGTTTCAATAATCTGATCAAGAAAATCCCAGCAGCTTGTGTTTTGGTTGATTCCCGGTACGGTCAGGTTGACAACCAAATTAGTCATCCCAGAAGGTGGCGTTGACATTTCAAGACACAGAACTATGTTGAAATTAGAGGAAGGTCATTTCAGCAAGAACATCACGAGTCTAAGGGGGAAACTGAGGCTAGGCTGAGCACTGTGAGATGAGAATGGAGAGTCTGGAGAGTGTGCTCAGCTGGACCAGGAAGAACCTGTCGATCACAGGTCTGACTTGGTCTGTTTGGCCTCCATATTGTAGGTTCCACACCCTCAGATAAGTTCAACCTACTCTGGACATACACAGAGTTTTTCCTTGCCATTCCTTAAATAATGCGGTGAAACAAATGTTTGTGTAGTATTTACATTTTGTGTTGGGTATCTCAAGCAATGTAAAGCAGATTTAAAGTATATAGACATCTATATGTGGACTATATGCAAACATGACATCATCTCATACAAGTAACTTGGCCATCTGGGGGCTCTGTGTATAGACATCACCAGACAAAGTGAGATACAACTATGTGTGCTAAGGCAAAAGAGATCACCACAGGGATTTCACTTGTGTGACTGTTTGGTTTGAGCACTAAGGGCTGAGCCCAAGCCTTAAACACACTTGGGAAGCTCCCTCCCTCTGAGCCCTTCTTGCTGTTTGTGTTTTGAGATGGGGTTTCACTAAACTGCCCAGGCTGGCCTTGAACTTGCTTTGTAGTCCAAACAGGTCTTGAATATGTAATCCTCCTGCTGCAGTCTCCTGAGTAGCTAAGATTACAGGCCTTCACTATCAGGACTGTTGTTTAAAATATTTTTTTTAATTTTTATATCATAATACATATTTATGGGGTGTGATATACATAGTCACATGAACATACACATAGACACGTATGCATGCACACAGTGTGTAATGATCAGATCAGAGTGATTATCATATTCAACACGACTAACATTTACCATTTCTTGTGGGAATACACAAACACTTCTCTGGTTATTTTGAAGTTTACAATTAATTATTAACGATGACCGCCCTGTGGTACTATAAGCCCTGAAGTTTACTCCTCCCACCTTAGTACAATGTTGTGCCAGTTACCCAGTCTCCTTGTCACCCCCACACCCTCCTCTGTCCTTCTAAGCATCAGGTAACATTGCTCTAGTCTGTACTTCTGCAAAACTAACTCTTTTTTAGCATTTGTTGATTTTTTTCTATGAATTTCACAGCATTCACCCATCTCCCTATTCCTCCACATCCACCCTCTATGTTTGCAACCTCCCCTAAAGGAAAACACAAAATTAAAAAAACAAAACAAAACATCAAAAACATCTTGCCATGGAAGCTACAGTGTGTCTAGCAGTACAGCCTTTCACCCAAATAGCTTTGCTTGCAAATGCTCATTGCAATGAGCCATTGGCCTGGCTTCTGTACACTAGCAATACTAGATCCTCACCAGGAAGCCTCGTGGATATCCTGTTGCTGCCCTGTGTCATGGAGATCCTGCAGAACTAGCCCCTTCGTATGCTCCAACAGTTCATAGATCAGGTACTTGTTGGGACAGGTCAACTCAGAGCTCTGGATCTGGGCCTGGGTGATAGCTGAATTGATCAGCCTGATAGTTCTCCTGTGCCCATGCCATCAAAGCCAACTCTCCTGCTTTACCGAGGCAGGGGGCAGGGACATTTCTCCTGTCTGAGGGACCGGATGGACTCTCCCACACTCACACAAACAGACCTAGCTCTATCTTGCTGCCCCAGCAAAAAGTGGAGCCAACTCTCCCACCTACTGCAAGCGGTGAAGGGCAGCTCTCCAGCGGCTGCACCAGCTCTTCCTCACTTATGTCCTAGGGCAGCTCACCACCCCACCACCACCACTACCAGCGTGGCCACTGCTAGGCCAGCTCTTCCATGCTGCCCAGGCAAGGGGAGGGGCCAGTGAGGGCCAGAGCCAGCTCTGCTCATCCCTAAGACATCAACATGGCCCCAGGAGACAGCTCAGACCAGGGATGTCTGCATGGTGTTTGGTGGTAACATGTGCACCGGACATCAACATAGACCCCTCTGCTGCAGAGCCATGGCCCCGCTCTTAACCCCCAAGCCATCTCTTCAGCCCACGGGCTGCTGGTTCTATTGCAATTCTAGTGCCACATGCTAGGGAGCATCCATATTGCTCTCTGTTGTGGTGCACTAATTCACATTGCCACCCACGCTGTCCTGAGAATCCCCTTTTCTCTAACTCTTCACTAGTGTGTATTACCACCCTTTTGACGACAGTCATTTAATCTAGGTTAAGATGAAGCCTGGCTGAAAACCACTAGAGTTTTAAACAAGGGATGACAAAGTCTCCTCTGGTCTTGTGAATGACTGCGACATGGAGGGTGGAGGTCTGAGACCTCTGGAACGTTCTGCTGGAGCAAGGTTGGTGTGTTGCAGCAGACGATAGAGACTGAGGAAAGTTTCAGCTCTGAGAATGTCTGTAAGTAGATCCAGGGCAGTTACTACAGAGCCCGCTGTGGAGATGTGTGTGAAGGAAGATATCAAAGAAGACTCGGAGAGCAAGTGTTATCATTTGCTAAAGCAAGAGAAGCAGGATGGAAGGAAATATCCGGAAGAGATCGGCCATTAATATCTCTGTTTGGTCATGTTAGGATTGAACTCTGTCCACTGTCAAATGCAGCCTCTGAGTCTAGAACTCCAGGTTTGATCCATGGTGAATGTGTACCACAGAGTGGTGAGAGACCCAGGGATGTCACATACACAGCGCAGCCAGAGATCGGGGTCAAGTAGGCACACATACTGTGAAATGACTTTAAGTTAATTTTTTTTATTTAAATTTAAATATATTTTAGTGTTCTGATCCTTTATCATTCATATATTTTAGGAGAGTTCCAGCACAATGCAGAACAGACAGGAAGGGAAGGTATAAAAGCTGTGATGCCTTTGGGAACTGGTCAGCAATTCTTTGTTCCAATGGCCCCACTGAGTCAGGCTTCCTTGGCCAGAAAGAACCAAGCAGTCAATCTTCACAGCAAATGAGGAGCCACTGTGTTCCCATAAAACACCACTAGAGGGCTGCAAAGACTAGCACTGAACCGAGTCGGAGGCCCTGTGAAACCAGGATTAGACCTTGCCCAGGGCTCCTATCCTGCCATTATTAGCTGAGGAAACTGAGTTTTCAGAGACTGCATGGTGTTCCCCAGGCCACCCAGCTAAGTGGCAACCTCACAATTCCATTAGAGTTTTCACTCGGGGTCCCCCAAAGTGATCTCGTGGTGGACCTGGGAGCCAAGTGTCCCAGTTGCTGTATCTCAGCTTGTGTACTAAATTCCTAATTTCTCTAAACCTCGCTGCCTTGTGGGAAATGAATGCTTCGGGTATTATGTTCTGTTGCTAGGTAGCAGAGCTGAAGGGCTCTGTAGCTCGTGGTCATCCACCAAATGCCCAAGCCTTCATTTCCTTCTGAGGTCTCTCTTTGGGGTAGCTCAACTTCATGAAATACTTTTCAAGAATGAATCCCAAGAGTCCTGTCTGATCATGCCCTCCCATACATGACAGGAGGTACCTATTATTTTTAAGAAGCCAACATAAATAAAACTACAGGGGGGGCTACATCTTTAATCCAACAAGGAGTCTGTGGTAAGAATGGCTTTCTTGCCTAAGTCCAGGTTTGGATCCCCACTATTTCCTTTCATCCACTACTCTTCGGCGCATGTCCGGTGAGTGCCAATAAAGACAGGGTTCTGGACTATGGGCGGACACTGCGATAACCAACACTCCCTGCCAGGTGTTGCCAAATCCAACTTTATTTCTCATGCTCATTTACCCTCACTATAGTTCTGAGTCAGGCATCCTTAGCCTAATCTTAGAACTGAGGAAGGTGAGGCTAAAGAGAAGCTAAATAATTTGTCTAAGACCTTTCAGAAAGTGGCAGCCCCAGAGTTCAAGGCCAGCTTTAGCCTTGCTGATCTTCTTTGCCTAAGGTGCTCACCACGTGAAAGTGAGAACCAGGAAGTATTGTATACTGGAAGAAAGGCTACCCTGACTCCAGATTGCTTAAACCATTGGGGCAACCTAGAGGATGGGCACGGGGCGAGGGGGTGGGGTGGGAGGAGCATCCTGGAGCATGCTCACACCGGCCCGGGGATGGAGTAGGAGCCTGGGAGTGGATGAGGCATTCATCAGCAGTGAATCTGATGTACAAAACACGGCATATTTGGTTGGTAAGAGCCTCTCCCCACCTAAGCGGCGTGAGTTCTAAAAACCAAATCCTCCTGAAAAGGAAACGAGGTCAAAAGTTAAAGTGTTAGAAGCCAGAGTCGGGAACAGCAGTGTGCCTCTCCAACAGCAACGTCTGGAAATTAGCTTCATGTTGAGTTCTATTTAAAACAAAAAACAAAAAAAACAAAACAAAACAAAAAAAAACCCTGACCAAAGTGACTCTACAAGGTAAACAAGGTGAAAGGTCCCAGGAATTTCCTAAAGCGTTTAACACAGCTAGAGGCTGACCTGACCTAATTGGCAGGAATAAAGGAGACCAGGGAATCCCAGCTCCCACTGCCTCCCCCGGCTGGCAGACTGCCACCTAAAGATACTAGCCCCGAGCACCCGCCCGCCCCGCAGCAGCTGCTCCACACCTACACTGACTTTCCAAGGCGCTGTCAACCAGCAGGTCAGGCATGCGCACATCTTATGTACAAGAATGTCCAGATGCTGTACAAACGCAATTCTAGAAATTGCCAGACACCTGAGTGTAACCCGACACGGGAAACATCCTTCCATCCCAGCAAAGCAGGCTCCTCTAAGGAGTAGGGGAGAGGAAATCCTAATTAGAGTCATTCTTTTATCCAACAGAACTAAGCCTCCAGCCTCCAGCCAAGTAGATCTACCCTGGCTGCACATTAGAGTCACCTGGGAACTTAAAAGAAGACCCACACCGCAACTCCACCCAAAACCAATTAAGATTACCTGGCAGAGGATCCCAGTCCTCTGTGTGTGTGTGTGTGTGTGTGTGTGTGTGTGTGTGTGTGTGTGTGTGTGTGTGTGTGTGTGTGTGTTTAAAGTTCTCTGTGTGATTCTTCTGTGGTGAGAACCGTTAGATATTAGATACAACACAAAACAGGTCAGGCTTCAAGCAGCCAGACTTCCATCGTGGCTTCTGGGAGGTGACTTGGAATCACCTTCACCGCAGCCTTCGAACGGTATGGGTGAGAAAGGTTACACTATCCAACAGCACTCAACAAGCAAGAGGGAGCAGAAGAACCGGGTTTCCTAGTTCCAAGACTCTTGCACCCATATCATTAGGCATCACTTTAAAAATCCTGCGGGAAAAGAGGTTCAGAGTTGTGTATCACTGCAGGAAGGCAAAGTCACAGGAAAGGCAAAGCCGCAGGAAAAAGGTGGGTGACTGGATCTGTCCACCAACCAGTTAGTGTCCTTGGTGTTCCTAAAACAAGCTCGTGTGGATCTACTTCTTGCTGCGTTAACTGTCAAGGATTTTCTAGACAATCCCCGAGGCCAGAACTGTAAGTAGATATTTAAGAGACTGCAGTGCCAGGATCAACAGTTGGCCTTGGGATGTGCTTACAAGCCCTAAGGAGGACAGAATTTATTGCACAAACTCTTAGCTGAATAGTTAGCACTCGTGTGCTGGCTGCTCCACTGGCTGTTAGTTTATAGTCAACAGGCCTTGAAGGGGAAGCCAGTGTTCACAGGGAAAGCACAAGACAGGTGCAGCATGTGCAGGGGGCTGAGACCCAGACTTTGAAATACAATCCCCTCTCTGCACTGTAACTATCTAGCCACATCTAAACCTTGCTTCTTAGGTATAGTCTTGCCTGCCCTGGAGTGGACTCTAACATTCTCAAAGCAGCCTCAAAGATATTTAGTCTAGTTTCCCAAGTGCTGGTCCTCTGGGAAATAGGAATTGCCTTCCATAAACAAACCCCTGATCCCTGCCCGTCCCCCGTCAGCTACTTTGGCCTTGGCTCTTTGTCTGCTTTTTTGGCCCCTCTTCTTCTTCACTGTTAGTATTTGCAGGAGGAGTTCATCGGTTTGCCACTTGTCAATCAGGAACAAGCAGATCCTCTTATTTTGCAAATGAAGAAACTGAAGTCCAAAGAGCAGAGTCACACAGTAGGTGGCAGAACTGGGACCAGCCTGGCCTCTGGATCCCACATGGGTGGTCTGCCAAGTCCCACTCAACCAGACTGAACAGCACTTCCAGGTGTAAATTTCACTGGAAGCAATAACCAGAGCACTCCAAAGACGCATCTGAGCCTAGGTCTAACCTTGGACCAAATCACAGTGAAAGCAAAAGTCTTAGAACCCTATACCTCTTACAAACCAAGAAAAAATTAGAATGTTTACCAATATCCCTTACTAATACTTTAGTAAATACCAAACTCATATTCTTTTTTTTTTTTTTTTTTTGGTTTTGCGTGACAGAGTTTCTCTGTATAGCCCTGGCTGTCCTGGAACTCACTCTGTAGACCAGGCTGGCCTCGAACTCAGAAATCTGCCTGCCTCTGCCTCCCGAGTGATGGGAATAAAGGCGTGCGCCATCACTGCCCGGCTTCATATTCATTTTTTAAAAGGGGACTTGACAAAAGAAGAATCCAAAGAACAAGTCTCTAATAATAGGATGCTTAGGGATTGCCTTGATGGTTATTCTGTGATAGATAGTCTGCTGTCCCTCTTGGTTCTTTCAGAGAGTAACAACAAAATCCACTTACTAAGTACTTAGCATGTCCCAGGTGATGAAAAACATACTTTGCAGATACAGGAGGCTGATGACTGGTGACATACGTCTTACGGGCTCCTTGCATAGGTGAGGAGACAGGAACTCAGTGGATAATAATTTGTCCAAGTTCACATGGTTAACAAGTGCCTGAGACAGGGTCAAGACCGTTCAAAAGAGACTGTGCCTCACATACAAACCACATGCGTCCTGCCCCCTGACTGGGGCCTTTCTTCAACAAACATGCAGAAATGATAGGCCTGGCAGGGGCTGAACACAAAGATACACAAAGAAGAGAAATACCAGCCCTCAAGGGCCAGACCCCAGCAGCTCCTCCCTCTAACGGGTTCCCACCCTCTTTTCACTAGCCCCGTGTTGGGTCATCCATCTCCTCGTTAGTCACACATTCTGAAGGCCGTGCAGGGAAACAGGCACTATGCGCACAGCCTGGCCCAACCCTGGAATGGAGCCTGATGCCTATGGCATTCATCAACTGGTTAATTTCAGAAACGCAGCCATTTGCACCAGCTGCTTACAAAGCTCTTGGCCCTGGGGAGACAATCAGCCAATCACAAGGCAAAGCAGAGAGGCACGTGGAGTTTTTCTGGGAACTATATTCGACTGGGGGGTCTGTTCGCTGCTTGGTTGGTTGTGTAATTTCAGCGAATCTCGGGAGAGTGAGAAGTGGGGTTTAGATGAATGATCTTACTTCTTCTAAATTATTTTATATTTATGGGTCATACTTGCCCTTGTTGCACAAGTGCCCCATTAACCTGTGCTGAGGATGGTGGTCGGGAGGCCATGGCGGCTGTTGTTACTCTCTATGAGGAGAGAGATGTCTGGCAGTTTCTAGCAGTCTCTCCAGGTGGCTGCAGTGTGTGTGTGTGTGTGTGTGTGTGTGTGTGTGTGTGTGTTTAGGGAGAAGAGGAAGAAAATCACTACAGGTACACCATCTGCTCCTAAACTGTCAGCTCAAGTTCAAGCCTCAAGTGATACCTGGCTTTTAGAGATGACTGAAAGCCAGAATGCAAAAACATTCCCACAGTCAAAAAGAGATGGCTCAATCTTTTTTTTTTTTTTTTTTTTTTTTTGTTTTTTACAGACAGGGTTTATCTGTGTAGCCCTGGCTGTCCTGGAACTCACTCTGTAGACCAGGCTGGCCTCGAACTCAGAAATCTGCCTGCCTCTGCCTCCCAAGTGTTGGGATTAAAGGCGTGCGCCACCACTGAGATGGCTCAATCTTTACAAAATTGTGTTAAGGCACGGGGCCCTTCCTCCCAGCTCTTAGGTTCTCCTCAGAAGATCAGGTAGATGTCTTGACATCACTGAACTAGAAGAAAAGTTTCGAAATGTCCTCCGGGAAGCACTGCACCTGCCTAGAGAAAAGAATATGATTATTTTAGACCAAACACAACGTAGAGATGACAAACCCTGCCCTTTCCTGGCGGATACAGAGAATGTCCCTATATAGAACTGGGGATACAGAGAATGTCCCTATACAGACACTGGGGGTACAAAGAGTTTCCCTATTCTGAAAATAGTTGTCAAAAACACAGAACAGGATCAGAAGTAGAAAGATACCAAACCGTACCATCTCTTTCAGCATTGTAGTATCTCAAATCACAGGATCTGAAAAATAAATAAAGCCACTGCCATAGGAAAAGAAAAGGTAAAACAGTAATTATTTCCAGGCAGCAAGATTGTGTAGGCTCCTTTCTACATCCTTCCTCTGCACGCAGGAATGGGATGATCTCACTGGGTCCTTGCACAAGCCCATGAGAAAAGCACTGCTGGTCATCCTCATTCTGCTGGTGGTAAAGCAGAGGCTCACTGAGGTCAGCAGCCCACTCAGGCACAGGTGTGCTACGGAGCTGACCTGCCAAAGCCCCACCCCTTTCCAAATCCTCTAGCTTTAGAGCTACTTACACAGGGCCTTTATCAGTCCATCTCCCACTGCCTTCTGCCTTCGTCATTCTGAACACTCTGACTAACTTTCCTTACATGGTCCTTCTTAGGGTCTCCGTGAACACCATCAGTCTGCCAGCATTTGATGCTTTCCATTTTCACTTTGGATTCAACGGCTCATTCAAGGTAAGAATGAATTAGTCCAGATTGCATACATATATAACAGGAGAAATAAGCTGGTAGTGATTATGAAGGACAGTTGAGAGAGGGAAGAATGAAAATGTGTCATTCACTTCGTAACAAATATGTATAGAATACATATGGTGTATCCGTCATCAAGTGGGAAGAGCGGAAGACAAACAGGACCAGTCCATACCTGCAAACCCCCTGCAGTAGAGCCGTAGGAGTGGAGGACAGTTGTGACCCAAAATTCAGAGTATTTTGGGTGTAAGAGAACATACACAGCTGACCTGGCCAGTGTCTCTGTGTGGGAAAGGTGAGGTAGGAACACTTAACAGTGTGTGTTTTTGTTGCTGTATATAATTTCTGTTATTTGGTCAGCAATGACATCATAGGATCAACTGAAGAAATTAAATTTTAAAAGTCACGTTTAGGATAAAACCAAATATAACCATAGTGGGTTTTTAGAAGCTGTGGCTTATAACTGGAGAGAAGCATGCTGAAGTACAATTTCAAACCACAAGCCAACATTTATTAAATATAGCATAAATCTTCGCATGCATTAATCCATTTCCTCTTTATTATATATGAGTAAGCTGTCACTGACACACCAGAAGAGGGCATCAGATCCCATTACAGATGGTCGTGAGCCACCCTGTGGTTATTGGGAATTGAACTCAGGACCTCTGGAAAAGGAGCCAGTGCTCTTAACCACTGAGCCATCTCTCCAATCTTCATTAGACTCTTAATGAAATAGGTATTTTACAGACTTCCTGAGTCACAGATGGGCATAAAGGGCTAAGCATCACTTATTACCTATAGCATACCTTACTCTGGGGCTAACTAGCCAGCCATGGAGAACAAGTTGTAGTTAGGACAAAAATAACAATTATCCCTGCAGACCTGACCTTGGTGTGCAAGGGAAGCAGGATGGTTGGTAACTTCTGGGGCACTTTAAGTTCCAAACACTGATAACACTTCTCGATTTTGTGGGAATCAGGTAAGGAAGAGAAATGACAGAAAGCAGACTGACCCACCTGGGCTCTGGAAGATGCTATGTGAGCAAACTCTCACAGAGTTAGCACAGAACCAGAGCCCAGGCAGCAGCAAGGAAGTGTGTGCAGAAAGGACGGATGAAGGGAAAGACAGCAGAAGAAAAATAAAGTATTTATTTCCATGTGGAAGGCATCTGCTGCCCCACAGCATAGCAGAAAACAGTGTAAGTCTGTAGCTCACGGGCATGCAAGGTGGCCCAGAGGACAAAGCACTTGGCTGGTGAAGCCTGAGGACCTGTGCTCGAGCACCACAGCCATCATTAGAGGAAAAGAAGGAATTGGGTACAGTGGCCTTTAGTCCCAGCATTAGGCAGAGGTAAATGAGTGTCTATGAGTTCCAAGCCAGCCTGACTGCATAGCAAATTCCAGGACAGCCAGGGCTACACAGAGAGACCCAGTCTTAAAAACAAAACAAAACAGAGACAAAACAAACCCCCTGGATTTAGAGGTGAAGCTTAGAGACCCTGCCTCACTCAACAAGGTAGAAGTTGCGTCGACCTCTAGACGTGAGGTTGGGAGGCCTTGGTAGTGAAAGGTCGATCTGGGAGGAGTTAAGAGAGAAAGAAAAGGAGAGTATGATCAAACTATATCATATGCACACATGAAGTTCTCAAAGGACTAATAGAAATACTAAATGTGTATTCTTAAGTTCGCCTCTATGTGTGTGTCCTGGAACACCAGCAGCAGCAGCAGCAGCAGCAGCAGCAGCAGCAGCAGCAGCAGCCTCAAACCTGTCATTAGTGATGGACCTCTAGTGTAGCAGTTCTCAACTCTCCTAAATGCTGCAACCCTTTAATACAGTTCCTCATGTTGTGGTGACTCCCAACCATAAAATTATGTTTATTGCTACTTCATAGCCGTAATTTTGCTAGTTGCAAATCATAATGTAAATATCTGTTTTGAAGGTCTTAGTCCGCCCCTGTGAAAGGGTCATTTGAACCCTAAAGGCTGAGAACCACTGCTCTAGAGGATTGCTAGGAAAGAGCCATCCACTGATCTGAGCTTCAGCTGGGGCTCTTGGGATCGTTCTGCCATCAGACAGCTTCCAAGTTCAGATCCAGAAGGCTTCATTTTCATCGACTGTGGTTAGGCAACAGCACCTGTGCCTTCTCATAGGTTGCTGAAAGGGAAATTGAAATAAAATCCATAGGACCTGCACGAGAGAAGAGTAGTCTGGATAATCAGCGGCTACGACTCCTGAACTGGTGCCCGTGAGCCGGACTGATGGGAAGCACCCGTAGCAGCAGTACCGGCATCTCCTACGTTCCTATTACTGTGTGATGCCGGGGCTCATGACAACAGCAAATGGGTTGTGTACATGGTCAGTTTTAAGATCCTCAGCCAGCGCTAAAGGAACAGAGACGAGACGTTATGGAGAAGGTAGAGGCAAGCAGACACAGGATCGTGCACACATGAGATCTTTAAGAAACCCAACAATGCTGCAGTGTCAGAGAAAATTGGCTTGCTTCCACACGGGAGGGAAAGAAAGGTCTCTTGAAAAGGACCAAGCAGATTTGCAAAGGCAAAGACACCTACTTCCTGCTTGTGGAGCTGTTTCACAGAAACAGCCTCTTACCCTACTGAAGTGGGGACTTGACCGAAGCAGAGGAGTAAGTTCCGGTGACTCACCAGGGTCCGGAGCCTGGCTAGCACTTAAAGCATTCTTGTGGTTATTGGCTTCTATTTTTTGCATGTGTCCACACTTGCTGAGCACCTACTATGTGCTAGACTCTTCTAGCCCTCTGTCTTGCTTACTTTTCAATTGCTGTGACAAAACCCATGACCAAGGCAACTTGTAAAGGAAAACAGTTAATTTGGGGCTCACAGTTCCAGTGAGTGAGAGTCCATAGCCATCACAGCCACAGAGAGTGTGGCGGGCAGGCAAGCAGTCATGGTGCTGGAGCAATAGCTGAGAACTCACATCTTGATCCATAGCATGAGGCAAAGAGCATTAACTGTAATGGCTTGGGCACACCTCCTCCAATAAAGCCACACCTCCTAATCCTTCCCACACAATTCTACACTATGAACCCACTATGGGGGCCAGTCTCATTCAAAGCACCATGGACTTTCTGAGGCATAGTTTTGTACATGGCTGTACATCTCACGATGGCAATAGTTCCCCTGTACTTCTCAGGTAATGAAAATAGTGATTTAAAAAAAAAGACTCCCCCAGATGGGCTACATTAAACAGGAACTGTTGGGAGTTCTGGGCTCTGCTTGCCTGGGTTTTGAAAGAGCCATGGAACTCAGTTGCAGAGATGCTGAGGGAGAAAAAAATTCCCCCGCACCAGACTATCACCAACCTGTCACAGACAAGGTGGGAAGAGACCGCCAATGGGAGTCTTATCCACGGGTTGTTCTCAGAAGGCGCCGATGTTGCTTCTCATCAGAGCTCATCCCCTTTAACACTGCCTGATGCTGTGGGAAATAAATGCTCCAGGTTACAGCACATCTTTGCCAGCGCACCAGCCAAGCCAAGTCTGGGCTGTTCAGGCAGAGGGAAGGAAAAGTAACCTGTCTGCTAGCTGGCGATCTGGCTGAAGATGGCTGTGGAAGGCAGGCTGTGTAGGCGATGTCTCCTGAAGGCTTTGCTGCCTGTCTTCCTGGCACTGCTGGCTTCTCTCACAAAACCCTGGTTCATGGTGCTAAGGTGTCCCGTGCAATAAACAGAGATGATAATGTTTTTCACACTTTCAGTATCTTGTGAGGCTTCCCATTCTGATTTTTGTAGAGCTTCTTCAGCAAAGGGTGACAGGCTGCAAGCACCTTGAAATGTCTGTCATTAACAACGAGTAGTATTGAGTGTTGATTTTAGATGAGACTTCCTACTGAATTGTTTGTATGACTGTTACCCCCTTCGTGGCTTCACAACAACCTGACAACATAGGAATGCTATTCCTGCCAAATATAAAAGGAATCTCAGAAAAGCTAAGGAACCCTGCCTGCATGTACGCAGACAAAAAGAGCCTAACTGGATCTAACTTCAAAGTTTCCCAGTACGCAGTTTAGTCTCACTCACGGACTTATCTGAAGTCTTCTTGGACTGGGTAGTCATTCATCCAGTGAATGGCTACATATTGGATATTCTTTCTGCTTACTTAGTCAGCCTTCCTCTAGACCTCTGTAACCATCTTCTCTACATCTTTCTTCATCTTTTGGACACTCACAGAGAGGCAGAAATAGAGAAAGCATGAGGAGGTGGCACTTCGCTCTCAAAACCCAGTTCTAGGCCCCACTTCAGCCACAAAGTTTCCTTTCCCTTCCTGGGTACCTCAGTGCCTCCACTGTTCATAAGGTTCATTCATTTATATGAAAGGTGGGTGTGCCTTTGGCAAAGTCTAAAGAATTTATCAGTTCGCTCTATGCTATAACCCATCTGCTGGTGGTAAACAGGCTTTAGGCAGACCTTCAATTGTTGCTTTTAACAACCATTTCACACCTAAGTCTTCCACATGGGTACATCCTGTCCATGCAAGCAGATCGCACTCACGTTCATCTACAGACCCTTGTGCCGACCCCGTGAAAGGTATTTTCTATGTTTGATTTTCCATCCAATGCCCTATCCTCGGTGGGAACTGGTCTGCCCGATTACCTTCCTGGACATATTCTATTCCTTGATGAATTCCAAATGAAGTCCCAGAATTTGACTCCAGCTGAGATCTGTGGTGTGTTCTCACATTTTGAAGCTCCTTTTGATCCAAGAACTATGTAGACAGTCATTGTACATCTCTGTCAGTCCCATTCCCTGTGAAACTCAGTTGATAGCTGCTTTCAAGACATTACACTCATTCTACATGTGACTTTCCATACTTAAAGCTCTCCTATGGTCCAATATGATCAGGATCAACAGGCCAGTCCTTCCCATCCATTCTACCTTCAAGTTCAACAGAACTCTGAGGGCCAGCCTTTGCACATGGGATGGGCCCTTGTTCTATCCCCCCTAACTGTCCTTCTTGCTTGTTTATTCATTACAGACACTTCAGGATACAGGATATGCTGATATAAGGCCCTCCTGGCCATGGAAAAGCTGATTTGGAGAATAATAGAGTATTGACCATGCTTAAATGCAAACTATCGAATGGACTACCGGGTGAGGAAAGTTGTAAAATGGGAGAAAGAAAACCCAAGAGTCTATGTAAGGATAAAGAATTACTAGGTGAAAGTCAAAGTATGCTTACCGCTGCATTAGTGGCATGGCTGTTGTCAGGGTAACCAACCATTTTCCAATTAGATTTGAGGGCTGCTCCGTAGTGAATCTGACTGACACAACATGGCTGGGAGGTCATAGGCCCTAGGCAGGAACCTACTACTGTTGTTTTGCTAAATGGACATGTTGTCAAACTTTCTTCTAAATCTGTGTACATTTATACATTCTAAATATTTATTCATACATATAGATTAGTACTGTCTTCAACCTTAGTCAGAGAAACTTCTTCAGTAATGGGCAGCAGTTAACGCACAGGACCAAGCCACCAACATTCCAGCATGAATAGAAGAAGAGTGTGTGAGGCACTACCCCTCTCGAGGAGCCACTGAGGGGCTCCTCATTTTCCTCGTTAGAAGCTGCTGGTAATTTTTTATGCCCTGGTGAATGGCCCCCGTTCATGTGCCTATAGGCTTCATGAATTGAACTCTGTGGATTATTTTGAAAAAACGAAAAACAAACAAACAAACAAAAAACCAGGATGTGAAGGTGGGAGGGGTGTTTTGGGTGAGGGGAACAGTTAGCAATGGGAGGGTGGGGGGAACAGTTAGCAATGAATATAATCAAGACACGCTATAAAAGTATAAAATTGTCAAAGAGTGAACAATTAATATTCCTTAAAAAGAAATGAGTTACCAGGTAGAGAGAATGAATGAATGAATGAATGAATGAATGAATGAATGAACCAACCTCTTCAGACATACTCTCTTCCTTCAGTGATAGCCCATCTTGCCAAAGCAGGACAGCTCTAGCCTGCTCTAAATAGCAGTGGATGTTCCTTTCATACCCAGTATAATCCTGCACCACACTCATTTGCTGTCTTATGACTCAGCTTGGAAATTGGGCTGCTTATTCAGAAGGTTTCTGAGCTTAGAAGCCAAAACCAGTGATCATCTCTAGTAATGTTTTTTAAATCACTACCAGGAGTAAATCCACTGAATCAGCTTGTGGTTTAAAATTTTAATAGCAACCACAATCAGAATAGAAAAGCCCCATTAATTTCTTCACATAAGGTGAGGGTGTAAATGCCCTTCTCTCTGTTTCCTAAACTAGAACCCTCTGTGAATTCTTGAAAACTTCCCTAAATATCCATTACCCTGATGTAGCCTATAGTAAGGTGTTAGGAGAAAGCACTTAAAATCATCTGTGCTGGACCATCCTTGTCAGGAAGGGACAAGTGCTCAGTACCATACAAGATTGTTCATCTGCAAATCTCAACTCCGGAAGCTTCCACAGCTTGCATAGTAAGTTCCCTCCCTTCCTCCTCCCTCCCTTCCTCTCTCCCTTCCTTCCTTCTCCCTCCCTTCCTCCCTCCCTTCCTCCCTCCCTTCCTCCCTCCCTTCCTCCCTCCCTTCCTCTTCTCTCCCTCCCTTCCTCCCTCCCTTCCTCCCTCCCTTTCTCCTTCCTCCCTTCCTCCCTACCTCCTTTCCTCCCTCCCTTCCTCCTTCCTCC
>CM052704.1:72065016-72071181 GCA_028551405.1 Uromys caudimaculatus | reverse complement strand
AGGGATCTTTGTCCCGGCGCTGATCAGCTGTGGGGCCCTGTGGCCCAAGCTGAGGCTTCCCAATAAAATATTTTTTAAAAAGGAAATGTGACATGGCCCGTGCCCCTACATCCAATTTTATGTCTAGTTGAGCTAATAAGAAAACAAATATTGAACTTATATTTTGTAGGTCTTTGGGAGCTTTTTCCCTTCACTTTTTTGTAGTAATTTATTTTTATATTTTATAAAATAACAGTCAGTATATGAAAAACCAGAAATGATAAAATATTTCAAAGCTGGTGCTTCCCAGATGATAGATTGAGAAACATTGATCTGGTCCCTGGCTTTCAAAGGAGAATCCTTGATCATTAGTGGGTGGCAATCCATCAGTGAGTGCAAAATCAGGTCAGGCAAGATGGCTCAGTGGGTGAAACTGCTTGTTGAGCAAGCTGACCTGAATTCAATCCATAGGAAACATGGTGGAACCACACGCTAGCTGAGTGGCACTTTCATGAACACAACCCCCCCCCCAACCATGATAAATGTCTTTAACTTACAATAAGTTATGAAATTAATTTTAGTAGATACAAAATTTGATCAGTAAAAGTCAGGCGTTGTGGTACACACTTTTAATCCCAGCAACTAGGGAGACAGAGGCAAGCAGATCTCTGAGTTCGAGACCAGCCTGGTCTACAGAGTGAGTTCCAGGACAACCAGGACAGCTACACAGAGAAACCCTGTCTCAAAAACAAAACAAAACAAAAATAGAGCAATAACAATTATAAACTAGAAGACATCCATGTGTGTGGCATGTAACAGAGAGAGTCCTGTTTATTAAACTTCCATTCGGGATGGTGTATGCAAACATAAGTACGCGTATAGTTTGTATAATTTTGTATGTGCAACAGGAAAGGGGCCTGGGCACTTTCTGTTTTATTTGTAAAACCTACCTCGGCTTTTCTAGCATATACAGATAGAAATACGTGCGTCTTTGGGAAACTGTACTCTGTCTGGAGCGTGCTTTCTTCCACACTATCGGATTTAGCTTCCATGGGAGCTATTTTACAACTCTGTAAATGGTAGATAACTGATAACTTTGCAGAATAATTCTTGTCTGCAGACATGCAAATCCTGCCCCCTGTAGTACAGGTGCCAGCGACTGCTCTGCCTGTTGTGTACACTCACTTCCATACTTCCGACTATCACCGAGGCTATTCTTTGGCTCCTCCTGAATCAGTTATAGCATCTGCCTAGTTCCTTCATTGATTGAGTTCAATCAAACCTCTGGCATGTGTTCTTTTAAATTTGTGTGATAGTAGAGATTCTACTTTTTTTTTTTTTTTAGATTCCCCTTTAATGGAGCATTCAGGCATTAGGTGGTAGTGTCTGTTCAGACTTGGGTCAAGTGTAATGAAATGGGCCCCTCCACATAAAGGGCTTCTCTCTGGGTCAACTTTCAGCTGCTGCTTGTTAAGAAATCAAAGGAGGAAAGGATGTCACTAGGTAATTATTCCAATTCCTGTTCTGTGATAGATCCTTGCTTCCATGACACCTGCGAGTACGTGTCTCTCTTCTACTACCGTTCAGAAAAATCTGAAGATAGAAACATTGAGCACACAAATTAAAAGTACAAGCCCTTAGCTACAGCAAGAGAGAATACTGCCCGGTGGATGAGACCCCTACGTGTGGCCCAGCCTGATTGTTAATTAGCAGTGCCATCTTAACCAAGCCACTTGGCATCCTCAGCCTCAGATTCCTTAGCTTCACATTTTCTTTAAGTCAATAGCTCTCTCTCTCTCTCTCTCTCTCTCTCTCTCTCTCTCTCTCTCTCTCTCCCTTCTAAAGGAAGCTTGCACACAGTCCCAATTTGCAAAGGAAGGACGCCACTTGGCTTTAGTGAGGCTACATCTGCTTGGTTTCCAATCCCCCACCAAGGTGGCCTCCAATTATAAAGACCCCATGAAACTCTAAGGGTTCTAAGCCGCGCAACCTGAGAGACAGAACAACGGCCCTTCGACCTCCTCCTAGGGTTATGATGTTACAGACAATTATTTTGTCTCTGGGAGAGTCAGAGGGAGAGAGTCAGAGGGAGAGAGAGAGAGAGAAAAAAAGAGAGAGACAGAGACACAGAGACAGAGACAGAGAGACAGCACAGAGAGAGACAGAGAGACAGAGAGGGACAAAGAGAGAGAGACAGAGATACAGAGAGAGAGACAGAGACAGAGAGAGACAGAGAGAGAGAGAGAACTTCCCACTAGCACTGAGGCAGGAGGATTTCATGTTCAGAGTAAGCCTGGGTTATGCAATGAGATATCCTGGCTCATAAAACCAAAACAGCAAGCAAGACCTCCTTTCCCAGCTGGTCCGTCCTTTTCACCCCTGTCCATTTCCGACCTGCAGACTATCTCTATTTATCTCTGACCTTCAGAGTCCTTGCTGTATCCTAGGTTCCTCTACTTTCTGTGACTCACAGGATAGCTTCAGAGCAAACATATCTACTGTATCTTAATACTCTAATTACCTGCTTTCTCTAACAAGGCTGAATTCCCTGAACAGGGAGTCACACCCCATCCTCATCTTTGTTCTCTGGGTCCAGCACAGCTCCTGGTCCTTTCTGAGCTCAGTACACCCAGCCTGGGTTCTCTCTTCCATTCTTCTTGCTCTGCCTGACTCAAACCTCAGACTCAGAATTTCAGGCCCACATACACAGAATTTGCCTGACAGTTCTACTCTTGGCACCTCCTGGAGTCCTGAAAATCAACAGGTCAGGAACTGAGGGCAGCTTCTAGTCAGTAACAGTCACTTACTCCTTGCACAGCCTCAGTTTACCCACTGCCAAACAGAAATCCCTGTTGCTTCTTTTTCTTTTATTCCTACTTTAAGCAGTCATCACATCCCTTCAGTTCCCCTTCTGAAGAGTCTTGATTCATTATGTTTTTCCATTTCCACAGCTGTGGCTCCAATTCAGATCACACAGATAACATCGTTCTGACGGCACTCCCAGCATGCACCATTACAAAACATAACAAGACTCCCTCTACTCAATAGCTCACTTGGTGTTCATATCTACTCTAGTCATAAAGTTGAAGGTTAGAGAGAACTTGTCCGGGCTGGTAAGCCTCGGAGCTGACCTTTTGCCCATTTCTCCCTAATGCCAGTATGATAGGTCTTAACCCTCCACCACACTGGAGACGCTAGTCAATGCTAGGTCCTTCTGTCTGCCTTTCCCTTTGACTCCTTTCTGCCTATGACACTGGGGATATTTTTTTAAATTAATGTCTTATTGTGTAATTTCCACTCAAAACTCTTCATTCTTTTTCCTTCGCTTGGTGATGCAGTGCAAGCCTCTGACTGGTCACTGAGCCTTTGAGATCCTTCACCACACTAAGCCTCTCTCCTTTTGCCACTCCTGCCCCTAGCTTCATTTGCCATTTGGAGGGCTGTACCTTAGTATCATCCATCTAGATTTGATTTTTTTTTCTTTTCCCTCTGCCTTGCAAATCCATTCCTTACCTTTTGCCCAGTGGTTCTCGCCCTTCCTGACACCACAACCTTTTAATACAGTTCCTCATGTTGTGGTGACCCCCAATCATAAAATTATTTCATTGCTACTTCATTTCTGTAGTTTGACTACTGTTAGGAATTGTAATGTAAATATCTGATATGCGGGATATTTGCTATGCAACCCCAAGGGGGTCGAGACCTACAGGCTGAGAAACACTACTCTAGCCAATCCTTAGACACACTTCAGGTCTCACCTCCACAGAACACACGGTAAAGCACCACCATTCCAGAACACAGTGTGTCTTCCATCTGTGCCACTATTGCTGGACACTAGTGCCTGTATGCTTATCAGGGGAGGAGGCCGCTTGATTGATTCAGCAATGCCCTGGGTCTACTCAGCAGGGGTTTATTAGGGGCTCTCCCAGACAGACCAGGTGGAAGTAAGGGACATAGGACTGGGCAAGGGTCCAGCCTCATCCTAAGCCTAGGAAGGGCTCTCAAGCTCAAATCAGGCGAGATTTGTCCCAGTTGAAGTCATAGAACAAATGAGGTTTGTTTTTTCCTATTCCAACCATCAGTCACTGGCCATGGCACAAGCTGACAGAGTTTATGGTGAGAAAGGAAGCACAAGAATCACACCTCCCCCCCCCCCCCACTGGAGAGTTCTTGCTCTAGCAAAGGGAACAGCTTAGAGCCCTTAGCAGGCATGGGTGTCACTACACAATGGGAACGATCTATATATACATCGGCAGCCAGAATACATTGCCCTTGACAGCTAGCCAAAGGAACACAGGGTAAACATCTTCATCCACTCACCCTCTGGTTCTTTTATGCCCAGCTTCATGATTTCTCCAGGGATTGGACATTTTGCCAGTCTTGACTCGTTGAGGCCTCTCCGTTTTCTTCAACCTTTCCTAAGCTCAAACCACTTTTGAGGGTTTCCCAACTTGGGTGATTCTAGTTTCTTACCTCTTGTGTTTTGTTAAGAAGTAGATGAAGCCCAGTAATGGTGGCACACCTTTAATCCCAGCACTTGGAAGGCAGAGACAGGTAGATCTCTGAGTTTGAGGCCAGCCTGGTCTATAGAGTGAGTTAGTTCCAGGTCAGCCAGGGCTACACAGAGAAATCCTGTCTCAACATATTCCACCAACAACAACCAAAAAAAGACCTAAATGAACGTGCACACGGTCATTGATATTTCCACAACTAAATCCATTTTCTAAAGATTGATTCTTATTAATTTTATTTGCATGTGTGTGTGAGTCTGTGTGTTTATGAATGTATGCACTCCATACATTCATACATACAAATGAAGTGTGTGCACTTGGAGGTTGGAAAGGGGTACTAGAGTCTTTGGACCTGGAGTTACAAGTAGCTGTGTGCTGCCCAACAAGTGAACTCTGGTTCTTTGGAAGAGCATCTCTCCAAACTCCTGAGCCATCTCTCCAGTCCCAACTCAGAGCATTCACATCTCAAATAAGTGAAATTGCAGGGGGCCAATTCAAATTTTATTATTTATTTGTTTGTTTATTTGTTTGTTTAGTGTGTGTGTGTGTGTGTGTGTGTGTGTGTGCGTGTGTGTGTGCGTATGTGTCACTGCTTGTGTAAGGAGATCAGAGGACAACTTGTAAGAGTCAGTTCTCAGCCGGGCAGTGGTGGTGCTCACCTTTAATTCCAGCACTGGGGAGGCAGAGGCAGGTGGATTTCTGAGTTCGAGGCCAGCCTGGTCTACAGAGTGAGTTCCAGGACAGCCAGGGCTACACAGAGAAACCCTGTCTCAAAAAAACAAAACAAAACAAAAAAAAGAAGAGTCAGTTCTTTCCTTCCACCTTCTAGGTTCTGTGGATCAAACTCAGGTGGTCAGACACAGTTGCAAGCCTCTTTACCCATTAAGCTATTTCTCTGGTCCCAATTTAATTTTTAAACCATTCGACTAGAACAAATTTACTCCCCAAAAAAAGATCTCCATATACTTGGGAGTTCACACTACTAAGATATCCTACATTCTCCATAAATTTTAGATCCAACATTCACTGTATATGGATTCAACTACCTGTGGCTCAAATATCTTCAGAAAAATAACAGTCTGTGCTTAACATGTGCAGACTTCCACCAGTTATTCCCTAAATAATTTGGTAGAGCGTCAGCTTGCATAGTATCTCCTTTGTACTGGGTGCTACAAATAATCTCCAGATATGGCTTAAGGAACACAGCTTATGTTATACACAAATACTATGCTGTCTTATGTAAGGGCCTTCAAAGATTTTGGTGTGAACCCCTGTGCTGGTTCATTTGAATCATGAACAAAACCTGGTATCACCTAGCCACACACTTCTAGGCATGGGTGAGGGCATCTCTAGATTGGATCAATTTGAGTGGGAAGATGTACCCTAAATGTAAGTGGAACCATCCCATGGACTGGAGTGCTGGACTGAGTTAGGCGGGGAAAGCAAGCTAAACATAAGCGCCCATCTCTCTGCCTCCTGATTGCAGAGGCAATGTGACCAGCTTCCTCAAGCTCCTGTTGATACTTTCTCCCCAGGTGGGAGCCAAAACAAATGTTTCCTTTTTTTAAAATTGCTTTTGTTGGGTATCTTGTTGTAACAGTGAGAAACATAACAATTACCCCTGACCAATCCGATATTAGGGAAGCACCAAATACACACTTTCCAATGCCAAATG
>CM052704.1:72057516-72060016 GCA_028551405.1 Uromys caudimaculatus | reverse complement strand
TGAGCAAGCAGATAAGCAGAGTTCCACCTCAGCCTCTGCCTCAGTTCCTGCCTCTGAATTCCTGCCCTGACAAGTGTATTCACCCCCCTACCCCCCCATCCCACAGAGGGAGACATTACTTCAGGGAATAGGGTGTTAGCAACACCAGCCCACAGGTGCCAGTGAAGGCTCCGGCTTCAGAAGAGATCCCACAGGGAAACGGCATCACCCAAAAGGATCCCTCTGGGCTTTGGAAGGGACTTCCCGCCGGGAGCTGCTTCCCCACCAGGAGCTGCTTCTGAGCACACCACACCAAGCCTGCCTTCCACTGGGTCCCCGTGTAACTTCACATAAAGCCTGCTCCAAAAAAGCCGTCCTCTGATTCATGCTGAATGAATTCCTGGCATGCACTGTCAGAATGTGAAAGGCAGGTGTAGCTCCCCTGATGTTTTGAGTAGGTACTTGTTCAAATCTTGTAACCTCTCTAGGAACGGTTTCTCAAAGGAGTGGTGTATAATTTCTCCTCTGTAGCTGTGGTGAGGGGGTGGATTCCGAGGAGGAAATGGTGATGGAGGAGGCAGGGAAAGTGATGCCATCCTGCATCGGAGCTGGGGAGATCAAAGCATAGGGGTGAGCCTCACCTCTAGAGATGGTAGGCTGGGGGATGGAGGGGTGGGGTGGAGAGGTGACGGGGTGGAAGCCTGTAAGGGGAGGGAGAGAAAGACTAAAAGGTGTGTGGGGAAGGGGGAGGCGCGATTTTAGATTCCACAGAGGAGAGCTGGGAGTCGGGCTTCCTGAGGATGCTTTTCAGGATGTCTATGGAGCTGCTCTTCTGACTCTCCCTACCTCCCATCTCCACCCCTGCAGCTTCCCTCCCTTTACCCTTCAGGTGGCAAGTGCCTTCCAGCCACTTTGTACTGGTTTACTCTCTGGGTCACCCCCCCTCTCGCCTTTGTTCTACCTCATCGATCACAACCAAACGCAAGTGCCAAATGCCCCAGCAGTCTGACCTCCAGCCACAGACATCCTTGCTGCCTACACTGGGAGGTCTCAAACTCTAACACACACCAGAATCACTGGCAGGGCACAATGCTTGTAAAGACAGAATCTCATGTAGCTCAGGCTAGCCTCACACTTTGAAACTAAGGATGGCCTTGAACTCCTGATGCTCCTGTCTCCATTTCCCCAGTGCTGGGGTTACAGGGCCAAACCACCGCTTAATCAGTGTTGGGAATGAAGCCAAGGCTTCCTGAATGCCAGGCAAGCATGATCCCAACTGAGCTATGCCCACAGCCCAGTGAAGGAGGCTCTAACAGTGCTTGCCGGGCAGTCCTCTGAGAATTTACACTGCTGATAGGTGCCCCAAAGGTAGGGATTCTCGTGATCTGAGGACCCCGAACTTTACTGACCACGCAGCTGAAGTCAGCCACTGGCCCCCGTGATGCTGTAACAGTGTTTACGGAAAACTGTGAGCATCTTGAACATAGGTGAATATAGGTCCTTGACTGTGTCCTCCACGGTAGTGAGCTTGCTCAGAACAGGGGTCCGAATCCCTCCCGCTGGATGGATCAATGTGGCATGAAGGGTTCACGTTGATTCTTTAGGTTCCATTAATGAAGAAGGAAGCCTGTCTTCAGGAACATCCCACTTTTTTTTTTCCTTCCAAACCTCAACCAATTTTTGGGCTGTCCGATTTTTCCTTTCCAATAAACATATGTCTTCCTTAAATACTATGAGTTCTCCCATCTGTCTATCAGAGTTCATAAGTAATTCTTTATAAGAAGTTTGGCAGAGGAGAGAAGTGAGGTAATCAGTCTCTGCAGAGGGTGCAAGGCCCCAGAAGGCCTGGTATTGTACTGAATTAAGAAGAGAAAGACTTGAGCTCATTTAAATACCCATGGAGAGAAGCCAAGAAGGATGCTAATGTGGGAGAGAGGCAGAGGCCCTTGAGGAGAGGGGAAGTGGGATCCAGAGTAAAAGGAGAAAAAGAGCTGCTAGGACCGGGGCAGGGACATTTGTCCCACTGTTGGTGGAAAAAGAAAAAGGCTCAGATGCCGGGATAAGGAATAATGGGGCCATAGACTTTAGGTGGCTCCCAGCTCCAGGTCCACGGAATTAGATTGCCATAGTGTCACTGGCTTAATAAGTCACCTCTCCTTGGCAGAGCTCTAAGCCCCAAGAAATGAGTCTTCCATGAGTGGAACAGCAAGGCCTTCCCAGTGGCACAAAGTGGAAAGGGAAAGGAAATGCACCCAGCTGTGACAAGGGAGGGTCCAGAGCAGGGTCACAGGCTAATCAGTGCTGAGTCTCGCTCAGCTTAAGCCCCAAACCCATCTGTCTGGCCCATCCATTCACACTCTAACCACCTGAAATGGCAGGGAGCAGGTGGAAGGCAGGATTGAGAGTAGCTCTTTCCTAACCCTCAGAATGGGAAGCTGGGCTGTCATGGTCTGCCTCTGACCCACACATCGTCCAGCCCATCTCTGGGGTACCTGGAGGTTAAAGGGAATAATAAAAGCTC
>CM052704.1:71904598-72057416 GCA_028551405.1 Uromys caudimaculatus | reverse complement strand
TCCTCCTCCCCCTCTTCTTCCTCCTCCCTCTCTTCCTCTTCCTCTTCCTCCTCTTCCTCTTCCTCCCCTCTTCCTCCTCCCCCTCTTCTTCCTCCTCCCCCTCTTCTTCTTCCTCCTCCCCCTCTTCTTCCTCCTCCTCTTCCTCACTATCATTGTCTTTATTGGGTGCCAGGGACCATTCTAGCTAATAGAAATACTTAATTTTAATTTTTATATGGTTTTCCTGACTATAAAAGTAACAGATGGTCAGTGTTTAAAAAGAAAAAACTCTATAACAAGTTCTATAACAAATGCATTCCTAACCTAAGACAGCCAAACGGGCTGTGGCAGAAGGAGGTAAACACCAGATTCAGAATCCGCTGACACCAGGCTCTTCTGACCGTCACTGTGTGATCTTGGACACACAAAGCTTCCTTTCCTCTGTTTCCATATTGCTAAATGAAGGCAATGGTGCTCACCCCCACCCAGACAGATTTCTCTGTGTAGCCCTGGCTGTCCTGGAACTCACTCTGTAGACCAGGCTGGCCTCGAACTCAGAAATCCACCTGTCTCTGCCTCCTGAGTGCTGGGATTAAAGATGTGCACCACCATGCCTACAGGTTTTGCTTTTTTTTTTTTTTTTTTTTTTTTACGTTTTAGTTCTTTTTTAAAGTTATATGCCTGAGTGTGTATGCCTAAACTCAGGGGTTATGTGCCCTTGAGTACAGGTTTCTGAAGAGACTAGAATAGGGAGCCAGATCTCCTGGAGCTAGCATTACACACAGTTGTGAGCCACCCAACTTAGGAGCTGAACTAGAATTCTCTGCCAAGAGGCCATTTCTCCACCCCAGAAATAACAGTTCTTGGAAATTTTAAGTAAGATGATATTCATAAAGTACTGAGGACGGCAATGGTGAGTGGTCAGCAGACAAGGTAAGATGGCCACTATTGATGTCATTGCCGATATCTCATACCCATCTACAGAGCTCAAGTCTCAGGAGCAAGTAACCAATGGTAATAGCTCATGACGCACTTTTTTCAGACCTTGTGCTAGCTACTTTTATGTCAACTTGGCACACGCTAGAGGTATCTGAAAGAAGGGAGACTCAGTTGAGAAAATGTCTCCATAGGATCCAACTGTAAGGCATTTTCTTTTTTCTTTTAAATTAATTATTTATTTTTATATCACGCATTGGTATTTTGCCTTCATTTATGTCAGTGTGAGGATGTCAGATCCCCTGGAACTGGAGTTACAGACATTTGTGAGCTGCCAAGTGGGTACTAGGAATTGAACCCAGGTCCTCTGGAAGAGCAGCCAGTGCTCTTAACCATTGAGCTATCTTTCCAGCCTGTAAGGTAATTCTTAGTTAGTGATTGATGGGGGAGAACCCAGCCCATTGTGAGTGGTGCCATCTATGGACTGGTGGTCCTGGGTTCAATAGGAAAGCAGGCTGAGCAAGCCATGAGAAGCAAACCAGTAAGCAGCACTCCTTCATGGTCTCTGCTTCAGTTCCTGCCTCCAGGTTCCTGCCCTGTTTGAGTTCCTGTCCTGACTTCCTTTGATGATAAACTATAATCCGGAAGCTTAAGCTAAATAAACCCTTTCCTCCTCCATGTTGCTTTGGTCATGGTGTTTCATCACAGCAGTAGTAACACGAACTTAGACAGACTAGTCAATATGTATACACACACTCACAAAATTTCACATGTCCTGTTCACTTGCCAAGTATTACACAATACTCTTAAAATAATCCCATGGAACTGAGGCTATAGCTCTGTGGTGCAGCGCTTGCTTAGGATGTGCAAGAACCTAAACTCCATCCACAAGTATGGACACTTACATAAATAATCCTAGAAATATGGACATGCCATTTGTCTTTGTCAAGAAGCATCTTTACATCATGAATGTCCAGAGGAGACGGCTGAAGCTTGCTAAAGCATAGAGCATGAATCAGCAGCTTTTTCTCTGCAAAAGTCCAGTCAGGAAGAGTTGAGGCTCTGCTGACCATGCGGTCTCTGTTGCAACTGCTCACCTATGGTTGACACTGAGAAACAGCCAGAGACAATGCTCAGATGAAAGAAAGCAGAGAAATCCCAATAAAGCCTTAGTTTTGGAGATTGAAATTTGCATTTCATATAACTTTTGCATCATGAAACATTACTCTTTTGATTTTTTTCTTTTCTTTCACAACCATTACTTAGAAATATAAACACCATCCTTAGTGTGCAGGCTGTACTGTGAAAAAGGCATCAGGGTGGATTTGGCCTGAGGGTCACTGGGAGCAAAGGAACCTGCCTTTCTAGAACCTAGCTGAAGATTATAGAAGCAGCAAGTGTAAAAGCAATGTCTTACAGTTCCTTTTTTTCTTTTCTTCCTTCCTTCCTTCCTTCCTCTCTATTTTATTTTTTTGTTCTGTTTTGTTTTTGTGTTTTGAGACAGGGTTTCTCTGTGTAGCCTTGGTTGTCTCACTATGTAAACCAGGCTGGCCTTGAACTCAGAGATCCACTTGCCTTTACTGGAATTAATGATGTGTGTTCCACTGCCAGGCTGGAAGCAATGTCCTAATATGTTATCTTTATACCTTCTCAGTGGGAAGTGCAGGGTCCTCAAGTTGTTCCACGAGACCTGTTGAATCCTCCTGACTTGCCAACATTTACATCATACATTCACAACCTCTGTGGCGGGCTCCCCAAACTCCCCAAAGAATGAAAAGTGGTTTCTCCTCACTTCTCTGTACCTCTTTTCTGATTCTAGAAACAATCTTCTACTTTCCCCCAAATTCCTACCGGAGCACTGTAGTGAGAATTTTGGAATTTTGATTTCTTAAAAAAAAAAAAAACAGACAAAAACCCAACAAAACAAAAACACACACAGAAATATTAGAATATGTTTTTATTTTAAACGCAAGTGTGGGGATATGGGACTGCTCCAAAGCAGCTGACTATGATTTGCCTGTGCTCTAGTAGGGGTGTGATTTTGCTAACTGCAGATAATTTCTGCGATTGTGTGACATTTGGAATTCTGGGGACTCTTCAGAGGACATATAAATGCTAGGGCCCAGAGAGGTGGAGTGGGTTGTTGTTTGTTGTTTGCTACTGGTTGCAGTTTGGTTGTTTGCTGTTGGTCGTTATTTGTTAAGTAGTCATACCCAAAATGAAACAAGAAGAAGACGAAATTAGATACTGCGAAGATCAAATTTGCCCAAAGGAACTGAAAGTCCCTAATCAGCAGGAAGTAGATAATGTTGTCCCCTTTCCTCTGTCCTTTTTTCTCTCCTATCTAGTGTTGGGGGGGGGGGTGAAAGGGTGGAAGAAAAGAGGTGGGGAAGGGTGGAAGAAAGAAGAACCCACAAAGTAGCCAAAGTCTGCCTACAGACCAGGGATTCTTTGTAACAAGTTGCAGTTCTCAGCCAAGCATCTGAAAGTGACTTGACAATCACTGAGCTTCTCCCTCAGTCCAAGAGAAAGGAGCAAGAGAGTCAGACAAAGAATGGGAAGGAAGACTATATAAAGGAACCTCTCTCTCTCTCTCTCTCTCTCTCTCTCTCTCTCTCTCTCTCTCCCTCCCTCCCTCCCTCCCTCCCTCCCTCCCTCCCTCCCTCCCTCCCTCCCTCCCTCCCTCCCTCTCTTCTGCCCTTCCTCTCCCCTTCCCTCTCCCCTTCCCTCTCCCCTTCCCTCTCCCCTTCTCCCCCTCTCCCCAGGACACTCCCTGAGAACAAAGACACTGCCTTACTTAAGGTAGTCCCTGGCTGCAGCTTGGGCATAATGATTCTGAATAAGAGGCAATGATAAGCATTCACCTAACTAAATTCAAGACAATGCTTTTGGTTCAACTTTTAATGTATCCTTCATCTTTATGAAAGATACACATTTCATTGCTGGGCCAAAGATGTGATATAAAAGATAAATTTCCCTTTCCTGGCTTCAGTCCCTTTTCTATCCTTATTAAACTGTTTCACAGAAATAATTGCATGATTTCCATTTTGAATGTCCTGAGGTCAAGCAACCTCAGGTCCTGAGGAACTAAGAACACAGCTAGAATATTTTGGCAGCTTTTATCTCCTTGCTACTGGGGAGGGCAGAACGACATGAACCCTTGAGCCAGGCTGGTTGGAAATCCTCCTATCAGTACCCATCTCTCTCAGAATGATCTTAAGTTGAACTCAGGACTTTGACAGACCACTTAGATGTAGCTTAGTTGTAGCTAGTGACCTGGGTAGCCGTTTTCCAAACAGCCCTGAGAGCCCTGAGGGACTCAAGTCATATCTCAATCCTTTTGCCTATTCAGAGCTGCTGGAAGCTCATGTTCAGGGCCAAGATCAACCAACAGAGGTAGTCTTTTTTCTGGCTGTCTCCAAGAACTGCTGGCGTTTATTATGCCTTCTCTTATCCGGTCCCTTGGGGAAGTCGCTTTGTTTACCAAAACCAGTTGCTCTCTCGGGTAGCTCTGCCATGCTCTGCAGAGCTGTGAGTTACACAGAAGCAGGTCTCAGGGAAAGAACATTACAAACCCAGGCCACAGTGAGGTGGTAAGTTCTAGAGTGTGCCAGTCTTACCTCGGTTAATATTGTAAACCTGTCTCAGGGTTTTCCACACTTTCTTTCTCTGGAGAAGGAAAAGAACAAAATGGCTTTTCTGACCAAAAAGCCCATTGTATTATTTATTGCACATTTACCTTGGTTATAATAACATGTTAAGAGCTTCAAGTTTGGACTACTTCACAATGTACCATCAAGGCTGGTCTTCCTCGGCGGAAGATTGTGTAGGAAAGTACACCCATCTTATGATGAAATTTGAAAACTCTGAGTTACTATTAGTTAGCCTGTCCAAATAGCATTACCCGCATGAATCAACCTCACAGGACTTGAACAAATCTCTGTCCTTTAAGTTTTTATCAGGGCTTTTGAAAGCCTTCTATAGATCTTTGGTAGAAATTTGAATTATCCAGAGCCTAGTTGGTCAGAAAGACAGCAAGATAAAATCTACTTAGGAAAAAAAATGATGTATCAACCTCTTGGGCATTGAATCTGTTAGCTGGCACAATTCCTTATGCAGTCTACCCCGAGTGAGGCTGTTCTGAGTCTTTGTAATTGATGAAGAATGGAGAAGGCATGTCACTCATGCAGAGGAGATATTTTACCTGCTTCCTCCGCCTGGAGCTTAGTTATCTGCATCTCTACTTAATACATATTTTTAGTTTACTTGTGTTCTTATGAACATTTTCCTCTTTTTGTTTGTTTTTGGGGTGTGTGTGTGTGTGTGTGTGTGTTTGAGACAGTGTTCCTCTGTGTAGCCCTGGCTGTCCTGGAACTCACTCTGTAGACCATGCTGGCTTTGGAACTTAGAGAGATCCACCTGCCTCTGCCTCTGCCTCTGCCTCTGCCTCTGCCTCTGCCTCTGCCTCTGCCTCTGCCTCTGCCTCTGCCTCTGCCTCTGCCTCTGCCTCTGCCTCTGCCTCTGCCTCTGCCTCT
Source organism: Uromys caudimaculatus (assembly GCA_028551405.1). Taxonomy (NCBI): domain Eukaryota; kingdom Metazoa; phylum Chordata; class Mammalia; order Rodentia; family Muridae; genus Uromys; species Uromys caudimaculatus. The sequence goes on along the minus strand of CM052704.1, from coordinate 72,051,966 downwards.
GCCTCTGCCTCTGGAGCACTGTGACTAAAAGTGTGAGCCACCACCTCCCAGTGAACATTTACTTTTTTTCTTTCTTTCTTTTCTTTTTCTTTTCTTTTCTTTTCTTTTTAACTTTTATTTATTTAATGTATGAGTGCTCTACTGCATATATATCTGCCTGCCTGAAGAAGGCATCATATCCCCCTATAGATGGTTGTGAGCCACCATATGGTTGCTGGGAATTGAACTCATGACCTCTGGAAGAGCAGCCCCTGCTCTTAACCACTGAGTCATCTCACCAGCCCCAAACATTTACTTTTTATTTGCCTGTATAAGCTGTGGTTCTCTGTCTCTTAACTGGAAGAGGCACACTGTAGCTTGGTTTCCCCAACACCTGGTTCTTCTTCCTTCCATACCAGTGTGTTCAGCCACTTGTGATGCCTTTTATTGATGTATAACTTAACTAAGAGAAGACAAAGCAATAACTTCCAAGGCCTAAAGAGCATGAGTTTGAGCCGGGCAGTGGTGGCACACGTCTTTAATCCCATCACTTGGGAGGCAGAGGCAGGTGGATCTCTGAGTTAGAGGCCAGCCTGGTCTACTTAGCAAATTCCAGAACAGCCAAACAGCCAAGGCTACACAGAGAAGTCTGGCTTCTTTCTTCTAAGACACTCGGCATAGAATATATTTTCCTTGAATGTTTACAGTTGCAGACTAGAATTCAAGAGAGAAGCTGAGGTCACAGAAATCTATGGCAACATAGACAAGATAAAATAGCAGTAAAGATCAGGGGGTTGGGGTCAAACAGAGCCAAATATGAGTCCCTCGTATTTATGAATGGTGTGACCTTGGGTTAAGCACTGATAACATCTAACATTTGCAGATGCTTTGTGTGCGCTGGGCACTGAGCTAAATCTGCCAAATGCATTCATTATCTCGTTTCATCCTTAAAATAATCCCATAAGGAAGGTGCTATTAATATCTTCATTTCACAAATGAAAAACTCAAAGCTCAATAGGTTGGGCAGTTAGTCCAAAATCACAGACGCCAGGTTTCAAAACCAAAGCATTCGACTGTAGCCCTGTTGGTTATACTCTACTTATAAGCAAAGGAGTTGTAGGGACTGAATGGATGATACAGGTCTACTGTGTAGACCAGGCTGACCTCAGACTCACAGGGACCCACCTGTCTCTGCCTATCAGTGCTGGGATTAAAGGTTTGCGCTGCCATGCTGGGCCTTGGGTAGTATTCTTACTTCACATTGCCCAGTGCATTTGTCCAGCACTGTACCATTCATAAAGATCATTTGCACAGTCGACCACTAGAAACTGGCTTAGAGAAGTGATACACACAGATACACACAAATACACAAAATAAAACCAGGCCGGGCAGATGGCTCAACAGGCACGAAAGCCTGAAAACCTGAGTTCTGTCCCCCAAACCCACTTAAAGGTTGAAGAAGAGGGCCAACTCCACAAAGTTGTCCTCTAACTCCCACACACGTGCTATGACATGCACAGCCCCACATGGACATCGTGTGCACACATGCATACCAATAGGCACACAATCGTAATAAATAAAAAATTAAAAATACAGCCTGGGTCATTTGGTTTGTGAATACTCTTTTAGTCCCAGAATGCAGCAACCGTGTCCAACTTTCAATCGTGCATGTGGTGTGTGTGTGTGTGTGTGTGTGTGTGTGTGTGTGTGTGTGTGTGTGTGCGTGTGTGTGTGCGCGTGTGCGTGTGCATGTGCGTGTGTGTGTGTGTGTCTGCTTCTGTATAATACATCCCATATATTATGAGCTATATTCTTAGGTGGGTTCTGGTCCTCTCTGCCTCTAAATTGCTTCCTTAGCTTGACAAATCTGGAAACTTTTCTTTTTCTTAATTTTCTGCTTGATTCTCTCCTTTTTGTCAGACAATTCTCCTTCCAGTGATGTGGAGGAACGAGAAGCCCCATTTGTCTGACACCCACATTCTTTCCACAATTAAATATATGCGCAGGTAGGTAGATGTCAAATTACAAATGGGCTTTTTTTTGGTTAATTTATAATTTTGGGTGTTTAGGAATCTGAGGATTTCCCCGTGTTTGGAGGGAGACTCGAGTCCCACGGGGATCCCAGGGGAACCCATCCTCTGCACCAGATGTAAAAACAGGAAATCAAATGGAGAAAAGATAAAGCAGGGGTTCCTCTTCCTGTTAGCCAAGGCCGTTAGGGCTGAGTGAAACTTACTGAGCCTGCACCAGGCACAGGGTTCAATTACAGGCACTTGGGAGGTGGAACCAGGGTGATCTCAAGTTCAAGGTCAAGGTGCTGCTCTACAGAGCAAGTTCCAAGACACACACACTCCTTTTCAGTCTTCATTTGTTTCAAATAAAAGCTTGTCTTTGCTTTCCGTAGCCTCTCAAATGTGCTCCATCTTAAGGGTGTTCTTCATCTTTCTATTATTTTGAGCAACCTCCGCATTAGAGCTAGCTTACACAGAGCCTTCTCTGTTCCCAAACTTTTGCCTGCTTCCATTTTGTTCCTCTCATCTGAATGACTATTCGATATAAGCTAGCTATTTGTAGCAAAGTGGAGTAAGGAAATAATTCACACTGAAGTATGAATGGCTGATTTGCTTTACTTTCTTCACAGGTATTTGCATTTTAAAAAGACTGTTTTCTATGCAAATGAATTTGTAATTGGTGAGAATTCTCTCTGGTGGCCGCAACATAAAGTAGCAAACGCCCATTAGGCAAGGCAGTTTTGGAAGAAGTGAGCTGAAAGCTGAGTAGAACAACTGACCAGCCACATGAGCGCTAGCACCCTTTTCTCCTACCCAAGAGTCTAGGGTCTTGGCTTTTGCACAATACTTAGCATTCAGAGATGCTGTGAAATGCACTTAGGAACATTCAACATCTTCATCCAGAAAACAAGCACTGAGAGTCCATCCCTTTTGGAGTTGTTTTATATGTGTGCATGTATGTCTGTGTATGGATACCTATGTGTGTATATGTGTGAATGTGTGTCTGTGTGTATACTTCTGTGTATTATGTATGTACATGTGTGTGCATGCATCATGTGCATATATGTTTGTGCACATGTATAAATGTGTGAACATGTGTATGTATTACACATGTACGTGTTTGTGCATGTGTTTATATTGTGTGTATATGTTTGTTCACATGTATATATATGTGTATGTGTGTTCATGTATATGTATTACAAGTGTACATGTTTGTGCATATGTTTATATTGTATGCATGTGTGTGCATGTGTGTGCATGTGTGTACACGTGTGTGCATGTGTGTGTGTGCGTGTGTATGTGCACATGTGTGTGTTACTATTGTCATTACCACCATCCACACTTTTGCAGGTGTTTTTACTTTTTAAAAAAGATTTGAAACATTTTTTGTTGTTGCTTTAAAATGGTCAGCTTTCCTGGCCTCCAGTGCCTTTCTCCATGGTAGGGCAGTCTGTGGCTGGTCACTGAAGGTTATGGTGACCCTTTATGCAATTACTGTCTGGGAGACCTCATTGTGTGCTGTGAGTCACCACCACTCAGAAGCGCAGGGTGACTCAGTAGCCTGTTAGGGAGAGGGTAGAAGCTCCCTTGGATTGACATTGAAGGATCCAAACCCATGGTCCAGGAAGAAACAGCACACTTGCTTGGGCAGCCAGGGAGCCTGGCGTGCCTGATATGAAGTGCCCAGGAGACTGTGGGCTCTAGGGAGAGAGCACAGTGTGGCAGGGAGTGTGCACAGTGTGGCCGGGAGCGCTCAGGTGTTGGTGTCACATAGGGCTCCGTTTTAATTTTACTTCTGCTCTGCTCTGTGGTCTCAGGTACTTTCTCTGAGCCTCATTTTAAAACACATTTATTTTTATTATTTTAAAATACTGCATAATAATGTGTGGGGAGTATATGAATATGTATGCTCATATACATAAATATGTAAAATGATGTCTGGTGAGTTATGAATATGTATGCATGTACCCAAAGAGTCCACAAGAGGGCATCAGATCCCCTAGAACTGGAGTTACAGATAGTTATGAGCTGCCATGTGGGTACTAGGAACTGAACCCAGGTCCTCTGAAAGAGCAGCCAGTGCTCTTAACCATTGAGCCATCTCTCTAGTTCCATCTGTGCTGCGTGGTGTGTGTGTGTGTGTGTGTGTGTGTGTGTGTGTGTGTGTGTGTGTGTGTGTGTAAATGCACATGTATGTTTTTATGCATATATACACATTTTCTGGCATGGTAGTACCAATACACAGGAGGCAAGGCAGGTGGATCTCTTTGAGTTTGAGCCCAGCCTAGTCTACACACATAGTGAGTTCCACACTAACCAGCGCTACATAGTGAGATCCTGTCTCAAACAAAACAAAGAAATCTATCTGTAAGTGAAAATGGTTCCTCTTAATAAAAATTACTTCATAATATAAATGCTCGGGCAAATGTTGAGAAATAAAGGTAATTATTATTCCTGTCACTGTCATGGTTGCACATTGGAATCCAAATACACAGTTTGTAGAACTAGAAATAATAGGGACCAAGCTAAGGGGAGAAAGTAACAGGACACAAATGTCTTTGTCATTGTTTCAGGCGGTGACAAGCCATTTAGCTAGGTTGAAGCATGTGAAAAGTCATTCTTTATTTCTTATTGTGTGCCTGTCAAGGGAGTAGTCACTTGTGTCTACGCAACTTCCACTTTGGATAAGAATATTTTGGAGAAGGGGTCCAAGTGACCTTCACACAAAAACAGAGCTCAGGCTGAGCGGTGGTTCCCCAGGACAGCCATGTAGGCCTAGCTCTGTGAAATACCAAGGCTTGCCAGAGGTATGAGAGTCGTGTAATCCCCTTGTCCCCTTCCGTCCCTCTCTCCACCAGCTGTCCTGGGTTCATGCTGTCTACAAACCTTCATGTGCTTTGTGGGTTCATTGCTCACAGTTTGTGCCTTCCTCTGCTGTCTCAAGTACTCCTCATGTTCATGGCTCAGTGTCTGGACTTGCATTTTTTTCCTTTTTTTAAAGCAGTCTCTCTCTCTCTCTCTCTCTCTCTCTCTCTCTCTCTCTCTCTCTCTCTCTCTCTCTCCCTCTCTCTCTCTCTCTCTCCCACTTCCCACCTCCTCCCTCCACCTCAGTCACATTCCTGATTGCTTCTAGCCCCATTCATTATCCTACCTCCCTCCCCTTCATTCCTAGAAAACAGCTCACTCAGACTCCCTGTCCCTCTCCCCCTCCCCCTCATGCCCACCTTCCATAAATTCCAGCAGCCTGGCAATCAGTAACTTCAGCACCATACTTCACAGCCCTCCGAGTTTCTACTACTTCCTACGCTCCTTGCTCTTCACTATTGCTCTCTAAGATTTGGATTGTGGACCGGGGGTAGGGAGTGGGGCGGCTTCACTTTAAAAAAAAAAAAAAATCTGGGCACAAGTTGAATCTACAGTTAGGTTGACTCCCACATTTCCACGTTTCTTTTTTTTTTTTTTTTTTTTTAAATCAGTGGCTTGGGTCTATGCTCTGTAACGCGGTGAAAGACAACTAGATCCTTCGGGGAACAACGGGGAAGAAGTAGAAAGAAAAAAAGAAAATCATGTATATATATATAACCTAACACAAACATTAGCCCTGGGTCCACACCGCATCTCCCCACTCCCCAACTCCAGTCTCACGGATCTTGGCTTTTTCCCTTCTGGGTCGTTTATTCACTCATTCTGAGCTCAGGTTGCCCCTGAGTCTGTATGTGTGCACACGTGTGTGGCCACTGCTAGCTTTCCAAAGGGCTCACCTCTCTACTGCCATTTTGCTAGGGCACCGCTCCTTCGGATCTTACTCTCCCTCTTTCTCTCCCTGCCCCCAACTCAGCCTGAGCCTTTTCCTGTCTCTTAACTCCACCAGTGCAGCCGCAACTAGCCGAGCTGCTGGCGTGCGAGTGAGTGTGAGTGTGTGTGTGTGTGAGTGTGTGTGTGTGTGTGTGTGTGTGTGTGTGTGTGTGTGTGTGTGTGTGTGTGTGTGTACATGTCTGCGTGCGCAGCTAGGCCAAGCCTGCAAGCCTGCCTGTCACTGGAGAGTTTTAGTTTGCATTCAGAAGAAAGGAGGAGGGGAGACAAGAGGGAAGGAGGAAAGGTGGAGGGGGGGAGGAGTGGGGGGGGGTACGGAGAAGGGAGGGAGAATGTCTTGTTTGTGGCTTGTCAGCAATTGCTTGAGACAAGCTTCCATGTGTGAAAGCTACTTGGCATGAATGCCTGGGCCGTACCAAGTGTCACCGCAGCAAGAGGGGGAGACAGAAGAAAAACAGATCAGACCAGAGCAGACAATAGGCCCCTAAAGTGTTCCCCCTAAGTTGCTTTGATGTTGTCCTGGTGTCTTGATACCAGGAGGCCAGGGATTGCTGGAAAAGGGTCTTTTTTGTCTTCGTTCACTTCCCTCCAGTTTCTGCAATGATTCTCCAGAATCTCTGTTCATGAAAAAGGTAAGCACTCTTAACAATTCCTTCTTCTGTGGCAAGCTTGCTCGCCTGTGCTTGGAAGTGGGGGTCTCATTCCTGCGCTGCTCAGGAGGAGCGCTTGGGTCCTACGATTGGAGCCGCCGCTGTGCCCCTGAAGTCTTTGCCAGACGCTTAGGGCTGGGGATGGCCCCTCTTTCCAGGGAACCCTAGTAACACGATCTGTGCCTCTGGGTTGGTGGGGGGAGAAGGGGTGGAAGGAGAGGGGTGGGAGGAGGATAGGAGGGTGGAGGGTGGGAGGGAAAAAAAGAGAGAGGGAGAGAAGCCTGGAAGAGAGGAAGAGAAGGGCAGAGCCCTATTTCAGAGAAGCCCCAGCCCGGAGCCCAAGGAGGCCTTGGGAGCTCCGCGCTGTGCCTTCGCAGGCTGAGCAAGGCTGCCTGGAGCTGTACTCAGTGACTGCAGAGATTGCATGGCGCTTTGTGTGTGCAAGTATGCCTGTGGGTCTGGGTGTGTGTGTGGACCTCCCACACACTGCCCTGGCGTGTCTCGTAGTGAAGGGGAGGTACCCCAGTCCTGATCACCTAGCCCAGACTCGCAGAAAGAGAGCGGCAAGGCCGGCCAGAAGGGTGAGCGAGAGGACTGCCCCGAGACGTCCACAAACTTTTCCAGTTTCAGGGAATTCTCTGCTCCGAGACACTAGAAGGGAGTTGTTGGGTGCTCCGGGCCTCAGTTTACCTAATCTGTGAAAGCGGGAGAGCTGACTGGGGGATGCTGCACGCCTCCCAGGGGTGAAGCCAAACAGAGCAGCCCACTCCATGCAACTGTGTGGCGAAATCTTCTGGCTGGCAATGCTGTGGAATCGCAAAGTGGAAGTGTGACCATTATACCTGATGATCGCCGTCATGACGAGAAAACCGTCATTAAAGACACCGGGAGACAAACAGACCCGCGAGCACAGATCAAGTGTCTGACCATTTCTAATGAAACAAAAACCCCCTTTCCACCTGTTGGCTTCTGTCCTTTTCTCTTGTGTCTTTTCCTTAGATTTATTGGCCGATTTGTAGAAAGAATAGAGTGGGAGGAGTTGGGTTTTCCCTTTCCTCCTCCATCATACATATATATATATATGTATTTAAAGGTCAATAGAAGATTCTCAAAGGGAAAATGTGCCTCCTGTTAAAGCCCTTTATTCAAGACCTTGTGTTTTCTGGAGCTGGCAGGGTGTGCGTACACATTTGTAAACTACCTTGGAGGTTAAAGATTTTTATTGTGGCTTTTAGAGATTAAATGAGATTTATTTACAATTGCCATTTATCAGAGAGTAAATATCAGTGTGGAGGGGTAAGAATGTGACTGCTGTTTATTCTCTGGCGGTTTTGCGGATAAAACCTTTTGCTTTTTTAAAGTGGCGTCTCAAGAACTGGGAGGAAGGGAGGCTGAAATCAGTATCTAATATCCATCTTTCACATGGTTGTTTGGAAGAAAAAAATGTCTGCTTATGTTTTTGAATTGTGGATTTCTTCTGCCTTTACATGGTTCTAGCCCTCTTGAAATTCCCTGGGGGTTTTGCTTGCCTGGTTTAGGTTCTCTGTGACTCCGTCTTACTGTTTGTTCAAAAAAGAAATCTGTGAAGGTCTGCGTGGCTGTGATCCCTTGTATCCTAAGTCAAATGTTTCAGATGGTCTGTGATAGCCCGAGATGCAAGCAAAGAGCCATCCCTGGCTAAGAGTATTTGTGCTCTTCCCACAGAGGCCTGGAAGCCTAGATGCTGGGTGTGGGAGAGGAGGAAAGGCATTAGGGGCCTCCATCTGGCACGAAGGTCCCAGAACTTCTTTATTCTATTTTAACGTCTTACATCTCCAGACTTAATCGTCATCTGCTGTGAAGGCTGAAGAGCTCCCTATGATTTGTCTTTGGCAAGCTTCTGGGTCCAGATATCTTTTTTAAAATGTTAGCATTTCAGAACTGGAAGGGAGAGGAAAGGTTACTTGTCATGTTTTAAATGGGGGTGCTTGGTGAAGCTGACTGAAGCACAGGGTCCCAAGCCCCATGAAGGTTGTCATGCCATCCACCCCAACCTTGTCACTGCTTGCTCTCGAACACCTATGAGTAGGCACCTTTCCCTGTTCCACTCAATGCACTGGGCTCAGCCGGCACCCTGTGCCAGGTTCACGTGACAACAGGACCCAAACACAGGAGGCATCGGTTGCACTGTTGATTTGCGTCAGGCACGGTTTTTGAGGATGCAGGAAAATGTAAGGTACCCATCCTCAAGAAACGTTCAGTCTTGTTAGTATGATCACGTGAGCCACAGAATCACACAAGCCAGGAGTTCCAACACTGACAATGCATTGAACAGCACGTAGGCACCACAATGCAGCGTAAAGCTATAGAAGTTATTGGCCTTCCAAACTGTCCTTTTTGTCTACATAATTGAGGTCCCCTGTTCCAGTCTCACAGAGACCAAGAAACCCAATGGCTGAAGAAAATGCCCACCCCAACCCCTGCACCCTGTACACGTAGTTCACAGATAACATCTGTTAACCCTTGCTTCACACAGTCATTATCTGGGTAATTCGCATTCACTGTAGCCTCTTTGTAAGCCCCAATGGGTGTTGGAGGACTGTGGTTGGCGAGGTTCCCCTTATTTCTCCCATGGTACCTGGGCTGATAGTAAAGACTTAGCTGCAGGAAATTCCACCATTATCCTTGTCATTTTGGAATTCCAAAGACACTAATGCAATAAAATGGTCTTCCCCACCCTTCCCAGCAGAGCCTGCTAACTATACAGCAAAATCTTACCAAAAACCAGTTCAGCCAAGCCCATTTGGGGTCAGGTTATTAAACTCTTACTGGTTTGGTGATGTCAAAAGTACCCCCTACTTCCCCTTTATAGCCTGCCTTGGAGAGAACACACACCCATGCTGCCAGTCACTGCTAAAGAGTCACTTAGCACTCATCCTAATGTCTTCTTGCGTCTTTCTCTAGGCATTCAGGTGATGTTGTCTTTAGTGTTGACAATCTGCTTCTTAAAGATTAACTTAATGGTTTAAAAAGAAGACAGACATGCCCCCCACATACACATAAACCACAGGTTCGGTGCCTACATTTCAGGAACCCACACACATTGTGTGGTTAAGTCACGTCATGGGCAAAATGAGAGTCATTTCAATGCACCCGGCGTTGTTACGCAGTGACTGCTCAAGCCCACATTGTAGCAACAACCTAAATCAGGAGCTTGTCATGTCTGCATTTGGAACCTGTGGCTAAGGCCTTCTCTCTCAGCAGGATGTACTCGATTCAATGTCTTTGATCACTTCCGGACACACTCCCTTAGACATGTCACTGAGTGTAGCGGAACCTGTGGGGGAGGCAGCTTGAGTTGGCACTGGAGAGAGTCACCCAAAGAGAGTAAGGAGTTGAAGGATGAATAAAACGAGGATCTGGGGTGAAAGAAAGATTTAACGGGCACCCAGAGAGCATGCATCCAGGTCAACCTTACGTCTAAGAGACGTAAAACTGAAGGCTGTTAGGACATTTTAAACTGTTCTGTATACAGACACTTGTATAAGTGCTTCCAGTCCCACTACAGGCAAAACCAACACCGGTGCAAGTCACTCCCTGAACTCATTAGTCACAAATGATGGCTTTGCATGTAGTTTTACAGAAGGAAATTGGTGGGTTTTCTCCCCCTCAAGAGACATAAATATAAGATATAAAGTGGAAACTTCATTTCTTTTAAGCTTTGGCATGTTAATGCGAACTAAGACGGATGCTTAGTCCTAGACCAATGCTTAGTCCTCTGCCTTAGCAGCTCTCTGGAGGAGGCGCTATTGTTAACCTCAGATTATATTTAAGTAAGATTCTGTGAGTCGTCCAAGGAGTGGCAAGATAACCCCAGGGTGAGATGGCTAACCGCTTCAATGGTCCTGTTAAGCCAGGGGTTTGGGTTGTGACCCCCTTGAGGGGGGCGGTCAAATGACAGTTTCACAGGGGTCTTCAAAGATCATCTGAAAATGCAGATGTTTACATTGCAATTCATAACAGTAGCAAAGTTACAACTATAAAGTAGCAACAAAATAAGTTTATGTTTGGGGGTCACCACAACATGGGGAACTGTGTTAAAGGTGGCAGCCTTAGGAAGGCTGAGAACCGCTGTGTTAGAGATCTCTCCTCAGGAGATGGGAAACAGAAGTGAGGGTCACACAATTTGGATCGAAGGCTCTGTGGTGACAGATAGGACAGAAAGAGCCTTAGTTTGGGCATCCCACCCCCTGCCTTTTTATTTTATTTTATTTTATTTTATTTTATTTTATTTTATTTTTTAAACAAAAAACAAAATTCTAGGGATTTTTAACAATAGTTTTAGTTAGTTAATCAGAGAAAGGGACTTAATAGTGACATGTTTTCTATAAAGGGCATTATACCAGCATTCGGCTTGGGTGTGACAGAATCCTTGTTCTCCTACTCTGGAGTGAAGGATTTGGACTAAGTCATCTTTATGGTTTCCTTCAGCTTTGCTTGTCAGTTGTTTTTCTGATTCTGCGAATAGGCTGATGTGGCGGTCTAGCCATCTACATGAGGCCCCATTCAAGAGCTGCAATTGCCAAATAAATACAGTGGGCTTTGTGGATGTATAGAATAAATGTATACACATATGCATCCATACAAACTATATTGACATTTTGAAGCGAAAGCACATTAGGAAAGAGTGGAATTTTAATTTATGGATTGCAAGAGAATTTGCCAGTCAGCATGCAGGCACATGTGCAAGAGACTAAAGAACCATTTTCAAAAGAATAAGCTGTTTTGAATGCACGTCTTCCTGTATAATAAGTATGGATTTAAAATGGCTGGGCATGGGGTGCATCTCTTAGCTTCGCTGTTCTCATGCGCTCTCTCAGGGCAACCACGCAGTTCCTTTTCATATCATGGTCGCGTGCTGTTTTGAGGGTGCAAAGGACCCGTCTAAGCAACTGTAATGCTGACCATCCATGCCATGAATTTCTTACCCATTCTGCTCTGGGGGATGGCAGGCCTAGTGACAGTCTTTATCGTATGCAACTCACAAGTGTTCTTGTGGAAGAAGAACCTTCTGCTAAGTTACTTGCAGATTGTGTGTGTGCCTGTATAGTCTATATGCCTAGCTCAGGGTGTGAGTAACAGACTAAATGATGACTGAGACTCAGACAGAGAGGCTAGAGAATAAATGATCTTTTCATTCATCATGTCCCCTCCATGAGTCATCTCAAGAACTTTGGACAAACCTTTGAAAGATATCATTTAAAATGTTTACATGATAGCTCTTAAAAAAAAAAAGATTTATTTATTTTATTTATACAAGTACCTTGTAGCTGGTTGTGAGCCACCACGTGGTTGCTGGGAATTGAACTGAGGACTGCTGGAAGAACAGTCAGTGCTCTTAACCACTGAGCTATCTCTCCAGCCACCATGAGAGCTCTTGATGCAATTTTTACCACCCCAGAATAAATTCTTCTACCATGTTTTAGGAATATTATCTTGCCTGTGGCAGGGGAGCCTGTTTCAAGCCTGTGTTGACAGTTAGTAAACCAGCAACTTCTTTAATTGGTGTCAATTTTTTAATCTGAAAAAATATATAGTATATAAGATATAATTACTTTCTAACTCAAAAAGGGGATTTGAGGAGCATGTATAATTATGTTTTACTTATTCTTTTATTCAGGGTTCTTAAAAATTCCTAGCAGTGGATCTCTTGTTTATTTCATAATCATCCTAAAATGTACATGATAATAGAGATATATTAGTGACTTCAGAGGTAGAGAAGCTGGAAGGATCTATCAGCAAGTGTTTCAGGCAGTGTGATTGTACTCTGTAGACACGTGTAGAATATTTAGTCATTGATGGATGCTAACAGGGTAATAAACAAAAGTGCTCTGTGTATCACTGCTGCTCAGTTCATTTTCCACAATCCAAGCAGTTACCAAGTGTTTTTACATCTCTCACTTGATGATTAAAAATACCTTGAAGTCTAAAGCTTTGGAGAGCTTTTATAATTCCACAAACAAACAAACAAACAAAAAACTATAATGACTTTTTTTTTTCCTGAAAAAAAAAAATAAAAAAAGAACCCAAACAACCATGAATGGCCTTTAGAAGGAGCCACGCCCCCACCAGCTAAGAAAGAAAGCTTATGACCCCTGAAGCTGCCATCCTGCCACCTAGGTACGCGTGCCTTTGGCTGTAGGCATTGGCTGGTACAGCTAGGGGAGAGCTGTTACTAGGGATCTGTGGACGAGGGACAGGCGGAGTGATGGTCAGGAGCTTGCTTGCGCTCACCATGGCTGTTTGGTGGTTTGCTGGAGAGAAGTACTCAAGCATTCAAGTATCCAAGGCAGCAAAGTCTAAAAAATCAGGACTGGAACTGACGTGGCAGAGCCCAGGATCCCTCTGCCTACACTGTCTTCTGCTTTGTCTTTTCCTGACTAGACCCAAACTACCGCATCCCTTCTGGACCTCCTAGGGTGGGCATGTATTCAGGCAGTCCGGCACGGGGTTCCTCTGCCTACTCCTTTAGTCTGTTGTATCCTCAAGGGCGGGGATGAGTTTTTAGTCTTAATGTCTAGGGCAAGGTGAAACAGAAAAGGGAGCAAATCAATGTTGTTGAAAAAACAATTTTCATAAGAAATAGCTTCTTATGGCACTGGGGAGACAGATCAGTGGGTAAAGTGCTTGTCTAGTAAGCACGAGGAGCTGAGGACCCAAGTTCAGATCCCCAGCACCCATGTAAAAAGACAGACCTTGTAACATGTGTCTGTGACTCCAGCACTGGATTGGAGTGTGGAAGGGAGGGGTGGGGCATGTGGAGACAGGCTGTGCTCCTAGGTTCGCTGATGCAGCAAAATCCAAAATCCAGGGATCTTTTTTTCAGGTTCTGTGAGAGACCCTGCCTCAAGAAAAAGAAAAGGTGGAGAGTAGTAAAGGAAGACACTTGACAGCCACCTCTAGCTTCTACATGCATACACATGGGCAAGTGCACCCGCACACACAAGTGTGCATACACGCCTCATGGACACACGAAAGAGGACACGCCTTCAGAATCACTTTTTAAAAAAGATTTTAGTTAGTTATATGAGTGCTCTCTTTGCATCCAGAAGAGGGCATCAGAACTCATTACAGATGGTTGTGAGCCACTATGTGGTTGCTGGGACTTGAACTCAGGACCTCTGGGAGTGCAGTCAGTGCTCTTAACCACTGAGCCATCTCCCCAACCCTACTTACAAATAATGTAACCAGGCAAGTGGGATGGCACATACGTTTAATCTCTGCACCAGAGAAGCCGAGCAGGTGGATCTCTGTGAATTCAAGGGCTGCATGGTGAGACCCTGTCTCAAAAACCAGAAGGAGAAAATAAATTAATAGTTTAAACAAATACAAAAGATAATGGAAAAGATATGAAATCATCAATCTTGTATATATCTCATCAAAAAAGGAAATGTCTCATTTGGTATTCATTCTGTTACAAAAGAATGTCTCAGAAGAATGAATTACTCATTCATCCTGAAGTGTTGGGATACCCCAATCTATCTTTGTCTTATGGCAGGCTGCTGCTCTAGTTTCTCATTCTTGAGCCTTGTAATTCCTGCTAAGAGGGTTTTTTGTTTATTTATTTTGTGCATGTGAATGCTTTATCTGCATGCATACCTCCATGCCAGAAGAAGGCATCAGACCCTATTGTAGATAGTTGTGAGCTACCATGTGGTTGCTGGGAATTGAACTCAGGACCTTTAAGAGAGCTGCCAGTGCTCTTAACCACTGAGCCATCTCTCCAGACCCAAGAGTTTTTTTTATGCAAAACAAAACAAAACAAAACAAAACAAAGCAACCCACTGACACTCAGTGTGATGGTTACCCTTCGCTAACTCTTTGTAGGGTCATTTACTGATATTTAGTCAGTAGTTAAAGAGATGTTTCCTGAGAAAGTCTACACAGTCAGACAACAGCAAGGCGAATGCCTGGCCTCCAGACATCTGGACTATCAGAAATAAAAAAGCAATTTATGCTTTAGGTTTCTAAACATAGGTGTATATGCAGAACCCTCTGGACAAGGGCTTTTAGAAGCAAAGAACTAACTCACTCAAGTTTCTTCAAGCACAGGGCCATTCATAGTGAGGATGTCCACAGCCAAGTGGGAGTCACAACCGGATGCCTCTCCAGGACTGTGCCAGCTCCAGGGACGCCGCCTGCCACTCTCAGCATCTCCCTGCTGCTTCTCTGTCTCCTTGGTTCCCTGTGGCTTCTTTCTTTATTACGAGAGCACCTTTTAATTTCATAGCTTTGTTTTTGCTGATGCCTAACTGTTGCTTCTTAGACTTACCTGCACTTCTGTGTCCGGCTTCTGCCTTGCACCCTCTGTGACTTCTTGGTTCATAGTCTTTCAGTTGTACTTTTCCTGATGACTGCTTTATTCTCTCAGAGTCCTTTCTTCTTAGCTTAGATTCCTGAGAATCCAGTTAGTCCCTTTTATCTTTTCTTTGTCACACCTATAATTCTTGGTTGACTGTGGTTGTAGCTGTTCAAGAGCTTGAAGTTCTCCCATAGCATACAGAGGAGGGAGGGGCAGAGCTGTTTCTGTCTGATGTAAGCAGAGAGGCTTTATGGTAGAAACTATGGAAGGGCTCCCTTCCTTTCCGTGTAGCTGGCAACAACATGTTTGACATATCTAATATAAGCCCATTATGAGAGTCTAAGTTAAGAATAACCAGGTTATTAAAAATTAAAATGTTTCATCGGTGATAATTAGTATAACTGTGATAAGAAAGCCATGGGACGAATAGCAAATTCATAACCAAGAAAGAAACGGGAGACAAAAGAGAATTAGAGCTAGCTCTTAGATAGCCTGTTGTATACTTGTTAGACAACAAGAGTAAGTGAATGGTGAGCACAAACATATGTTGACACAGCTCCCAGAGGCTAGCTTACAAAGCAAGCAGAACCCTGGAATTGAAGACCAGGGAGACAAAGAGAAATATTAAACTCCGTAGGGAGTTTGGGCCTGGACAATCTTCCTGTGTGTTTTCCCCTAGGCTTCCTGCATCTATTCTTGATCCTTTTAATCTGAAGTTCTGAACAACCTGAACTGAACCGGTGATAAGACTGTGGACTGTTTATTCTCTCTCCAACTCACTTTACTCCCCTGTCAAATAAGGACCATGCTAATTATTTCAATACCTTATGATATGATTTAAGTTAGACGGGACCATATCTTTAAAGTGAGTAATATATTACTTAGCATTAATAGGTCCTCATTTGATTGTAGCAATTACTCTAATGCACAGAAAGGAAGGAAATGTTGATGAGATAATATGCTGAGGAAAATTTCACTTGTTACATCACTGACTCCTTGGAGTATCCCTGAGAGACTTGTGTTTCTACTTTATGAATGAGAAAACAGCAACAGTGTTCCTGGGGATGTAACCTAGGGACAGCACACCTGTCTAACATATACAGAGTCCTAGGTCTGACCCCCAGCTCCCCACCCACTCCCATAGCAACAACAAAAGCCCCAAGAGGGAAAGAAGATATAATTATTTGTCATGAGCCAAATGAGCTAAGCTAAACTTTTTCATACACTGCTGTTATTAATATTTCCACCTCTCAGTTGAAGACGCTGAGATCCTGGGACTGTAACTTGCCTAAGGTCCCACAACTAGTGAATGATAGTCACAGCTGCAGTCTATGTCATTTGAATCCAGGCAGTTTGGCTCCAGAAGTTTCCAGAGTTCCATATAACTGAGTCAAGGTTCAGGTCTTATTAAAGGTGCTAGTTCAGTTCACTCCCAGATGTGTGTGTGGATTGAACACAGGGCTGTGGTAGACACACAGCTGAATGCACACCTGAATCTGAGTCCTGTGATGCAATAGGCAAGGGTGACTTCTGGAACTGGTACAGACAATTAAAAAAAAATAGCCTAAATATATCAAAAATAAGGTCTCTGAGATCCGAAGAAATGATTTAACAAGCGTGTGGAGGGCATCTGTTGTATCAGGCAAACAAAAGTGAGAGTGATTTGGTGAGGAATTAAAGATGAGTTAAGATGCCTTCATCCTGGTGGAGGGAGCCAGATAATCACACAACTAATTATAAACCATATAGCAATGGACCAAAGAACTGCAGCAGTCAAGGGAGAGAAAGATTAATCTGGCAGTGATGAGCATGGTAGAGGAACTGGGGAAGGCTTCATGCAGGAGATGACATTTGCAATTGTCCTTTAGGGACAACTTTGGAAGTACCAGAAGCTTTCTATAATTTCCTCTTTCTTCACACTAGTGATTTTCTAAAGATAGTATTAAATAGATAACTTTATATAGCAATATAGCACTCACATAATATGTATGCAGTATTTTCAAAGATTAGGTTCTTTGAGGGAAAGTGGAGAAATATCTACACTTAATACTCATACGACAGTATTCAGTGTTGGTATTTCCCCAGTCTGCACTTATGCAGATACCAATTAATGAAGGCAGAAAATGGAATTGTCCAGTCTGTGCTTTTGACAGATGCCCAGGGCCCAAATGGTGTATTTGCATGGTCTCAGTGACACTAAGGAAGTCCTAGGGAAATTCATTTGTCTCTTCCTCCTCCTCTTCCTCTTCCTCCTCTTGTTCCTCTTGTTCTTGCTCCTCCTCTTCTTCCTCCTCCCCTTCTTCCTCTTCGTTCTCCTCTTCCTCTTCCTCTTCTTCCTCCTCCTCTTTTTCCTCATCTTCTTCCTCCTTCCCTCTTCCTCCTCTTCTTCCTCCTGCTCCTCCTGCTCTTCTTCTCTTTAAGGTTTATTTATTTATGAGTATTTTGCTTGTATGTATGTCTGTGTGCCGTGTGTCTGCCTGGTGCCCTCAGAGGTCAGGAGAGAGCTTTGGATTGTCTGAAGCTGGAGATAAAGGTGGGACTGAGCTGCCATGTGAGTGGTGGGAATCAACCTGGGTTCTTCTTCAAGAACAGGGGCTCCTAACCACTGAGCCATCTCTCCCAGCCCCCATTTATCTGTTCTTTGAGTAGAGATTTTAATTTGTAATTAGAAATTCCCAATTTTCATTACATTTAGCACCAAGTTTTCTGGATTTTTTTTTTTTTTTTTAAAAAAGACCACACCAATTTGAGATATCCTATGCTGTCTCCATAAGTATACTTGTGATTGTTGGTCTGTGTGTTCTGGTTGTTGATTAAATTGACTTGCTCCATCCCAATCTAGCTCAAAGACACCACCACATAGACATCTGCTGCATTTGGTCCCAGTTCACTGGCATCTTCAATTCTGCACTGTAAACCAGAAACCCAGGAAAGAGCTCCTGACGGGGTTGCTGGGTCCTCAGTTCAAGTCTCCTCCCCCCAAACTTTTGTTGATGAGCGTTATTCTCTTTCCTTCTTCCAAAGAAGGAAATGCTATTTTCCTCTATTCTTGGAGGTAGAGGAGCTACAGTACCAGCATGCCCACGTTACCTTCCAGTTTCTTTCGAGTGACCAAATAGCTTCATGTATTTATTACCACAGATCACTTATAGACAGTACAGAAGGGAGCTGATATGCTGGTTAATTTACTGTCAGCTTGACACAGCTCCAGGAAGAAAGACCCTCAACTGAGAATACACCCCCACTGAATTGCCTAGTGGGCAAGTCTGTTGGGTATTTTCTTGATTAATGATTGATGTGGGAAGACATTCCTGGCAGAGCCACTTCTGGTCAGATTGTCCTGGACCGTATAAGAAAGCACACTGCTCAAGTCATGGGAGGCAAGCCATTAAGGAGTGTTCCTTCACAGCTTCTGCTTCAGTTCCTGCCTCCAGGTTCCTTCCCTGACTTCCCTCACTGGGATATGGAAGCCAAATGAACCCTTTCTTCTCCAAGTTGCTTTTGGTTACGGTGTTTATTGCAGCAATAGAGAACACAGAAAGATTTTAGGTTCCGTGCATCCCACAGACCACAAAACCACAAAAAGGTAGCCTTGACTAGCAAATGCTATTCAAAATTGCTTATTGAACTCAACCAAATTGAATTTTTGCCTTGGTTAGCTTGGCTTTGGGCACAATAACCTGGATATCTGTGCTTCATTTCTCTTTAGGGGGAGGAAGTATTTTAAGCCAGTCATGGTAGCTCTTGTATTACCTGTATTACCAGCACTTGGAGGCTGAGGCAGGGGAATTGCTGTGAATTTGAAGCCAACCTGGGCTACATAACAAGTACCATGCCACCCTGGGCTATAGAGTGATACACCTAGTTACAAGTAAATGAACAACAAACAAAAAATGTCAATGACTTTAGGATGAAAGAGATCACACTCTGTTACCATTTATTGTAATTATTATTAATATGCATCAACAAAGCAGTATGAAGTGATAAAATTACTTCCTTTGCTTGCTTTTGCAGGCAGAGTTGGAAAGCTTGATAAACTAACTGGCCCCTTCCATCTTTAATATCTATGATTCTTTGAGATTTTATGTAGACAAGTGCAAGCTAATGTACACTGGAAGGAACAATTGAAGCAGCTCATACTTGCTGATGGGCTCTGAATTACTCTGCTTGTAAGTGCTCAGGAAAAAGATCTCAGATTCATTGTGGATTGCTCAATGGACACATCTGCTTGCCGTGCAGCAGCAGTCAGAAGAATGAATGAGATATAATAGGCTGTATTAACTTTGAGAATGGAATAAAGAAGAATGCAGAAAATAATATAGTGCACATAATTTGGCATTGACTATTTCTGTAATTACAATAAAACATTTTAATGATATACATTGATGTTATGACTTCACCTTAAAATCAGAATTCAGCACTGGGTCCTTTCATTTCAAAGAAAACAAAGCAGAATTATAAAAAGAGAAAAACAGCAGACCCTCTCAAAGACGTGCAAGGGACTCGCCTATAAAGAGGAAGTAAAAAGACGAGGACATTTTAATTTGGGTAAGGGGGGGTGGATGACAGTGTATAAATTTATTTAAAATTAATGAAAGTTTCAGAAAATTGCTAGAGCTAGCTTCTGATTATCCTTGGTAATGGAGGTCAGAGGTAGGCAGGATAATTGAAATCCCCGATTATCTCCAACCTTCATTTTAGCCATTAGTGGTAGCATCCTGCCCTGGCACAGTCTTAACAAATGAGTAAAAATGGGAACCCAACAGCCCAGAGTTTGTGAAGTGGACCGCCATGGGAAAGGCGGCCTGGGGTAGCAGGCTACTGTGCAATATGCCACCAGGAAGCCTGAATGCAGTTCCTGTTCTCTGTCCGTCGTCTGCAAAACCTGGAGTGCTGTACTTAACTTCTGCCCCCGTGCTCAGTTTTGGGAACAGTGGTGAGCTGCACTGCTCGGGGTTCAGGTGGCTGTGCCAGCTTTCCCATTCAGCATGCCAGCCTCGAGATCTGGCATGGCTCCTAGCTCTCAGGTCTCACAGGCTCTGTAGTTCCTCCACTCAGCATCCTGCTCCTTATCCTCTTGGAAGGCAATTTCAGGTGAGTGAGAAGATGCCCATCATTCTCAGAGCATCCTCCACAGCCCTGGCCCCTGGGAAGCCTGGA
Organism: Uromys caudimaculatus; assembly: GCA_028551405.1. Lineage (NCBI taxonomy): Eukaryota > Metazoa > Chordata > Mammalia > Rodentia > Muridae > Uromys > Uromys caudimaculatus. The sequence continues at coordinate 72,032,011 of CM052704.1, read as the reverse complement.
GGGATTTTTGCACATTTTCATTTTATTTTGAGGTCCTCTCACATAATCTTCCCAAGAGCCCACCAAGGTAGGGACCTCTCCTCTCCTCCTCTTCCAAATACAGACCCTGAGGTATAGGGGACTTGCTTTAGAACCATGGCAGTTACAGAATAGAGATGACACCGATGGTGCTGGCCTCTTGGTTCGTTTACAGAGTTTAGAAAGCAGTTTGTTATGTGTCTCTGATTCACCCTGTGAAAAGTAACGGCCCCTTCCTTAGTCTCCTGGAGGCTTCTGTGGCGCTCTTCAGCACCCAGTGCAGGACTCACCCTTCCCTCAAACTCCAATCCTTCTCCTCCCCTAAAAGAGAAGCATGTCTGCCTAAGCACCCCCACATCGTAGTTCTTAACATATGTTACTAAGTGCAGAAGCCCCTAAACCCAATTCAATAATAGTCAATTCAAATAATTCAAGCCCAATTCAAATAATAGTCAGTGGTTTCAATTAAATAAGTTAGTTAGAACAGCAGTCATACAAAACAATGAAACCATCCCTTAAGTCTTTATTTTAACTTAAAACAAAACTCTTGGGATTTTTTTGTGGGCCAAAGCTTTGTCTTTAGGGTTCAGGACTTCCCATGAGAACCCTGAATCTTTTGTTTGTTTGTTTTGGTTTGGTTTGGTTTGGGTTTTTGAGACAGGGTTTCTTTGTGTGGCCCCAGCTGTTCTGGAACTCATTCTACAGTCCAGGCTGGCGTCGAACTCAGAGAGATCCACCTCCCAAGTGCTGGGATTAAAGGTGTGCACCTATTGAGAACCCTGATTCTTAATCCTGTGTAAGCCCCAAACACTGAAGTTTTCTCAGTCTCTTTTGCTTGTTGTCTTCAAAGCAGAGTAATATCTGAAAGAGACTGAAGAAACAATTGAGTTTTTCCAGATGTAGTGATGTTTTACAGCAGGCTCTCCCTCACTATTGACGGCACACCATTTATTTTTAATTGTGTGTTGGGAGGGGATGGTGTGTGCGCATGAGTGCACATGTGTGCAAGTGTTCCAGGAGGCCAGAGGTATCGGATCCTCCAGAGCTGAAGTTTCAGATGGCTGTGACTCATGTAAATGGGGTACTGGGACCCGAACTCTAATCCTCTGCATGAGCAATCTGCTCTCTTAACCACTGATTCTCCATGCTAGGCCATTAGCAACCCCCCTTAAAGGCCTGTCTCATACTTAGAGTTGTAGACATGGTTTCTTTTTTGCACCTATATTTCATTATTTCAAATACATTTAATTAAATCATGTCGTTATAATAACGTAAAGAACCAGTGCAGATAGTCTGCAAACATAGACTTTTGGTGAGCAGAAAACTCCTGCAGAGGACTGATGTCCCAGGGTAACCTTTTGTTCGCAGAGGTGGCTCAGCATACCATGGGCCTTCGATGTATACATTGAAAGAGGCCACAGATGAATCGGTTATGTGCCTTCACTGGAGGAGGCCCCAGATCATCAATGCCTTCTGTTGCACACTTATGCCCTGAAAGCTGAATTCCCTGAAGGTCTAACTTTCATCTCTGTAGGAATTCCCAGAACCCAGCATAGTGATGGGTATATATTGGGCCCTTAGTGAACACTGACTAACCAGCTAGCTAACAGGCTAAACCAAAACTCAATTTGGCCACTATATATATATCCTCTGGTGGGAATATACCAAGCCTCAAGCCACTGCATAGAAAGAGCTGGCGAGTGAATTTCGAATGCTGCTGCAAGACTAGCTCGTGCATACTTTTTGATAGTTAAATAGTGTAAAGCAGATGTTAAGGAGTGGATCCATGTAATATGTAATTAACCTAGGTAACTCACCAACATAAAATAACAGCAGGGCAACGCTTGGTAACATTTTATAAGGGATTAGGTGTGTTCTTACATGAGGAAAAATCTGTACTTACAACACGGTGACTGACTACAAAAAGCCTCTGTGATGATTATGCTCAGGGCCAAGCCGGGTCAAAAAAAAAAATCTCCCCTACTGATGCTCCCTTGCAGCATCCAGTTTATTATATGCTACCGTGGCAAAGTGAAGCGTCGTGAATTGAGCACAGGAGAGAGAAGTCAGGCCTGAAGGATATTAAACTTGACAGAGACATTCTGTGGTAGGTGATTGGTTGGGAAGATGGGGGAGGAGGAGATAGGGCGTTGGTGATGGCAGGCAGAGCCTGTTTCCCAAAATAAAACCAGATAACTCATTTAGGCTTGTGTTCAACAAGTAAGTTTCAATTTGAACCAAAATATACTGAGCGAGCACAGTTGGAACATTACAGAATGTTTACGTGACCATAGGAGAAATGAGACGAGAAAGCCGACACATGTCGCATGTACCCGCACATGTTCATGCGTGCAGAATAGAAATGTTCGTAAGATTAGGTGGGTGTGATCTTTCTCATCAGTTTTCCAGGTTGGGGGTCTGCAGGCCGGTTTCAGTGATTAGTTCTAGAGGACCCATCTTTCCTTCAAGAGGTTGTGAGATAGTTCTCTGGAAAAACAGAGGTGGGATTAGCATTGTACAGAGTACTCCTTGGGTCCAAATCTGTATGCTTAATATACATGGTAGCATATTTTCCTTTGAATGTAAATTGCGGTTGATTTTCTTTTTTCTTTGAGATATGGTCCCACTATGTAACACTGGCTGTCCTGGAACTGACTATACAAACTAGGCTGACCTTTAACTCACAGAGCTCTACCTGGGTCTGCCTCATGAGTGCTGAGATTAGAGGCGTGTGCCACCATGCACCCCACCACTGAGGTTTTGGGGTTTTTTTGTTTTTGTTTTTGTTTTTACAAGATCTGTTGAATATGCTATTGTGAAAGAAGAAAACCCACTACCAACTAAAATTACAAGTATGCTGTACCTACTGTCAATATTAGAATGTTCAAACTCTTGATTACAGAGCTACGAAATGTAAAAAACATACATATTAAATCAATGAAGTATGGTATTTCACTTAATCCCCCCAACAGCTGCTAGTCAGTGATATGTGTGGATGGAGAAAGTGAGGCTGGGGGGCTGCTGGAGAGGTGGCTCAGCGGGTAAGCGTACTGATTGCCCTTACAGAGGTCCTGAGTTCAATTCCCAGCAAACACATGGTGGCTCACAACCACTTGTAATGGGATCAGATGCCCTCTTCTGGTGTGTCTGAAGAGAGCAACAGTGTACTCATGTACATAAAATAAATAAATAAATCTTGAAAGGAAGGAAGGAAGGAAGGAAGGAAAGAAGGAAGGAAGGAAGAAGGAAGGAAGAAAGTTAGGCTCAGAGAGGTCAAATAATTTGCTTCAATCAAACATGAGAGCAGATGCCAGGACTGAGCTGTGACGAAAGCTGTCTCCAAGTCCAGTTCTTTCTCACAGCCCCATGCCAAAGACTGAACCAGTATTTCTCCAGATCTCAGAGATACAGCAAGGATAACAACAACAACACCCCCCTAATATTCTGCCAAGAGCATTTATTTCCTTTTGGATCTGGCTCCCAAACACCTTTCCTCTGAGGACGGTTGATTGGTCGACACCCAAGCCTTCCAGGGCTATCTAGGGCTAGAAGGGAACTCTGAGTTCCTGGGGTCTGTTCTGGTTAGAGCCTGAACTCCTGACATTAACCCCTCCCCCAGGAATCCCTACAGAATCTATGACAGGACCAGTGGGGACAGGCCAGCTCAGTGCCCCTTTGGCAGCTTTATTTTCATCTGTCCTGGGGTTCTGGCTCTGTTGGTGAGACACACAGTCAGTTTCATCCATTTTAGCAACACCTGGCCCTTCCTATGGTTGGGAATGGGTGCGAGGTCCTGTTATGGCTCCCTTTCTCTAGGTGGGGCTCTTTAAGTTCCTCAAAGGCTGTGGTGTAGACTGCTTTCTCACTGGCCATTGTACTGGTGCACTTACTGCTATCCAGGCCCCTTGTTTTTTTTTAAAAAAAGGCGTCACTACTGACATCTGTGCTCCCTTGGAGTGAGCACTGTCACCTCACTAACCTTGAGTACACTCTTCCCTTGGTGCAGCTGAGGAGTATACTTTTTTCCAGCATCTCATCTAAATGTGTAAGTGCCTGCTCCCCAGGGTGGGTGAGCTTCTCTGTGTCTCTCTGTGTGTCTCTCTTTCGCTCTGTCCACATGCCACTATGAAGGCAACTTAGACTTTAGTAATTTATATGTTAGATTTAAGTTGTTTCTGCTCTACTCAATTTTGAAATTAATTTTGTGAGGATTGGTGTTTTATTTATGTTTAATTGTGTGTGTGTGTGTGTGTGTGTGTGTGTGTGCGTGTGCGCGTGCACACACACTCACATGCCTGAGAGTATGCACAAGTGCACATGGGCACATTGAGGGTAGGCACCCGAAGAGGCCAGCAGGTTCTGGTCTCCTGGAGCTGGAGTTACAGGTGATTGTAACTCTCATGCAGGTTCTTGGAATCAAGCTAGACCCTCTGTAAGAGAAGTACCCTCTCTTAGCCGCTGAGCCCCAGTTTTGACACTTTGAGAGTCAGTTGTTGTGGCTTGGCTTGCTTGTTTTTGATAGCCATGCTTCCAATTTTGTAGCATTCTTTAAAAAAATTTTTTTAGTTAATTTTTATTTTATGCTTATGAGTTGTGTGTGTGTGTGTGTGTGTGTGTGTGTGTGTGCGCGGGCACACACGCGTGCACCACATGTGAGCCTGGCTCTCGTGGAAGCCAGAAGAGCATGTGAGGTCCCCTGGAACTGGAGTTACAGACAGTTTGTTAGTCATCATGCAGTACTGGGAATCAAACCAGGGTCCTCTGGAAGAGCAGCAAGTGCTTTTAACTACTGAGCCATCTCTCCAGCTCCCAATTTCATAGTGTTCTTAAATGAGAGTTTTTTTAAAAAATTCTGTCAGCAGTTTAAGTGTCAGCTTTGTAATGAGATGCTTAGCAAAAGATCATTCCTGATTTTTATCCTCTAATGACCTATTCAGAAATCTGTAGCTGTAACCAAATCTTTGCTGTTGAAACAGAGCAGGGTGGGCTGGTGTAATAAGAAATCCTGTAGGCGCTAAGTGACCAGATCACCTGATTTGCCTGTCATTCAACGTCGCCCCACAGTTCCCTAGCCAGTTTGAAAGAACTACAGGTATTTTACATCTCACATGCCACTGTAACAGGCTTGAAGCCTGCATGCACCAGGTGTGTTTTCCTGATTTAGCTAGATGGCATAGCCCACTCAGGACCACCCCTATTTCCCAAATGGTAGCAGAGTACTTATGACCCCAGTGTTGCAGTAGAGAGGCACACTCTTCTACCTTCCCTCAGAGAATTAAAGGCAAGACAGAAGACACCTCATTCATCTCTAAGAACAGAAGCCAACACTCACCTTCCTGTTGATACCTCAGAGATACCAAAAAATTGTAGAATATTTCTTGAAAAAGATTATTGTGGGGATTCCTGGGCTGTGGAATGATAGTTGGGTCTCTAAAACCAAGAATTAGGCTGGGCCTGATGGTGCATGCCTTTAATCCTAGCACTTGGGAGGCAGAGGCAGGCGGATCTCTGTGAGTTCAAGGCCAGCCTGGTTTACATTGTGAATTCCAGAACTGCCAGAGCTATATCATGAGACCCTGTCTCAAAAAACAAGAACAAAAGCAAAAAGTCCCAGGAATTAGGATCCAGAGAGAACCTGGCAGAAAGCTGGTTACTAAACTTTTGGAAATAAATACATACTCAATGGGCACCTTCTAGAAATGAGTCAGGAAGGGTGTCCTTCTCTAAGTCATGCTGATTAAACTGCAGATTTCAGAATAAGTCACTGGTGTGAAGTCAGAGAAATGAAAATGAACGTAAGCACAAAACACCATCTATTTAATCAAGCTCGGTCGGCAAGAGAGAGAGTTAGCGTAGATGGGAGTCCAAGGTGAGACATCTCACACCTGGGAATTATCAGCCGCCAGGCTTCTTCCTCAGGGAAGGGATTGTCATGGCATGATCTTTATCTCCCGGAATGAATATTTTAAGCTCTTAAAAAGGAGTAATAACAAGGATTTCTTACTCCGTTGGTTCTTTAAGATTCACAGACATAATTAATAACAAGTGGCTTGCAACCAAACAATGTACTAGAAGCATGTGTGATTTCGAAGGCAACAGGGGTGCATGCAGTCACTGTCTCATTCGTAAAAGGAGTCAAGGTCCTTGCATCAAGTCAAGGATGGCCAACGAGGGAAGCTGTCAGTCTGCCACTGAGGATGTCGTGCCTATCCTGTGCATACACAGAAGCCTTTGCTCTGTGAAGTCCATCAGCACCTTTCTTCCCAAGTGAAGTCACTTAAGATAAATGAACTCTGCAGCTCCATTGATTGAGGTAAACCCCAACACACTAACTCGGCCTTCCAAGAATGCTAACACAAGACTGAAGGATCAGGCGATTAGCTGAAACTTTTACTTTTTTTTCCCCTGAAAAGGATTTGCTCAACTCAAATTAATTGCTGAGGGAAATGTTATTTTTGTTTTACTTTTTTTTTTTTTTAATTCAATGTGAGTGCTCTGCTGCACATGCATCTGCGAGCCAGAAGAGGGCATCAGATCCCCTTATAGATCGTTATGAGCCACCAATGTGGATGCTGGGAATTGAATTCAGGACCTGTGGAAGAGAGGCCAGTGTTCTTATCTCACCAGCCCCAGGAAATGGTTTTACGTTATTTTCCGTAAACTCACCACATTGGGGTTGAAGGACTGTGAGTAGCAGGAGCCACAGACAGTGTTGTTGGGCACTGTGGGCACTGGGCATAATTCTCGGCAACTCCCAGGTGACCTGTTCTGATAGCCACTCCATGGAAACAATGGAGAATTGTTTCCATGTTTGTGTTTCACCACTGTGAGGTTTAAAATGGTTCCCTTCCCGTTCCCTCTTATGGTTATTCACAGTCTTCTAAAATCGTCAAATTGAGCCAAGCTGCCCAAAAGACGAGTTTTAGGATCTGTTTGTCTATTCATCCATTTGTTGGCCTGGCCATTCGGTGCACGTTTATCAAGCGCCTCCGGGATGCCACACTCTAATGGGCACTGACAGGCAGGAAGAGTGTCCCCACGCTCAGGAAGCTGATTAGGAGTAGAGTGTGTCTGCAACACAGACAACTATGACACCAGGAAGAATCCAGCAAATGCTTTAAACAGGTTCAGTGAAAATCCTTCGGGAGGTCCACATATGATCAAGAGAGAGCAGAGAGCGCATCCAGGGGAGATGGCATCACTGGACTCTAGGGAAGGCATGGCCCAGGATGCCGACCGCTGTAATTGGAAGACGTGCCAACGCAGAGCTAGAAAACAGCACAAGGACAAACAAGCAACGCTCAAGGAGCGTGAGTCACTCCAGGATGGACATAGGGAAGTGTAGAGAGAAGTGGACGAGCTGATTGGGGGATCTATTCCTTCAGGCTTCTCGGTGCAGGGTTAGAGAGGTGCAGTTGATTTTCCTGGGTGCTGGAGGAGCTGTTGAACGTTTTTGAGCAGGAGAGACGACACAGGCAACCCTTTCTTTATCCAAGGGCTGGAATCCAGCTGCTGGCTGTACAGAGGAAAGGCTGCACCTCGCTCCATTAAACACTGTTGAGGTACTCACGAGATCCAGCAGCAGATTGCATGGGGGCGGGAGAGAGACACAGGCAGGTAACTGGCAGCGTGGTGATCCTCTCGGGAGAATCCAAGCACTTGTGCACATGCATGAGTCTGGACAGAGGGGGGCTGGATTAAGAATAATCTTTTTAAAAGGCAGAGTCAATCTCGTTGTTCTCCTGCTTAATGTCCAAATGGCCCTCACTGCATTTAGAACAAAATCCAAACTCCTTCCCACAGCCTAGCATAAACCCAACGTAACCTGGCCTAGCTTTGCTCTCACCTCATCTTTTAACACTCTGTGTTCCAACTTCAGCTCGTCAAACCCTTTCAGTCCCTCAGACCACCAAGTTCATTTCTGCCTCTGGGCCTTTGCGTGTCTTATAATCTCTGTCCATAACATTCTGCCCTCAGAGCTTCTCAGGGCGGGGCCCTTCTTAGTCAGGTCCCCACTGTCACCTCTTCTGAGAGGCCTTTCCTGAGACATCATGCATCGTCACATCCATTGGTCACAGACACTCTGCCATACGGTTTCCCTTTCTGTTGTTTTTCTCAGAATCACCGTATATAATCTATCGTAGGTCAGAGTTTAAGAGCACTAACTGCTCTTCCAGAGAACCTGGGTTCAATCCTCAGTATCCACATGACAGCTTAAAACTGTCTGTCACTCCAGTCTTTAAGAGACCCTCACACTCTCTTCTGGCTTCCACAGACAATGAGTGCACATGATGGACAGACAGACATGAAGGCAAAACGTCCATACACATGAAATGAAAATAGATCTAAAAACACAAAACAAAAACAAACCACAGCAACAACGGGGAAGAAAAGCACATTCCAGGTACTTGATAGTTAATCAATAACTGGGTAAGAGGGAGCTGTCCGTCAGGGAGTCTGGCTATGCATGTGGCCGCACGTAATACTCAGGTTAACTAGGCAAAAAGTACTTGGATAAGTAGGGCTAGAACTCAGGAAGGAGGCAGGCGGGGGGGTGGGGGACAAAGTCTGACATCATTGCACTGAGAGATGAAAAGTTGGGAGAAAGCCGCCCCACCTGCCGGGTCCTTGATCTGTCAGCCCCACCTGCAGGATCCCTGATCCTATCTGCAGCAGTTTAAAGCCTGTGGGACATTCATCCACTTTCTCCTTCCACACCCAAGCAAAAGCTACTTGTCTTATGGGGATCTTTCCGTACTATCTTCTCTGAAAGTAGTTTCTGCAGATCCTACTTTAGAATCCACAAAAATCTTCAGTGACAAAAATGGTGTAAAATATTAATAACTACCACTCACATGCACCAAACCCTGGGGTTTCACAGTGTCTCTCCATGAATGTATCCCATCGCCAGCTAAGATTGGAAGAAAGTGAGCCCCTGGCTTTGCAGAAAAGGAAACTGAGACTTGGACATATTAAATCGTCTGAAGGGTGTCAGGTGTGGTGTTCAAGTTTAGCCCGAGTGGCCCCAGAGTGTGTACTCAAGCACTTTGTAGGGTGTTCAGGGGGATGGAGTGGGGGACAGATTCTTCTTTCTGATGGGACTATGACTTTTGGAAACAACCAGAAGCTCTGGTACACAATCTGGCTCTGTGATCTCAAAGGAGTCCTGGCTCAACAGCCAGACAAAGGAATGCAAGGGCTGCTGGTCTTGTTCTGTGAAGAGCTGCACGTAGTGGGGGCTTAATTTTTCCCTCCCTTTCTTCTGTAGTAAGAGACAGAAGCAATTCTTGATTTCTTCAGGCTTCAGGTATCTGTCAGAAAGCTCCCACATCCGGGGCCTCTCCTTATGACTCCTATTCTTATATTTAAGCATATTTTATAATGTGTTGCCATTTCCACAATGAAGACTGCGGGGGCGGGGCTGGGGTAGGGTGCTTAGGAGTTACCTTCTCTGTAAGAGGAACTAGAGAAAAAATGAAGTGTAGAGCTTGGTTCAAAACATTCGTTCCCCACTCTTTGAAGTCTTGGCCTTAGGCAAATATCTGAGTGTAGATTTCCTCATTGTAAAATGAGAAACTGTTCCTCAGTTTCCTGCATCACAGAGCCATGCTGAAGCGCAAACCATGGCCCATAAAAGGCCTCTGCAGAGCATAAAGTTATACGTAGTTGCAGAGAACCTACTACCACTGTCTTCATCCCAAAACACGAGTGTCCTCTCTAGAAGACCTAAGCCAGTCCTTGTGTCCTAGTTGGAATTACCTGAGTCAGACCCATGCCTCTGCTCTTTCCTAGAAACAGACCTCAATCCTCAGCGTTACCCTTGGCTCAGTGTACCTGGTGTTCCTGCTTAAACAAAGTTGATGTTTGCCCTGACTGATATGGTAGTCACTGGCCACACATAATCATTTATGTAAATAATTAGGATGAAATTAGATATTAAAATTCAATATCTTAGCCACACTGCCTTCATTTTAAACATTTAAATAGTCCAATGTGGTCAGTGGCTACCATATTGGACAGTACATATAGGGAATACGTCCATGTTTGTGAAAAGAGTTCTATTAAGCATAACCTTTCCATTTGTTGTGAGCCTATAGCTATAATAGAATCCAGCATGCTTGCTCCTCAGTTAACAGATACCTTCCATTTACTTTTCATTGGCTACTTTTTCTCACTCCTGTCATAAAATACTGAATAAAAGCAACTGGAAGAAGAGCTGTTTGAGGGAACAGCATCCATAATAGTGGGGGAGGGGAGGTGGCAGCTGGAGCGTGAGAAGCTGGTCATAGTGTCTGCAGTGAGGAAGCAGACACGTGAGTGCTGATCACAGTACATCTGCAGTGAGGAAGCAGACACGTGAGTGCTGGTCACAGTACATCTGCAGTGAGGAAGCAGACTCGTGAGTGCTGGTCACAATGTCTGCAGAGAGGAAGCAGACTTGTGAATGCTGGTCACAGTGTCTGCAGTGAGGAAGCAGACACGTGAGTGCTGGTCACAGTGTCTGCAGTGAGGAAGCAGATTCGTGAATGCCAGTCACAGTGTCTGCAGTGAGGAAGCAGACACGTGAGTGCTGGTCATAGTACATCTGCAGTGAGGAAGCAGATTCGTGAATGCCAGTCAGTGTCTGCAGTGAGGAAGCAGACACGTGAGTGCTGGTCACAGTACATCTGCAGTGAGGAAGCAGACACGTGAGTGCTGGTCACAGTACATCTGCAGTGAGGAAGCAGACTCATGAGTGTTTCTGTTTGCCATGTGTTTTTCTTTCTTCTGAGACCTCAAGGACAGTGTCACCCACATTCAGAATGGGTCATCCCTTTTCAGTTAACCCTTTCTGGAAACACCCTTACAGAAGAAGTATGTTTTCCAGCTAACTCTAATTTCAGCTGACTTCTGTCGAATTGACATGATCAACCATCAGGACTTAAGACTAATCCATAGAATAGCAAGGACATTAGCCATTGTCTTCCAAGGTCCTGATTTTTAACATGAGGAGGCTTAAGCCCGAAGTGATGAGTTTGCCTGCTCCAGGCCATGCATCTGTCCACTGGATCCCCACTACTGTTCTCAAAGTGTCAGGGTGAGTGGCAGAGGCTTCTGTCCCTCTTACTGAACTCCTGATGCCCTCTGCTCAGGAAGAAACGTTGCTTGCGACACAATTCTCACTCAGGCTGCCCGCTTTCCCAGTGGGCTTCCTTCCTCACTCCTGCCCACATGTGGCCGCTGAGCTCCTACCATGTCACTGTGAAGACAGGCTGGAAGGTGAAGGCACCCACCTACCATGTCACTGTGAAGACAGGCTGGAAGGCGAAGGCACCCACACTCTTGCCTGGGCACCTCCGCGCAGTCACATGTGCCCTTCTCGGCTGGCTGCTTAGACAACTGGAGGTTTCAGTGACTTGGAACTGGAATAAATTCCCCAGACCCAGCTCCATCCCCTGAAACTGGCCTTCCTCCTCTCCACACGTAAGTTCAAACCATAAAATAGGGAACCATGATGTAAAATGCCAGGACGTTTGGGGTGGGATTGTTGTCCTATCCTAGGAGTCAGGATCACATCCAGTGTGGGTATAAAAGGCTTTTGTATTGAGATCTTGGCACATAGTAGGTGCCTGGTGGGGTGGGTTTCATTCTTTTCTTCCTCAATAGACCACTTCTATTCCGACCCTCATCAACTGCTGATGATCAACACAACATTTTCGATTCCTTTCAGTTGCTAAAATCTCAAAGTAGTGTTTCTTAGAACTTCTTATCCCTAAAAGTAATCCTCACTGAGAGTCCACAAGCAAATGACCAGTGTACTGCGAGCAATAAAGAGATGAGAGCCAGTCATGGTAACTCTCGGGAGGCAGAGGCAGCCAGATCTATGTGAATCAGGATAGTCTGGTCTATATAGCCGAGTTCCAGAACTACAGAGAAAGACTGTGTCTCAAAAATGAACAAATGGAAAATAAAAAGAAAATGACATAAAAGTCTATCATGAAGACACTGAGTGTCGTGTTGGTATAAAACCACATCAGGAGATAACAGCTCACAACATGTTGAATAGTAGATATGCCAGAAACATTACTGTTTGGCTACTCTGGCCTTCCAACATCTATCTGGGCTGACTACCTGTAGGGCCCATTCTTCATGGAAAACTGGATGTTGGGGCCTAAAGGAGATTAACTGATTATTTGAGGATGAAATGTACTTACAGGCAGAGCTGAGTCCAGGCTTTGGAGAACTATTTATTCAGTTGGGGGAGGGCTCCAGAAGAAAAAAATAAAAAGAGTTTAACTTCCTTAGGTGAGGTTCCTCAGAAGGAGCCCATGAAGGTGACAGGCTCTGAAGTCTAGGTGACACTGGTTACCTCCATTTCTGGGAGTTCTGTGGTGATGGTGTGTATGTGTAGTGATTTGAGGGGAAAGCAACACAGAAAGATTTTGGATACCGGAGGCTATTGCGTCAGATGGCTTTATTACCTCATCTTCTATGGGGTGTGGTAAATAAGCCTCGAGGGAGCAGAGGCCTCAGAAGATGCTGTGAGCCTCTTCCTCTGAAGAAAGGCTTTCCACTTCTACATGGATGGTGCTTGCAGTTGTTTCCCACTTCACAAGGGAGCACCAGCTTCTGGTTTTCCCCTTTAAGAATATCTGTTTTATTTTTATATTTTTGTGTGAATGTGTGTGTGTGTGTGTGTGTGTGTGTGCGTGCGCGTGCGCGTGCGCATCTGCTCACAAGTGTGCACATGGATGCAGGTGCCCAAAGTTAAGAGCCGCCTGATACAGGTGCTGGGAACAAAACTCTGGTCCTCTGCAAGAAGTTTACCACTGAGCCTCTCCACCCACCCCACCCCCAGCCCCATTTTTCTCTCATTTTTCACAAAAAGCAAACCGCTCCTAGCCTTCCGTCTCTCAACACCCACCAACTCCAACAAGTGGATTTTCGAACCCCATTGGCTGTGGTAATCAGTTCTTATACAGGAGAACTCATAGACAGTATGAAATTTAGGAAATCGGTTTTTGCAGAGAAGCGCTTTGCTCTTGTTTAACTTCCTGAGCCCAAGCTGCTTCTTCTTCTTATTCTTATTCTTCTTATTATTATTCCTACTGCAATAGCAGTAACATCCATAGGTTTAGGAAGAGCCTTCTCTACCCTGGCCTGTTTTTCAGAAGCATAGATAACTTCCAACATATCCTAATTGAGCTGACATTTCACACATATTTGGTCTATGCCTAAGGGAAATTTAGGAGGGAGAGACAAAATGGAACCCATTCATTTATTTCTGAGTCAAGTAAAAGCCATGAGAAAAACATTTCACTTAAAAAAAAAGAAAAAAAAAAAAAAAAAAAAAAGCTCAACAATTAATGGGACACAACTCTTTTTTTTTTTTTTTTTTTTTTTTTGCATCAAGCTCATCATATAACTGGCCCTCCATGAGAGAATCAATGCCTAACTCTGGGGAAGAAGGGAAGTGGGTAGAGGAATAATGAGACCAGAAGTGGAAGCAGGTAGTGTTCTTGCCCTGGGAGCACACCCCTCCCCCCCAGCAATCTCAGGAGCCAATCTCTCCTTCTCCTAAGGCAGAGAGAGCTCTCTTATCTAAAGTAGCAGTGCTGGTAACCCAGCAGGTCCGTCTGCCTTTCTGCTTAACTGCTGGCTCTCTGTTTCAAATTTAAGGTTCCACATAGTTCTGACAACTGCACTTTGGGATCGTATGTGCAAGTCACAGACACACAGAACCATAGTGGCCTCCTGTGCGCCCTCTCTGCGGCTGAGCTTGCCCACCCCTCCTGTGCGCCCTCTCTGTGACTGAGCTTGCACACCCCTTTCCTAAGAAAGCTCTTGCATTTCAAACTTTAGATATGCTAATGAATCCACCTCCCCTGCCAGTGCCCTATCTTTGTAAAGAGTCTAGACTGTCTTCTCTAGACCTACTACTTCTCCTAGACCTCAGTCATAGGATGGCCACGCTTAAGGGCAAAGCACCATGATCAGGTCATCTCTGGAGACAGGTAGCCTCGAGAAACTTTTTCTGAGGGGGAAAGAAAAGAAAGACCAGGCCTGAAGACAATTTTCCATGAATGCGAAGACTCCACGAACATCCTTGTGATGGTGGCTGGTGGAGCCTGTGGCTGGAAATATCCAGTTAGTCTCAGTTTCAGCAGACCTTTACTGCTTTTTATGTCAGGTGTTATGTTCAACGAAGTGTCTGCCTGAAGATACCAATTTGAGAGCCATCTGTTGGTGAGCAGCAACCAAAGCTTTGCAAAACCACCCATAGAGAGCATGTTGAATGAAAAGAAAGTTTTAGGGTGGAATTTGGGAAATCTTTGATATTTAATTTAAAAGGCAGAAGCTGAGAAAAGGTGAAAGAGGGGAGGAAAAAAGTTAGAGTCCCTGAAGGCATTGAGGAGTCCATGACGCAAACCTTCCAAAGAAGGCAGGCAAGATGCAAGCAGGAAGATGTAGAGTGGAAAGCAGGCAAGACGCAGGCCAGGAGGCAGGCAAGACCCAGGCTGGAAAATAGATAAGATGCAGGCTGGAAGACAGGCTAGAAGTCAAGATTCGGGCTGGAAAGCACCTCATAGGTTTGCCTGAAGCCATTTGGTTCTTTAGCCAAACCAGTTTCTATGGAGTAGAGTGGGTGTGATTTTGCATGAACCTCTTGAGTGCTGGGACTACACTTTTCAATTCTTTTTTTGTTTGTTTGTTTGTTTGTTTTGTTTGTTTTGTTTTTCGAGACAGGGTTTCTCTGTGTAGCCCTGGCTGTCCTGGAACTCCCTCTGTAGACCAGGCTGGCCTCAAACTCAGAAATCCACCTGCCTCTGCCTCCCAAGTGCTGGGATTAAAGGTGTGCGCCACCACTGCCCGGCCACTTTTTAATTCTTGCAGTAGCTTCCCTGGGTGCCTAGTGGTTAGGACTCAGATATCTCAGATTCTTCCACGCGCACACTCTACTTTTTGCTCCTTTGCCTCATCATCTCTCCGCCTCTTCCACATTCAGTGAACACATTGCTCACTGGTTTCTAGTCCGTGACGCCTCCACTTTCTCAAAGGTTTCCTGTAGCCTTTACACGCTGATTTCCCCAGCACTGCTCACCTCTCTAAAGTTATCCTTGTAGTTAGCCCTGGACATTCCAACCTTGCTCTCTCACAGACATCTTCAGCCAAGAACAAACAAGCAAAACAAAAGAACACAGAAAAAAGCCACGTTCACTTTATTTTAGAAAGGCAGAATCACCACCCAGATTCCCTTTCCCACCACCTTTCATCCAGTCCCCCAAGGTAAAAAACAAACAAACAAAAAACAAAACTCTTATACTAGCGATTTGAGTTCTTTCCTCTCTTAATTTCTACACCCAAATACTCTCCGAGAGCCTGTTGAATTTATCTGAGGAAGATCTCCAATTTCGTCATGCTTTCTCTCCACATAGCGCTGCATACCTCTTGGAGGACACACTTCACCTTACTTCATCTTTTCGTAACCCTAGTAACTGGCTTTTTATCTCATCACATTTTATCGGTGGAAGGAATGCTAGGACCTTTTGCTGTTTGCCTCCCCTCTCCCGGCCCCTCCCCACCCCTCCTGACCTTAACGGCTGCCAACCCAGTCCCTTAGTGGTTGACATGCGACTTTTGTTGGAAGAAGATTAAGTGCATAAAACCAACTATTTCTGATTTTTCTCTTCCTTCATCCTCCAGCAGAGAAAACCAGTTATCAGATAAGAAGGACCCATCACCTCCTCTTCAGGGGATGGAGGTGGGGGACAATCACAGGGGAGCAGTCATGCCTTGGCGAGCACATGATACCCCCTTCCCCTCCCCCCTCAGTGGAGCTCAGAATAGGAACCCAGTATCCACTGAACAAATAAATAAGAGATATAAACAAGAGTGTGGATGCTGAGGAGAATTTGAAGAACCTGTGTCAAAGAAGAGCCAGTCTCATGCCATCATTGAGGACATTTTAAAGACTGTTTAGGAAGACTCATTTCAACATTGAACCTCCAGTTAAAGCTCTTTAGTAGGGAGAGTCTAGCCTGTTGGTCCCCAAATGACAGTGTTGGCTATAGATATTACTTAAATAATAATACTATATCCTATTTAGTATTATTAATTAATTTATCTAATAACAAATTAATAATAATAGATTATATTTAAATAAGAGTAGCTATCTCTGGGACAGACATGTTCTTTAAAAGGATCCTCCAGTCATGAAGAGACCCCATCCCCTTTGAGACTCATCCTGGCCACCTGGGAGGGGAGAATAGCTCGGTTAACTTAACCAAATCCTCCCTTAGGCATGCTTCGGTGGTTTGGTTCTGAGTATTTCCCCAGGCACAGAGGTCCTCTGCTCTTGGCATGTTTTCATGGTACAAGAAGCCAAGGACCTCTAGCTATATTAAGGAATCAAAAGCGGTGCATTAAGCCTCTGTCTGTGCATCAGGACAGTGAGAGCCGGGAGGACGACTTGATGAGTCACCTTATAAAAGGTTTCCTAATCTGCCAAAGCAGTTATTTATTTATTTTTCATGCTCTTAAATTAATCACCTAATATATTTTTAAGGCCTGTCCTTGAGAAAGCTTCCTGTCCTCTTTCCAGATTCCTTAAAAGCATACTCTTCTTCAAACTCGGGTGCTCTGTGCCCAAGGACCTCACCTGCCAAGGATGCTTCTAGGAAGGAACCTTGTAAACAGCAGAAAAATGGGGTAAAAATCCTTAGTTCCCATTGCTCTTCTCTTGTACAAATCCAACCCCAGGGGGGAAAAAATCTACAGAGGCTGAGAAGATACTTTTTAAAATGCACTGTCCCGCATGCTACCATCCAACAAAGATTATATATGTGGTAAGTGTGTGAACATGAGTAGAGGCACATGTGTGTGCCTATGTATCTGTGGGGTCCAGTGTTAGATTGCGGTGTTAGGGTGTTTGTATGTGGGGGGCATGTTATTCCCTGTAGAATGGAGCATGTATCAGACACACAATAAAGACATCATACTTGATAAATATTGCAGGCTTTACAAAGAAGACTGCAAGCCCTTCCATTGCAGGGAGGGTTGAGGGCAATCTATTGTAATGGGGACTCAGAGAATTCACCGCGAGTGGGGTTCTGCTCCCAGGCTTGGCATTTAGTAACAATGAAGGTTGTTTTTATTTTTAAGTTAGTTATTTGTTGAGGTCTCAGCTTTCTTCTCTTGAATGGGGAGGACTGTTGTAAGGATGACCTCAGAAAGTGCGCGTAGGATGCTCAGCCAAGTATGTAAGGAGTGCTGCTCCTCTCAGGAGGAGAAGTGACTTCCTCAAGCTGCACAACTGGCTAGAGAGCAACCTGAAAAATAGCCAGATTTCCTAACTCTATGCACGTGTCTTCTGCTCGACATCACAACTCTGGCCCAGGAAAGAATGCAGAACAGGTAAAAGTAGAATTTAGTTCAGATCTGGGTATTAAGGTGCTCAAGAGGGGGGAAATTTTTTAAAAAATCATATTACTTTATTGATAAGTACCATGCACCAGGCACACCCTCCATTCCACGCTGGAGAAGGTGTTCACCTTCCCTGGAGCACCCCAGGGTTCTATTATTAATCCCTGTCTTAGAGAGGGAGAGTGAAGGTTAGGCAGCAAGGAAAACATGCACAAACCTCAGTCTGTGTGCAGAGCCCAAGCCCAGTGTGCCCCACGGAGGACAGAACAGGAATGCAGACACCGAGGAGCAGGGTAACAGGAGCCAGATCAGTCTGCATTGGATGGCCCTTTGCCACAGCCTCTCTCAGTGGCTGCTGTTTCCAACCCATCTGTGGAGGAGGATAGTATGCTTTGAGTGGATAGAGCTTGTTTCCCTGGGTAGGAGAATCTGGGAAGACAAATGAAGAACCCGTTTTACCAACCTGTTCAAATTCCATAGAACCAACTCTGAATGCACCTTGATGTCAGGGAAAGGTGCTTTATTTCCAGAATGAAAAGCCAAATAGTCCAGGAATGATAAGATCACCCTAGTTCTTCTTATGAACTCCTAGAAGTCATCTTTGTTGGTATAAATGAGATCATTTAGCCTAATTAGTTCCAAGCTTAATTAGCAGTAATTATCCCAACATGGGAGTAATATCCGAGCAGGAAGTGCCGAGTCCTCGATTAGATAGATCTCTAATTGGTGTTACAATATTGTAATTAAAGCGTGTTTGTACGCCTCTGCCACAGCACGCGATTTGTTTCATGTCTGATTAAACAGGGAGGAACTGTAGCCTTTGAAGGGGCCAGAATTTTAGATCTGACTCATGTGACATATTAATCCTGTGACTAAAGAGATTTGGGACCTGCTTTTGTGGTCAAGGTGAGCGTCAGGCATGCTGGGGGAAGGACGTATTCTTCCACGGTGGGTCTGCTCATCTCTCTCTCTCCCATGGTGCATGTGCAGAAAACGGAAGTATTTGATTGGAGGGTCACTTCGTAAGGCTTGCATTTTTAGAGAAAACCTTTTTTTTTTTTTTTTGAGACAGGATTTCTCTGTGTAGCCTTGGGCTGTCCTGGAGCTCACTCTGTAGACCAGACTGGCTGAAACTCACAGAGATCCCCCTGCCTCTGTTTCCTGACTGCTAGGATTAAAGGTGTGGGCGACCACCACCCAGAGAGAAAATTCTTGATCTAACTCAATGAAGGCTATAAAAAGAGTAATGGCAGCTATCATTTATTGAGTATTTACTACAAGCCAGAAGCTGTGCTAACTGCTTTAAATATCAACACTCATTAAAACTTCAGAGGAATCCCCTGAGATAGCTTATTATAATCCCCATTTCAAAACAAGGACCTAAAAAGGAGGAAGTGGCTTTCTCCGGTTAACTCTAGGTTATCCCTCTGGCTGTGAGTGAATGTCACCCTTCAGACTAGTTCTGATTCCCAGACCAAGTTAGCTCACACAGGCAGGCAAGGTTAGCTTCCCAGAACAGACCAGATTAATTCCCAGAAAGAGACAAGGTTCACTCATCTATATAGACCAAGTTAACTGATCCGTGCCAACCAGCTTAGCTCCCTGAAACATACCAGGTAGTTCCTCCATACAGACCAGGTTAGCTCCCTAATACAGATCAGGTTAGCTCACCCATGTAGACCAGTCTAGGTCCCTGATACAGTGTTGATATTTAGAGACCGGGTTAGCAAATGCACACAGAGCAGACTAACTCTTCCATGTATACCAGGTTAGCTCCTCCGTGCAGATCCTTGCTATTCTTTCACACTCTTTTCTGTTGTCCCCACAAAACCATGTTATCTCTGTTCCATTGCTTCCTGTGTGCCCAGCACCTAACAAAGTGCTAGCAAGACAGTGATTGTCAGCAAATGAGAACCCACATACTAGTCACCTGCCTTATTGGATTCAAACCCGGGTCTGGCGGCTCTCTGGTCTGGTTCCTGTTCTTCCTTTCACGAGCAACAAACCTAACATTGCATTTCTGGGTAGCACAAAAATAATAAATATGTGTCTGGGGGAAGGGTGGGAGAGTGGAAGTCTTAATATTTCAAAATGCTGTCTTAAAACCTTTTAGGAGATCCTTTAACTTCTCATTTGTGTTTATCTGCTTAGCGCTTCAACTGTATGTTACAATTTAGGGATATTTTTTAACCCATATCTAATAATTGGTAATTGAATCTAATAGCCCTGAGAGACTTGGAATAAACCAGATAGAATTGATGTGTCTGCACATCACCGCAGATGAGAGTCTGCAGAGTCGTTAAATGTACCTCACATTCTCCAAATCTGTACTTCAGGCATCAGTAATGACAGTTTTTGACATGTTTCAAGAATATTCAGTTTTCATGATCAGTGACACAAAATTCTCAGGAATTTTTCCCACATTGATTTTGCTAGATGTTTAAATAAATATGTTAGCTGATGCATTGTGGAGGAAGAAGAGGCTGGATCAGGATGGAGGTAGGAGATTTTAAAGCCTGGAAATCACTGTTCTTAATTTTTTTAAAATTATTCAGCTTTTCTCCTTGCTGAGTCAGCTATCTCTTGTGGCTGATGTTGCTGTGCTGGGTTTTCCGGGCTTGCTGGCCGTGGCTTTCAGGCAATTCTCCTGTCTCTGCCTCTCATCTCAACATGGAAGCACTGAGGTTACAGATGAGAAGCAGCACCACGTTTGGCTTTGTATGTGGATCCTGGGTTGGCTGTCGAGCTCAACAGCAAGCATCTTTACCTGTGGTGCTGACTCCTGCAAGTCACTGCTGTTTAATCTCCGTCCCCAATGAAATGTATCTAGAGACTAGGGAATTCGATGATAACTTTTGTTTATTTAAAACATTTACTTATTTTTATTATGTGTTGCTTAGGATGCCCCCAAACTCCTGGAACCAGACAATTTTTGCTTCAGATTCTCAAGTAACTGGGACTATATAGTTGGACACCACTACACCTACCTAAAACCACATTTTCTCAACAATGAATAATGAAATCTGGTGTGTGTGTGTGTGTGTGTGTGTGTGTACTATCAAGATCCAAAGATCCAAGGAAAAATGAAATCACAAAATTTTCAGGAAAAGAAAGAAGGAAGGAAGGAGGGAAGGAAGGAAGGAAGGAAGGAAGGAAGGAAGGAAGGAAGGAAGGAAGGAAGGAAGGGGGAAGGAAGGAAGAAAAAACCTCCTTATATGGATCCTAATTTATAATACATACATGTATTTAAGTAAGCAAACATACAAGTAGCTATAGTACATCATTTAGAATGGAAGACAAGAAAGGATAATTTTTAAAAAGACAAGGTTACAGAGATTGCTCAGCAGTTAAGAGCACTGGCTGCTCTTCTGGGGAACCAGGATCCAATTCCCAGCATCCACATGGCAGTTCACCACTGTCTGTAACTCCAGTTCTGGGAGATCTGACACCCTCTGCTGGCCTCTGCGGGCACTGCATGCTCCTGCTACACAGACAGGTGATGTGTCTGTCTCATATAATCAGTCATACAATCAAGTTAAATCAAAGAAATTGGAAGCAGAATGCCTAGCACTGAACTCACATAGGCGTACACTTCCTGTAAGTTATCTGATGCTCTCAGGGTGTAACAGGTTGTCACTGCAGAATACTTCCTTAAACAAGATGCCCACGCTGGATTCCATCAGTGGCTGTTACCTGCTAGGAGACCTGGATTTCAAATTGTATTTCACACTGACTATTCCTGTGAGAGGCAGTTCTTTGTGAGCACTACTAAACTTACTGCATTTTGTTCTATAAATGAGGATTTTAGGTATTCAAACTATAGCATGCGAACACTGTTATAAGTATGTTTTAAATATAAGTTTGAAAACGCTTGCCGGGCAGTGGTGGCGCACACCTTTAATCCCAGCACTTGGGAGGCAGAGGCAGGCGGATTTCTGAGTTCGAGGCCAGCCTGGTCTACAGAGTGAGTTCCAGGACAGCCACAGCTATACAGAGAAACCCTGTCTCGAAAAACCAAAAAAAAAAAAAAAAGAAAACGCTGAGACCACCTAAGAATGCTGATTTTTGTTTGTTTGTTTGTTTTGGTTCCTGAATTTCAAAGAGCAGTGTGCCAGGAATCTGCAAACACCAAGAGATTGTTTGTTTGTTTGTTTTCATTCAACATCATAATTCTGAGTTGTATCATTGTTGATGAATAAACATACTTTTTAAAAGATGTATGTAAAAAATATATATATATGTGAGTATATTGTTGCTGTCTTCAAACACACCAGAAGAGGGCATTGGATCTCATTACAGATGGTTGTAAGCCACCATGTGGTTGCTAGGAATTGAACTCAGTACCTTTGGAAGAGCAGTCAGCACTCTTAACCACTGAGCCATCTCTCTAGCCCCATACTTTTTAAATAAAAATAAATAAAAATGCATTTAATAATATAAAGATTAACGTCTTAGTAGATATATACTTGCACAAAGTATTAAACTCACAAGAAAAGTAAAGAGTCCCATCTTCCATTACAATAAGTGGGTTCCCTATCCTCTGTGCATATTTGATCAGGGGAAGTATCAGCTACTGAGCTCGGTCTCTTGCGGGCAAGCCCTTTAAAACTATCTCATACTTCCCCCCCCCCCCCCCCAGCCAATCTATAGGTATTAGCTTGACTGGAGAGGGAGCCCAGGACCTTTGCCTTCTAGACAAGTGCTGTATCATTGAGCCACACCCCCCAACTTTTGAGGGAACAGCATAGTTCACACTGAGCTTACAGGTATATTAACTCACTCTGTAGTCTGGGCAAACACAGAGAGTGAGCATGAGACACTCACTACACAGAAACCAAAAGCACAGAAGCTCCTAAAGACGTTTTTCTTGCAAAGCAATTGTGAACCATTGTGTTGACACCTGGCATCTAGGGGTGCATTTAGATCCAGTGCTAATAAGAGGTACCACTGCTCTTGTGCCAGTGGCATCATCCAGGGTGGGCTCTGAAGTTTGTAGGGTTTAACTTCAAGATGATGTTTCTAGATGTTTCTCTCAATACTGGCCATAATGAGGCTGAGTCGAAAGGTTATGATCACTGTTAGCAACTTCACGCGCTCCTGGTGTCCTGTCATTGGAGGAGTGAGGTGTGAGGGTAAAGATGGGTCTCAGGAATCTATTACCATCACAGGGAAGTGTCTGTTTATACAGAGGCCATCCTCATCGCATTGTTTTATGGAGCCAGAGCTTGATGGAGTCATAGGGAGCTTTTCTGAGCACAAAAATATACACACAGCTTTCTGCAATAATTACATGAAAATTTGGGGGTGTGGCTCTTGAATAACCACATTAGTAAAATAGTTGGATTTGCATTTTGACAAGTAACCACGTGGGTTAAATTCATGGCAATTTGAACATGTTAGGGCACCCACACAGCACACTAGCCAAGGTCATTGTCAGATTATAGTTATGTTTAGGACTTATTGAGACCTGAAGATGCTACTGTAACTTTAATTTTTTCAAACCTTATTTTTAATGATGGTCTTTAAATGCTTTAATATCCCTTTTAGCCCACCACCCACCAGAGGTAGTAGGAAAGAAAGGATGGGGGCGGGGGATAGGGTGGATCTGATTAGAAGGGTTCTTTGAAGCAACTCCGTCTGTGTTGTCTGGAAATTGGCAGTTCCGTTCACAGGTTAGCAGTGGCAGCTCGATCCACTCACAAACACTTCAGGGACACACCAGCAGTCCAGTTTGGTAGAGTCAGGATAGCAAACTCGAGTCAGCAGCGGCACTACTACCTAGCAGAGACAGCCAGGCCTTAGCCTTGGCACAAGTCAGCAGGAGGGGCCAGGAGGAATTCCAGGAGACATTCTCCGCTGTGCCTCGCTCAGCGAAGCAAAGATCAGTGAAGACTCAGTGAAGAAGACCTGAGACCAACAAGCACTGCACAGCTAGCTCTATAAGCAAACGTAGCTTAGCCCCCATCACTGTCCACTGAATTCTATTTATATACCTCCAAACATCACGTGTTCTCCACGGGTCTCGCCTCAGCATGTGAGTCTGTCTCAGCTGACGTCACTGTCCATCAGCCTGAGTCTGAGGAAGCAGCAAGAAACTGCATCACGCCACCAGAAGTTTTTTGGTGCGTTTCACTTCTATGGAGTCCCAACAAATGGAGCTCATCTATACAACCGACTTTCCAAAGAACCCTTAAGTTTCCACTTCATGCTACCCTTAGGAAGCTGGGGTGGTCTAGTGGTCCTAAATTATCTCGCTTATATATCAGATATCTGCTTGCTATCCCTGTGGCTTTTTGTTTCACCCGTGGCTCTCCATGGATAGAATTTGACTCCAGAATCTGATATTTCTTTTGTAACTACAGAAAGCTCTCATGGCTGAGCAAAGCATGATCCCTCTATGGAATAAAAAGGGGTGAATGCAGCAGAATGCTCTGGAAGCATCATGTCAGTTCAGGGTAACTTTTTTATTTTTATTTTAAATATTCTTTATAATTTTAGTTTTATTTATAAAGTATTATAAAATATTTAATCATTATATATATTATTATTAATAATAAATCAAATGTTTAAAATATCTTTTAAAATATTTAAAATACTTTTATTTTTAAAATTGTTCCATTGTGTGTACAAGTGTATTTTGTGTCTTAATTTTTGGCTTGGAAAATATGACTGCTGAAATAGACTGGTTTTAGGTTAAACACTTTTTACACACACACTTTTTTTTTTTTAAAGAGAGAGAGTGTAAACAGTTTAGTTTCTTTTCTTTCTTTTTTTTGAGGCCATATTTATGTATGTATGCATGTATTTATTTATTTATTTATTTATTTATTTATTTATTTATTTATTATATGTAAGTACACTGTAACTGTTTTCAGATACACTAGAAGAGGGTATCGGATCTCATTACAGATGGTTGTGAGCCACCATGTGGCTGGGATTTGAACTCAGGACCTTTGGAAGAGCAGTCAGTGCTCTTACCCGCTGAGCCATCTCTCCAGTTCTACACACACACTTTTAAACACGCAAATCTTTTTAAAGGCCAAGTTTTTGATTTGTTATGTAGACCTTAATTTCTGGTTTTGTTTTATTGAGTCGAGGTTTCTCTGTGTAGCCCTGGCTGTCCTGGAACTTTGTAGACCAGGCTGGCCTCACACTCAGTGCTGGGATTGAAGGCGTGCGCCACACCCAGCTCTAGATCTTAACTTTTCAATTTGTGTGGATATGCTGGGCCAGCTGCTGTTTAATGCCACTTTGGGAATTTTTTGATCCTACCACCAGAGCTTTTGAAAGATTTGTGGATTGTATGTGCTGTGTATGTATGTTTAAATGTCTTCATGACTCTAATCCTGAATATGACTATAACCAAAATGATGACTCAAACCCTGACTGTACTAGTCAGGGTTCTCTAAAGGAACAGAACTGAGAGGGTAAATATATGTTAAAAAGGGCTTATTGTATCGACTCCTAGGTAGCCCAACAATGGCTGCCTCCCACTGGAGAGGTGGAGAATCTATAACTCCAGAAGGTTGGATGTCTTAGCAGTCCAGATCTGATGCTGGAGGTCTGGAAGATTCTATTGTCTTCTGTTTACAGTGGAACCCTGAAGAAGTTAATTCTGTATCAATAACAGAATGTTGAATAGATGAACGTGACAGCGAGAGTGAAGGCAAGTAGGCAAAATACAGTTTTCTTCTTACGTGACCTTTTATCTAAGCTACCACCAGAGGTTGGGGTGGGTCCTAATGTCTCAAACAATCTGATCATGAAAATCCCTTGTGAGAGGGAGTGCCTAGCTATTTGCATTTTAGCTGATTCCATATGCACTCAAGTTAATGATCAATATTAGCTCTCACAGTCAAATATTTTAAAAATGTAAGTTGGTCCCCAATACCACACCCTCCAACTTTCACTAAATTTAAACTTAAAATTTTTCCCTCTCTGAGGCCTTAATACAATTTTAATTCTTTTTTTTTTCTCAAGCTATACCCTCTTGACATTCCCAAGCAGTTGTGTTGTTGTTTGTTGTTGTTCTTGAGACAGGGTCTCTTTATAGCCCTGATTGGCCTGGAACTGAGAGATCTGCCTTCCTCTGCCTCCCAAGTGCTGCGAATAAAGGCATGCACTCTGGGCTTCAACCCTAGCTGTAGCTCTGGCTCCTTCTCCAGGTTCAGCTCCGGCTGCTCCGGCTCCAGACAGGTTTTCTCTGCTGTCACAGTATGTCTAAGGGTCAGTTTTTCCCTCTTGCTGGCTAGTGGCTGCATGACTTCAGTTCCTCCCTTAGCTGATAAATTTGGCTCAGCTGTCTTTAGAGCGGGGCCTGCTGGTGACGGGGTTACCTGCCTCCCTCCCCACTGTGTCATATGCTCTGCGTATATTAGGCATTCCAAAGATGGCTGTTGAATTGAGGAGAGTTTGTGACAGTCTGCATGTATCACTTTTTTCCCCGGGCCTTCAAGCTGAAGAAAACCTTTTGGGACTAACTCCTGTCAGACTTCACTTTCCACCTGGTTTGTGTCACTGATTTGCATACTTAGATTCTTAATTGTCCCATTGATTCCTTCTGAAGTATAAGGAAAGGGTACCAAGACCTGGAGTTGGGAAATTTGGTTCCGCCTCTGCTAAGTTTCTACGGGTGGGACAGTCATTCAGCTCCTTTAGGTTTTGATTTTTAAAGTTTTAATCTGTGAGATGGAAGGAAGGGCAGAGGGATGAACCAATATGATGCTTAAAGTCTTCTCTAGACTCAGAATTCTGATTTTTGGTTCAATCTCTAGTACCGCCAGAGGGGAAATTCTGATTTAGGGTATATTGGTTCCCTGAAGAGGTCATAAACTTCTCCAAAGCAGACTTCTTTTTCTGCCATGTGAAAGAGAAAAGCCCTGGGCATAGATGATGTTTAATAGATTCTTCAGATCTGACTGCTACTCCCTCTAATAAGGAAGTTATGCCAGTGGAGGGGCCTCTTACAATCCCTGCTATCCCACAGGGCCTCTTGGATCCAGTCTAGGAAACGCTGGTTACCTGGGGCCGCCTCACAGTGAGACTCCTGTGCAGGGCACACCTAAGAAAGGCTTTGCCTTTCTGAGCCGTTGTGTTTATGGTTGGTGCTGCTTTCCTCAGGAAGATCATTACCTTGCAAGTAATGAGAGCTGCGTGTGCTGTGGTTGAAACCATGTCCCTCTTCTGAGATGGAGAACTCACGTGATGCTGAGTGGGGCCCATTATCCCAACAGCACTCACAGGAATGCTAAGCTAAGTCTGGCAGATATTAACTGAGCCCGGCCTGCCACCTTGTCACTCTGGGGCGGTTTTTGATTTTCCTCTCCTTGGCATCAGCATCACTTTCATCTCTCCAGTCATCCTTTCTTTCACGAAGCAAACACAGCACACCCCGTTTCCTCCATTCGTCTCTACCTAGAAATCCCGACGTTCTCATTCATTCCAGAGCAGAATGTGTTTCCTCTTTTTACTAAATGATGCACAATCCGCTTATTCATAGGCTCGCCTCTGTGACCCCGGCCTGGGTATTGAAATCACTGAAGAAGACGCTCCTGCAGGCAGCTGTAGGTGAAATGCCCATAGCTTCTGTTGCTGTCTGCTGAGGAAGCTTTCCTAATTGGAGGAGGAGGAGGAGGAGGAGGAGGAGGAGGAGGAGGAGGAGGAGGAGGAGGAGGAGGAGGAGGAGGAGCCTGGCGGGGGGAGGGGGAGTGAGCAAGGGACCTTCCAGGGAAGAAAGCCCAACTCTCATCTCAATGTATATAAAGCAAATGCTCAGACGGAGTAGGGAGGAGTTGTGGTTTTGGTACAAACCGCAGAGGAAATGAAGGACGTTGCCACTTTCCAGATTGTCCTTTGGCCATCTCAGGCGCTCTGTGAGATTTAGGCAACATCTAGGAAAAGCTGTTCGCCCCTACCCACCTCCAGAAGCACCAAGCACAGCCGTCTGTGGTCTTACGGAGTTTAGACTTGTTTTTAAAAGGATAATCACACTATAAAGTGTATCCATTTCTACACCTGTTGTCCTAAAGGAGAAAAGGAGAGCACTGGGAGGCTCCGGAATGAGGTGGGAGGAAAGTCCTCTTCCCCTGTGACCTCGCAGCTGCCCTCCTTCCCGGTCAACTCCCCTTTGTTTTCCTAATAGAGACCTTGTGACTGTTTTGATTTGCCAAAGGTTATTAGTAGCTCTGGGTCTTTTATTAAGGGTCTATTGTGTGCTGAGTTTTTTCCCTTGTATTATTTCTGAGTAGTAGGTGTTATTACTGCTCCTGTTTTTTATGGTGAGAAATTGAAGCCAAAAAGAAAAAAGAAAAGAAAAGCCAGTAAGTCACCCTTTGATCTTGAACTTTGTGCTTGGGTGTATTTGATGGGAACACCTGAGCTCTGCCTTGCCACTTTCAAATCTAGTTTTAGAAGTTTTTCAGGCATCAGTGTCACACCCTTGAAATTCAGGTTTCAAATGTGGATAATTACAAAGATGACCAGGGGTGAATTATTGAACCCATTTAAGCTGCATGTGAATGCTATGTCTGCCTGTTATGACAACTACTTAGGCCTCTTTATTGGAGACTTGTTAGAACTGCATTGAAGTGACAGACGCACAAGCTTCATACTGCCTGGTGAACGGTGAACTCCCCAAAGTGATGTCCAAGCCTTTCTCGTGTGTTCACCTCCGAACAAACCTGAGAAACACTAAATTGCTTGAGAGAACCCTCCACTCCTTAACTGTCCTCCGACTCCTGTTACCCTCACTCTTGAGAAAAAAGGTACATCAAGGTATGTTAACCCCCAAAGAGAGAACCCATGATCCTCAACAACAAAACAAAAGCGTTGGCTGTTGAATTCCACTCCTCTGAAGTCTGACCGTGGGGGTGGTGTCTGGGCTCTATTGTTCCGGGTTTTGGAGTGTTCTAAGTCCCCAGCCTCCCTGTGCACAGGACCCTGGAGCCTCCTGCAGCCTTGCCTCAGGTTGCTCATTCTGGATGCCTTCACTGGAGGGCCAGTGGCAGATTCCAGGCCTCAGCTGCTTTTGATCAACCCTCAATCCCCATCTCCTCCACCCCCACCCGCCACCACCACTTCTGTGGTGATTTTGCATGAATTTTAGACCCTGGTGACTCTCAGGGTCTGGTTTTGATTGCAGTTTTATCAGGATTGTACATCTAGGTTGAATTTGAAAAGCTTTTCTTTATTTCTTCCCTGAGTTTTCTGTACCAACTTCCAAATCTGGACGGTTTTCCAGATTTTTGTTTTTAGATATCATATTTGTGTATTTTCCTGATGACAAAAGTTAGCACCACTCACAGTAAAGAATTAGAACAGTCAATAAATGAGTAAATTGAACTTAAGAAGAACTCTTTAAAAAGAACTCTTAAAAAGACTAAAAATACAAATAACCCGAGTTGAAGAGGAAACAGGAAAACATCCCTGTTGGCGTATGTTTGCATGCAAACTTGTTTGCAAAACTCACATAAAAATGTAAACATATTTTGTGTCCTGATTTTTTTTTCCTGAGCATTTTCCTGAGGTTTTTTTCTGAGCATATTCTTATACACCATAAAGATGTATATCTATATAATATTCCACCTTATGAATGCACTGAGGCTTAGTGATTTTAGATGCCTTCACATAAAATTCTGACAGCATTTCCTATTTCCCTTTGCCTTACAAATTATCCCCAGAAAAAAAATATTACTTATTACAGCAATTAGGACAAGGAAGATGAACTTGAACTTATTTTAAATGATGTTTGCACCCTATTACTTTCCTGCAGACAAGTCTGTGAATGGCCTTGTAGAAAGCTCTCTGTAGACAGCGCCAACTGTAGGGGCTGCAATGTCGCTTTGGTATGGGGGTTGGTAAAATGGAAAAGGACAACATATTGGTTTGTGTTGTGCACCCCTCCCCCCCTTCATCTGTCCACACGCTTACCAAAGTATGAAAGGAAAATAACATTCTAGAACACATACAAGTTGCATGAAATTCATGTTAGCATGTTCATGAATGCAGTACATTTGAAGCTTAGCCATGTTTCTTTATTTACACACTGTCTTTGGTTGGTTTTGCTACAAAGCCTATGTGACCTGCAAGCTCCAAAATAATTACTATTAGCCCTTTACAGAAAGCAGTTTACTGATCGGTACCCAAGCATGCCATCTTCCATGCTGCCCATGAGAGTGTCCATTTGATAACACACATATTAGGTAGAGTGCTGGCCTTGAATGTGTGCAGCCCTGGTTCAGCCCCTCAGCATTGTATAAACTGAGTGTGGAGGCTTTTGCTCCAATCTAGTGCCCCCATCATGGGGGATGGGGGTAAAAGTAGAGGTTAGGTACCCAGTGTCATCTTCAGACACACCGAGTTTGAGGCAAGCCTACACTACCTGAGACGGCATCTGAAAAACCCAAATATTTACCCCGTGTTCACCACGTTAAGCACTCGTGAAAAATAAAATCTGGGTATATTTTCTTGATTATTAATTATAAGCTTTTAAAAATACATCTGAGTGATTTTTTTCCTGTTAATATTCTGCAAGAAATGTTAAAATTAAACTCAGGCCTATTTGTTTTTTATTTGTATTTTTTATCCTTTTAGGAATTCTTTTCTTTAAAAATTGCATGTATTTATGCATGTGTGTGTATGCATGCATCCTCACATGTATGTGGGTGCCCGAATGCCATGGTATATATGTGGGGTTCAGAGGGCAACTTAGAACCTTTAAAAAGTGAGTTTCAGAGCTGAAACTCAAGCAACCTGTCTCGGCAGCAAGTGCTTTTATTCGCTGAGCCATCTCACCAGCCCAATATATTTTATATTAAAACATTAATTAATTTTCAGTCACGTTTGTTGGAAAAGCTTTGTTCCTGTCAGGTCCCCTGCCTTTTAATTTTGTGATATTTTCACATACAGAATTTTGCATTCATATGAAATAAAATCCAATTATTTTTTTTCTTTGAGCTTATTCTAAGAATATCCATCTTTCCCTGTGGCCAAGTTTATATCAGTAGATACCTATATCCCCTTCCTTTTATTTTAATGGATTCATTTTTTTATACCCACTTATGTCTTCGGCTCTGGAAGTTGTATTATATGAGATGAGATCTTAAATTTACACCTGAACAGGAGAATCATTATTGCAATATTATTTGTTGAGTAATAATTTTTTCACTTATATGTACCTCTGCTAAATTTCTGTGTCCTTGATGTGTTTCTGCCCCCACATTCCAATTATTGTCAATCTTGTGTGTGTGTGTGTGTGTGTGTGTATACACATAGTCATTGCTAATTCCTTATGATACCCACTTTATTTTTCTTTGTTAGGGCTACACAAGACACAGATTTAGGCTAGAATTTTGGATTTATGGTTTATTTTTCGGTTCCTCTCATGAAGGGGGTGGTAGGAGTTTCCTCTTGTGTGGCTGTTGATTCTGATTCTCCCGTTGTGATTGCGAGTTTCAGTGGCACCATTCCTGCCCTTGGTCCGTAGGTCTGGAATGTAGTATAAACTCATCTACGAAAAGTACACAAACTATCAAGAACAGTCCTACGAAACCAGAGATAGATCAAGGGCCAGGTCCTCACATACTTGAACCAGGAGCCACTGGGCTCATTCACAACCAGCCCAGGTGATAAAGGCTTAAGCTTCCTACCCTCACAGGTTAGAGGTTTTCTTGCCGAATAGCATCAACCAGCATAAAAAGAGCAAATCCCAGGAAGGGGCTCCCAGAAGACCTGTTACATGATGCGGAGCCCCCAACCTTCTGTTAGCGGCTCACCCCAACCTGCCCTTGGTTCAGAGTGGAGTTATTTCATTTACCAGGTGTGAAAATTGGATTTTACCACAGAGAAGGGGAGTTATTACGTACCAGGTCTGCTCTTCAGGGGAGCCGAGCTTGTGATGATATTTAGTAGGAGAGCTTTGCTACGCATGGAACACGTAATTAGAGATGTGCTCCTTCCTTCAAAACTGAATTTGCTGTCTTTGTCATTTTAGTAGTGGATCTTTTTTTTTTTTTCTTTTTCCCCTGTGTTTCTGTCTGACAGCATCTCCCCTTGTAGAATGCACGAATTCTACCTAGGGTCTGAATATTTTATATGGCACCATTCTGCCAAGAGCCGGACCTCAGGGGTGTGACAAAGCATACAGCTCAGGCGTGGAGATCGCCTGGGGTGGGTCTGTTGATAGTAGTGGCATAGCAGGATACTAAGCAGGGGAAGGAAAGATAAAGTAATGTCTATGTTAATTAATTGCTATATAGACTGGGCCTCAGTTTGATGAACGTATTAGGGTCACTCTGAGACCCTCTAATGAAAGAACTCAAATCAGGAGTTTAGATTTAATTACTTGTTGTTAGAGGCTATATAACTCAAAGTTAGTGCCTGGTTAACTACATTTGCTCTTTAAAAAGACACCTTGTTTACTATCTTGGTGACGGTGGCTGAATTTATTATTGTTTAGCATTTTCAGCACACTTCGATCTTGCAGAGAGCTTTAAGCTTATTTATGTATGTGTATCACTTGCTCTTTGCAGCATTCCCAAGAGATGAGTGGGTGGTAAGTTTTATCATTGCCTGGTTTTTCAACGAGAAAACAGACTAGACCGGGAGCTCCTGAGACATGAAGGGGGAACTCTCCCGAGTTTGCAGCCCACAGTTCCTGCCTGCCCTCTTGTTAGGGGACCCTTAACAAAATGGTAATAGGTTCAGCCTGTGTCCCCTGTTATTGTACCACCTGTGCCCAAGCCCACGTCCCACTAATTACAGCAGGATGCTCTCCCGAAATCAAAATTATGACTTACTGGGCTCTCTGTGCTGAACACTTCCTGCCTAACTCACATTGTCTTCCTTCCTGGGCATCTCAGCCTCTCCCTGCTTTCCTCAGAGAAGCCCCTGGGTATTGCCAACACCCTTCTCCACTCTCTGTCGTTACCTGTGACTCAGCCTTCCCTCCCACTTCCTTTACCCAGTGAGGCACATTTCTCCTTTCCCGACCCTTCCTCTGCCACAGTCCAGCCCCCCTTGCCCTTACCTGGGCCCGTGGAGTAAGTGAGCTGAGTCTCATGTACTGTGTCCTAAATTGTACTGCCCCCTCAAGTCCTGCCATGGCCACAATCCTTCTGACTCTGTTCCTACCCCTTCCCCGCCCCCTCCCGCCCTGACCCCGTGCCCACCTTTCTTAACAATATCAGTAGACTTAGGCAAGCCTACTTTGCCCACAGAGGGTCTGACTCAACAGATCCTTACTTCGGGGCCCTGAACCTACCAGTTTTGAAGCTTTCAGTTGAACCGACTGGCTCTGTGTTTTTAGAACTCCACAGTACTCTGGTTCAGTTTTTACCTATCTTGTCAAGCCAGGATACACTTTTTCCCAATCCTGTCCCCGCTTGTTGAAAATTTCCTCATGCTAAATTTAAGGACAAATCAAATATATCCTGCTCCCATAAGAGCCTTCTGGTTGCTGGGAAAGGTCCTACATGGAGTCCCAACTCTCGTCTGCTTACCCCTCTTAACTCTAAAACCCCCAGAATCTACAGTATAGGCCCCTTTTAGGATGCCTTCAGGAACTCTACAGGACTCAGCTCACTTCTTGGATATATTTATTACCGTGCTAGATTCTTCACCCTGGTCCCTTGTTGCTTCCTGGACTATTATGTCCCAATAGAGAAGCCAACAACAGCAACTAACTTGTATATTTATCTGTTTATCCTGAACCCTCAATGTGGAAGGCCCAGGACCTAGCACAGGCTTAGCTGAATCCAGACTCAGCCTTTCTAGAACACAGGGAAGTGCATGCCTTGTCTCCTCAGCCATCTCTCCCCGCTAAGTTGACTTTGTTCTTTGTAAGTCTTGAAAAGCGGGTTTTTCTGCCCTGCCTCTTTTGAACCTGTTTTACTTCCCCAGCTAGACTGCAAACATCCTTGAGGGGAGGAACAGAAGGATCGATGGGCTCCCTGTCCCCAAGCCTGGATCCTTCCCCGTGGCCTCAGGTCAATAAACGCTGGTTTAATTGAATTGTAGGATGCTGCGCTCAGCTAGCTGCTAAACAACCCCTTTTAAGGGGTTAACTAATAACACTCAGAGAAGTTCTTCTCCTTCGGGGGCATTTGCATTTTAATGGGAATCTTAAAAACCCAAAGGGAATGTTCTCTAATGGTAGGATCTCAGGCATTGGGAAAGCCTTTTTTTTTTTTTTTTTTTTTTTTTTTTTTTGGTAATGGTTCAAGATGGGGATAAGGAAAGTTCCTCTACCCTAGGGTCATTGAGGGCTTTTGTGTAATGGGACCCTAGTCTTGTAAAGCATATGAACAGAAAGATTTAAGTACATAAAATTAAATACATGCTATTAAAAACTAGTTATAGTGAAATACAATGGTCTAAGTAAACAAACAAAATTTGCAATATAATAATATTTATGCTTCTTATTAAGGCATTAGTAAAGTCTGTGCAGGTCCAATAACTATTGTAATATTGTCATAGTGATGACTGCTTGTGGTATTTGGATTATCTGTGATTTTATTGTCCAAAAAAAAAAAAAAAAAATCCTAGACTGTTCATACTGCCTTGGTCTGTTATTCATCTGGGGTGGGCATGGGGGTGCTGGGAATCCACCCTACAGCCTTATCCTCACGGCAAAGCATCTGCTGCGAGCTGTAGCCCTGGCTCCATTGCATATCCATGGCTGAGGGAAATGAGTTGTGCAATTCACCTCAATGTCTCTGTGAGTTTCTTCTGATCTCAGAGTCCAGTACTAGGACCAAACAGCTTGATCCCAGGGTCTAGCAGGGCTGCCGTTTGGTGGCTGAAAACTGAGAGGGCCTAGCATTTTACTGCTGGGGGAAGATTCCCTAACACTGGTGTGATTACTAGCTTGGGTATAAGTGCTTTTGTAGTTCTCCTTTTAACTGCAAAGCAGAGACAAACTTTCAATCCATTCCCAGTTACCCTGTATATTTACTCACTTGCAGGTGATCTTCCACAGGCAGATTTACCCCAGGATTTGGGGTGAGGGTAGAGAGGGGGCGTGTACATACCTCTGCTCTAAAACCTTTTCTATTTGTGACTTTTTTTTTTTTGGTTTTTCGAGACAGGGTTTCTCTGTGTAGCCCTGGCTGTCCTGGAACTCACTCTGTAGACCAGGCCGGCCTCAAACTCAGAAATCCACCTGCCTCTGCCTCCCAAGTGCTGGGATTAAAGGCGTGCACTACCACTGCCCGGCTATTTGTGACTTTTTTCGTCTGATAAATTTGTATGCCGCCCTGGATATGTAGGTCTATAAAATCGTCATACAGCTTAAACATTTACTGGTAATTTATCATAAGAATATATTTTAAAACAGTTCTTTAATATGCATATAATTTTATTATTTATTAAAGATTAAAGCAAATTTGCATACTAATGAGATGAATGTGCCTGTTTATTTTTATATAAAGAATTAAATCCTGGCTGAATATTTGACACTGCAGGATGTAGACCCTCTCCAGTGTTTTTCAGTGTTGATCAATATTTTTGATTTTGTGATTGTCAATGTGGAGAACTCCACGTCACTTAAATATTCAGTATATAATGCCAGAAGTATGTTTAAGGCCATTTTGGACATTCTGTCCTAATCCGGAACCAAAATTCATTTAATGGCTTTTTATGAAACCCAAGCCACCCAGACAGGAGGTTTGTAGAGGGCAATATACTTTTTGTTTGAGCCCAATGCACAGGAGAGAAATACAGCAATGGTTGTCTTCCAGTTTTACCAGCTACCTTCGAACTGCAAGCACTGTGCTGCTTAGGAGGAAACCACAGCAGTTACTAAGCTGTTACCACAAGGACAGTCAACTAGAGCCAGATTTTTTTTTTCAAATTATTTTCCAAGAAAATAGCAAAATCTACATTTCAGAATCTAACAGATCAAGTTACTTAAATTAGCTGGGGGTGGGGGGTGGGTGCGTGCTTCTAGTCCAAGCACTCCCTGGGAGGCAGAGGCAAGCAGATCTCTGAGTTCGAGGACAGTCTAGTCTATAGAGTGAGTCTAGGACAGTCAGGGCTACACAGAGAAACCCTGTCTAGAAAAACAATAGCGACAACAACAACAAAAGTTACTCAAACTAAAAGTTTGAGGATATAATCTTAACAGGTTCCAACGCAGAATGAAAAGCGGCATGAACATTCACATGCCTTTGTATTATACAGAAATGACTTTTTCTAAGTGTTCCCAACTAAAGGCAACAGATAATCTGTATACTTCTACCGCTCAGGCAAGCAAAGAAAGAGATAACAGTATTATACTAAATACTTATGAAATTAAGGGCATGACTAGGACTTTCTTAAATCAAGCACACAGCTATAGTCCTGCTCAAAGCTACATTAACTTGATATTTACATGTGGAAGAATGACAGTAGGAAAATAGGAAAAGGTTTTTCTTTTCTTAACCACAGATCACAAATCTTTGTGTGTGCAGGAAAACCCACTGCGGTTCATAGCACACAGCCGGAACTGTGAGCTGAGGTGCTCCAAGCCCCTTTTGTTGGTATCATGTGATGTGGGCAGGGCAGATTGAGCATGTTTTGTGCTCAACTGGGGCCCACTATTGGCTCAACTGGGGCATTTGGTTTTGGAATTAGTTGTGGTTGTGCATTTAGAAACCCTTCACTATTGCCAATGTTTTTGTGATACCCCCCCTCCAGCTGTGCTATATACTAGGCCACAGCCCACACTTTTAAGCAGCCAGGGCTTAAAGTATATATAGTTTAATAGGAACTTGGCATGTCGTTACCTAGATGTTTGCATCCTCTCCTTAAAACTCTTAATTATATATATATGTGTGTGTGTGTGTGTGTGTGTGTGTGTGTGTGTGTGTGTGTGTGTGTGTATTTAACTATTATCGTGTGTGACTGTTGTCACTGTTTGATATGTGTACATGTGTGTACAGTTGCATGTGCCTACATATGCATGCAGAGACTAGAACAGGCCTTTGAGTATCATTCTCCGTCACTCCAGCTATTCCTTTGAGGCAGGGTCTCTCACTGAACCTGGAGCTTGTGTTTTCTCAGCTACGCTGGAAGACAGCACACCCCAGACATCCTTCTGTCTCCATCCACTTCAGAGTGGGGTTATTGGCCACAGACGGCACAGGACAACCAGGATGTTGGCGTGGTATGTGGGTGCCAGGATCTGGTCCTCACGATTCAGCAGCAAGTGCTTTTGACTACTGAGATGCCTGCTTAGCCCTTAAACCATCGTCTTAAAGATAGTGACACTGAGGGGGTTGCCTATGTGGTCTTCTTTTTCTCTTGCATACCTCATCCAGTCTGTCACCTCTGTGTTTCCAGCTTCCTGTCACCTCCTGGGGGTCTCTTCTTCCATGTCCAGTGTTTGCACATAAGTCTAAAGTTTAACTCTGTTTCTTCTTTCCTAAATCATCTTCACTTACCTAAAACAGCCAGTTTCTTGTATCATCCACATACCACAGAACGCATATATTTATTGCAAATTAGCCAAGGCTATCATTATGTGGTTCTAGAATATTTGCTTCATACGATCTCTGCTTGTCTATAGGGAAGAGCTTAGTTCAGTAGATTACCTGCCTAGCACATAAGACCCAGGGTTTTATCCTCATACTAAATAAATAAATAAAAATAAAAGCATTACCATTGTGGTCCATCCTCATTCCTACCCACACTAATCATTTTCTATCTGAATTTTTCTTTTCTGGGCATTTCACGTAAGTGAAATCAAGTAACATGCAGGACTTTGGGTGTGTGTGTATATATATATATATATATATATATATATATACCTTGCCTCTTTCATTTAGCACAGTAATTGTAAAGATACATTGATACATTCATACTCTAATATGTCAATGGTTCTTTTTTTTTTTTTACTGATAAATAATATTCCATTGCACAGATATACTACATTTGGTATACACATACATCAAGTGAGCATTTAGGTTGTTTCCACCATTTGACTAAGGATAACCCTGCTGTGAGCGCTAACAGTCAAGCCTCTGTATAGTATGTGGTTTCACTTCTCTAGGAAGAAACTTGGAGGTAGAGTTGCTGGGTCACGTGGAAAACTCAGGCTTAACTCCCCCTGACCCCCAAGAAAGGATTTCTCTGTTTAGCCCTGGATGTCCTGGAACTCAATCTGTAGACCAGGGCCTGGACTCAGAGATCAGCCTGCCTCTGCTCCTGAATGCTGGGATTAAAGGTGTGCGCCACCACCACCCGGCCAGGTTTAACTTTTTAAGAAACAAGTAAACTATATTCAAGGTGGCTGCATCATTTCATTTACTTTCCTATACAGCAGAGGAGGGAGACAGACAGAGAGAGAGAGAGAGAGAGAGAGAGAGAGAGAGTGTCCTCATCAACACTTGGTATTGTCTGCTTCCCTTCACTGTGGTGGCATCTCACTGCAGATTGGGGTATTTTTCAAACCTTCCTTTTCTGACCACAGCGCCACCTTTCTACTAGTTCTGAAGCTAGAAAAGTCAGTGTATGCTAGTGTTGTATGTTGGGCCAGCTCCAAAATGGCCTCTTTTTCCTGGCAGGGTCTGCATCATCTCATACGAGGGTATCTGACCCCAGGCATGTATTTTAGCTGCTTCTTTGCCAGTTGCTCTTCTGCACACCTCCTTCCTGAAGCTGCAGGTTAATGGTTAGACTAGCAGCATGCAAAGGGCAGACGTGGGTGTGACACCAGGGAAGCCCTGGCGTTCTCAGCAGCAGCCCTTCATTTTTCCGTGGCCGTGAGCTAGTCCTGTAACTTCTCAAAGCCCAGTTCTTTCATTAACCTTCCTGAGCCTCCCTCCCACCCCCGTTTTTTCACGAGCAAAGTGAGCTAATAATAGAAGCTGAGTTATAGAGTTGTTCTCTAATAGAATTAGCTTAGAAAGCCCTTAGCATGATGCCAGGTATAGAGAAAGCACTCAAGCCAGTGTTGGCTTAGAGTGTTAATGACCGTATTATTATTGCTTCTCGGGAGCCAGTTATCTCCTGGTCCAGTCACATGATTTGCATAAGGATCATATGTGGCTGTGAGTGTGGAAATGCTTTGAAAAATGCTATGCAAATGTCAGCGGCAGAGTTTCCCTTGCTCAAGGGTTAGGTGCTGTGGGACAGCAGCTATAACCGGTTTTGCCACCTGCCTCACATTCAAGTCTGGACCTTTTGTGCTATTAACAGGTGTTAGGCCTGAGAAAGTTATTTACCCTCTCCAGATATTGGTTTGTTCATCTGTCAAATGGGTGCATGGGTATAATCACAACCAGAGGGACGCCCTAAGAAGGAGGCTGTTGCACAGGCAGTGTTGAATAACCTGTATGTAGCCTTTTCCTTTCCTCCTCTTCTTTTTAATTAACAATGTATCTTTTTTGTATGCTTTTCCTAGATCGTTTCTTATAATTAATTCTCATTGCATTTAAAAAAAAAATAAAAAAGAATTTTAGTTAGGCAGTGATGTGGCTCATGCCGTTAATCCCAGCACTTGGAAGGCAGAGGCAGGCAGATCTTTGAGTTCAAGGCCAGCCTGGTCTACAACGCAAGTTCCAGGACTGCCAGGGCTACATAGAGAAACCATGCTCAAAAAACAAAAACAAAACAAAACAATAAAAGAAAGAAAGAAAAAGAAAAATATGACCTTGTGTGCATGTTCCCTTAGAGGCCAGAAGAATGGGTAAGATCTGAAGCTAGGCATTGCAGGTGGTTGTGAGCCAACTGAAGTGCACACTGAGGATTGAACTTAGGCCTTCTGCAGCACGTGCTCGTAGCTGCTGAGCCACCTCTGCAGGCCCGTGTCCCATTATATTTCTCCAGCTGTGCTCCCCTCTGACCCTACCATGTGTACAAAACAGGCTGCAGTGGCGACAGAGCCAGCTCTGCTGATTGGCCTCAATCTCAGCTCCACACTTCTGGCTGTCGGCTTTAGGACAGTCACTTCTCCCAGAAAGCAGTTCATACCTCATGGGGTTCTCTTGTGTATTAAATAAGATAATATACAGTGTTTGAGCAGTGGTTGGCCCGTGCTAACTGCTCTGTAAATGACAGCTGTCACTCTGATCATTTCTAATGCATTTTGCCACTCCTAGTTTATGATTCCCAGCTAGCATCTCCTGTGTTCTTTCCTGGTGTCTGACATGGCACCTTGTCTGTCCCTCCTGGTCATCTTTTCTTCCTGCATCCACCAGGTCATATTCTTACAAGACCATTTAAACCTCTGACCCTTTAAGAAACTGTCACTGCTTTCCCCAGACTCTCTGCCCATGGTTTGTTTTCCTTTTCTCTGGAAGCCTGTGGTTTTTAAGCCTGCCTGTAATTCAATTAAGGTCTTAACTGTTATTAAACATTTTTTATAGTTGTTTCTTCAATTGAACTATATGATTTCTTCAGCTTCTATAGCAGTCTCCCTCATTCCTGAGTAACTTAACACAAATGATCAATGGTAAAAGATTAAACATGTAAAGCAATAAAAAGTTTAGTGCAGGGGTTCTTTGGTCATCTGTATATTGCTCTCAGTTCCTACAAGTCAAGACCAATCCTGGCCAAAATGACTTATTCTCAAACACAGAGTAGAGCACGGGGTGGGTGATGAAGATCCCCCCCAGATCAAGGTCAGAGTCACTTGAGTTGGCAAAGCTTACCTTTCTGGACACTAAAGAGCTTGTTTTTCTTTTTCTCTGACTTCTTGGCATCTCTCTGCAATTTCAACCCCTTCCTCCAATCCCAGAAGGGATGTCCTCTGAGCATCTCTCTGCCTGGCTTCAATTTCTAAAGAAGGACCTCTAGGTTTCAAAATTAGTTTTTTCTTTCTTCCTACGATATTCCTTTGGTGCAGTCTGCAGCCTCGGAGGATGTGACTATGGTCAGATAACTTCTTAGGATAAAAGAGAGTTAACCCTTTATTATGTTTCCCCCAAAGGCTTGGGGGGAGTGATATCATAAACCCAAAAGTATTTCTAATGGCAGAATTTAAAGGAACAGGCCAGGAGCATTAAATAGATCTCAATGATGCATGGGTGTAAGAATGAAGGGAGCATTGTGGGGGATTTCTCGGGGCCCCTAAAATCTCTCCTTCCAATCCATCCACTTTGGACATTCTCTTGATAACCAAACATAACAATACCCGACCTCTGTTGGGTTGTTTGTCTACTTTGGGTAGTATATGTACAGTCTGTATACAGCCACTCATAGTCACTTATTCCTACAATGCTAGAGGAAGAAAACTATCCTCCTTACTCCGTACCACGAGGTCTGTCTTGAAGAACAGTCAAGTTCTTTTCCTAAGGTCAAGGCTTACTGACCACGAGCCTCTCCGCCCAGAAGTAGCTTTCACCAGATATGCATTTTGGGAAAGCAGAGGAGCATGGTCTCTGAGGAAAACCTAGATGCCATCATAGCAAGCAAGGTACTGCCCCTCTGCTGTGCGGGACACTGCATGGAGGGGGGCATTGGCTAAGCCGCCTGTCTGAACAGGCCGACCTTCAGTTTGCCTCTTGTGCCTCTGCCTGAGTGGAGCAGGGTTTCCTCAGCCTTGCCCCCTCAAATAATGGAGCTCCTCTGATTGCCAGTTTGCTTTCTTGCCTCTGTGCTGCTACTGACTTATCACCCCCTTTCTTGCTGTGTGGCTATTTATATACATTGTCACACAGCTGAGCTCTTGCCCATTGCTGAGTCCTCTGCTTGGCTTACTCCTGTGCATTCCTTAAGATTCTGCTTGGGTCTTTCTGCATTAAGTCTCCTATCTACCTAGATGTATTTCTTTTGCATGCATCTAGCACCCAGGAGTTATCCATGTCAGTTATTATAATTGATTATAATTGTTTATCAGTATTTCTAACTAGACTCTTGATCCCAGCATCAGGGGGAAAATGCCGTATGTTTCCTTTTCTATTTTGAATTTTTAGTATTTTGCAGGAGGCACACAGTGGGCACTTACCCAACATTTTAATTTTTAAATGAAAGAACTGTCCAAGTCTGATGAGCCTTATACACAGAATTGCACATTAATTTTTTTGATCCCTTAATATGTCCTGAATTTAGTAGATCCTTGATAAAAATAGCAACAATATATGATTCAAAAACAAAACAGGCACAAGCATCTGCTCTCAGGTGGGAAGCCGTGGCGTACAGCAAGAGGTAGATGGTGTTCAAGGCTGCATATTTAGGTGTGGTTTCAAGTTGGCAATGTAAAGAACTGAACTGAGTGAGAAAGAAAAAGGGAGGGGTGTTGCCTGAAGTTCTTTCTTTCCTTCATTTGTTGTTGTTGCCACTGTTGTTGTTGTTTTGGTTTTGGTTTTGGTTTTTCAAGATGGTTGCTCTGTGTAGCCCTGGCTGTCCTGGAACTAGCTCTGTAGACCAGGCTGGCCTTGAACTCACAGAGATCACCTGCCTCTGCCTCCTGAGTGCTGGGATTTAAGGAGTGTGCTACCATTGCCCGGAGTTTCCTGGCTAAAAAGTATAGTCCAATATCCAAACTCAGGTCCACAGGACTCTGAAGCCAGGATTATTGCTATTATACCATATTTTTAGGTTCTCAGAGTAGGTGGGCACCAAAGAACCAAGGGGATCTCAATAATGAGTCTTGGCTAGAGGAACAGGCGTAAACTGGAGGATAGGTGGACATCTTTAAGTTCTGTTAGGAAAGTGACTGATTGGAACCAGGATTGTCTGTCCAGCAGTCTCCACTTGGAAAACAGAAAAACAATAAATGGATTAAAGGAGGAATTTCTGGCTGCTGGTGACTAAGAATACACAGAGCAGGAGAGGTGGAGTCAGGGTTACTCTCAGTTTGGGGCTAAGTGAAGAGACAGAGAATTGAGAAACATGACTTGATTCTGAAAGATGGCGAATTTGGTTTTGACCTCTTCATGGAGATAAGCTAAGTAGCTAGAAATGCAGCATCAAATTCAAGTGAGGCTTGAACTAGACTGTGGGGGGGGGGGGGAGTGGGCAGAGGGATGCTGGTCATATGCAAAAAGAGATGGCCGAACTTGGGAGAGCAGGAGAGAGAAGAAAGAGTCAAAGACCTTCAAAGCATCTGCAGTGAGGGACAAGCAGAAGAGCTTCAGTCAATAGAGAAGGCAAACCTAGAATAGCACCCCTGTGGGACCTGAAAAGACTGGAGGAGAAGGCTGAGGTGGGAAGACAGTGATTGGTGGATTTGGCGGCTGGGTTAGGCTGTATCGGGAGGGTGTATCTGTGGCCTGGCTGGAGTATTTACAAAGAAGCCACTGTGTGGGTTGGATTTTGGATGGATTTGGAGGAAAAGAAAGGGGAAGAGGGATTACTTTAAGATTTTCCTAAAGAAAGAGATAAAGCCAAGCAGAAGGCAAAAACATCTTTGCATGGTTCTCCCAAGGTGGGATGAAACAAGACGGACCTTACAATGTTGGAGCAGTAGGGACCACACCTGGAATAGTTTCTATGGGAAATGACACAGACATCGATGAGCACATATAGAAGGATCACTAGGCAATACGCGAAGAAGTTTAATTCATTTTCATTGAGTTCCACTTGGGATCCATTGTCTGCTTTAAGATGGTTCTAGTGCTGTCCGGCAGCCCAAATATAGAAGCAAAGTCCAGTTACACACAGCAGGGACTCCCACTGCTGGGTGGGTGGTCAAGGGAGGCTGCCTGGATAAAGACTGCGGCCTGCCTGCAAAGTGTAATGCTGAAAATGGTTGGGCAACAACTCCAGAGAAACCGAAGAGGTTGTTTGTGAGAAAGAGAAGGGTCCTGAGAGCAAAAACTAAGTACGTATAGATAGAGGTCAGGATTCCTAAGGAATGCCTGGAAGGTAATCAAATGAGTAGTAGAGGCCTCGGAATCATTGCTTGGGGAAGCAGTTAACAACAGAAAGCGAAATAACAAATTAGTGAGACTTGGCAAGGGAAAGGGAAGCGGGACTCTGAGGATGGGTATGAGGAAGTAGTGTGAAAGCAGAGGTTAGAGCCCAGTGGGAAAGCCCCCACTGGGCAGGCGCTTAGTTCCTACCTTTAATGCTCAGCACTGGAGAGGTGGCTCTGCAGCTGAGAGCAATGCTACTTTTCCAGAGGACCTAGGTTCGATTCCCAGCACCCACATGGAGGCTTAAGACCATTTAACTCCAGTTCCAGGAGATCCAACTCCCTCCCTCTTCTGTCCTCTGAAGGCACCAGGCACATACAGTCTGTAGACATACAGGCAGGCTAAATATCCATTCACACAGCTTTTGTTGTTGTTCATTTGTTTTTTTGTTTTTTCTGTATGGAGACGGGGAGCTTTGAGGAGAAGTAGGTGGAGCACATGGAGCACTAGGTTGTGTTTTGCTAAGCTGTGTGGACTACAGTCAGATCAGAGAAGGAAGAGATTATCGGCACCGAGTCAGCCATTTAGAACTCTGGGACAGGGCAGGTCGAATGGCACACAGTTGGAATTTAAGGGAGTAGGATGAGGAAGCCAGAGACAGGACCACTTAGGTTGGAGCATGAGATAAAGCAGGGTGTTACCTTCCAGGGGATCTGCCCATCACCCCCTGGGTCCATCAGAGCTTCATAAGTAGGGTGGTTAGACACCCACTCTGCAGATCATTGATGGTTCCAGGAGATGCAGGAGGGAAGACTAGGGAACACAGACTCCAGCCTCAGGAAAAAGACAGCCCTCCA
The DNA here is from genome assembly GCA_028551405.1 of Uromys caudimaculatus. Lineage (NCBI taxonomy): Eukaryota > Metazoa > Chordata > Mammalia > Rodentia > Muridae > Uromys > Uromys caudimaculatus. The sequence goes on along the minus strand of CM052704.1, from coordinate 71,987,958 downwards.
TTTTGTCAGGCAAAGATGAAGCTCTGAGATTCTTCCATGAATTTTCATGGAGAGCTGTTTCTCCTTCATGGCAGCCTAAAGAAGAGGTATTTCAGGCTTCCTCATCACGGCACTGGCAAGTGACAAGAAGCCATTCCATTCTAAGCCTGCCTTTTTCAGTCAGTGTGACCCTCAGTGGCATTCCTTTAGCATTGAAATTCATCAGTTTTGAACAGTGAGGAGGATGGGCTGCCAATGTATGTGCACAGTGAGAAGAACCTATGGGCTTGCCGAGGGCCTTGACCCTAGCGAGAGGCTGGTTGTTAGAAGAACCTATGGGCTTGCTGAGGGCCTTGACCCTGGCGAGAGGCTGGTTGTTAGAAGAACCTATGGGCTTGCTGAGGGCCTTGACCCTGGCGAAAGGTTGGTTGTTAGGACTACTGTAACCCTGACAATGGCTGGCTGAGTGGCCCAAGTTTGCTCAGTTTTAATTCCATGGTTCCTAAGGTAACTAACTGCCTGTTCTCTCTGACAGTCACTAATACTGTTGGGAATGAACAGGTCCTAGGAGTTAAGACAGTGCTATGGTGCACCGGCCTCAGATCCTAGTCCCCCACAGCAACCTTGGCAAATCATTAAATTTCCACATCAAAACTGTCATCTAAGAGCATGGAGGGATGGCTCAGTGGTTAAGAGCACTACTGGGCTCTTCCAGAGGACCCGGATTCAATTCACAGCATTCCTATGGTGGTTCACAGCCTTTTATAACTCTAGTTCCAGTGTGTCTGATAGAACCCTCTTCTGGCCTCTGTAGGCACTGCACACATGTGGCACACAAACATACATACAGGTAAAACACCCATACATATAAAAAAAATTTAAAAAATACTTTTAAAAAGTCTGTCATCTAAGAAACAAGATGGATCTTCTCAACTATAGTATTTAGGCGTGTTTACTAGGAACTGATGAGACAAGAGCTTTTGTTCCTTTAATTTGGAAATAGGTGTCCCTGGCCAGGCGGTAGTGTTATACATCTTTAATCTCAGCAGTTGGAGGGAGAAGCAGGCAGATCTCTTGAGTTCAAGGCTAGCCTGGTCTACAGAGTAAGTTCCAGCTCAGCTAGGGCTACATACAGGACTACACAGAGAAACTTTGTCTCAAAAAACCAAAAGAAAGAAAAGAAATAGGTGGCCGGATACAAAAGCCTGGAGGAATACTTAAATAACAGGGCAGAACAGAGATGCTCTGTTGAAGAGCTAGGAGGTCAGCCTTGCAGCATCCTGACTTGGAGGCCACGTGTGCCCATGGTCCTTACAAGGAGCAAGAGTCAAGGGAGGAGTCTAATCCAGTCTATGAAAAGCCTGTATTTTTAGCAGTTTTGCCATTTGGAGGAAGGAGGATTTCACAGAGTTGCTGGAGTAGCAGAAACATCACGAAGCTCCTGTTTACAAGATGCTTTTTAGAAGGGTCTCTCCAGTATCCACTAGTGTTTATACATTCACAGTCTGTCAGGCCCTTCGACACCAAAGGCAAATCTTTGTCCAGTGAGAACAGATGTGCGGAGGTTAGAAAATTCAGAGAGCAAATACTCTAGTGAAAGAAACCATTGAGCAGAATATATGAGCTTTTAAAATGCATTTCTGTCCTGTGTGTAATATAGCTAAACTAACATTACTGTGGAGCTGCTAACCTTTACATTTCCTGGGGTTTTGTTTTGTTTGGTTTTTTTGGTTTTTTTTTTTTTTTTTTTTTTTTTTTTTAGCACACTTAAGGTCTTGTTGCTATTGCTCGTAGCCTAGTGTCGTGCATGTGATCCTCCTCTTCATTTTCCTTCCAATTCAGTAAAATAATTTTTGAACTTTAACACAGGGCTGCCTGAGAGGTTAATGCCTAGCAAAGAGCAGTTAAGTTTATCTGTTTTTTGTTTTGTTTAGGTGCATCATTGTCAACAGTCTGCCCTTTAGCTTGTTAACCAGCAGTGACCTGAACTGGAATACCCAAGTCAAGCTGGTTAGTGTTATGTCAACTCGACACAAGCTAGACTTATCTTAAAGGAAGAACTCAATTGAGAAAATGCCTCCATAATATTCAGCTGTAAGGCATTTTTAATGGTTGGTGGGAGAGAGCCCAGCCCATTGTGGGTGGGGCCATCCCTGGCTGGTGGTCCTGGGGTCTATAAGAAAGCAGGCTGAGCAAGTCAAGGGAGGCAAGGCAGTAAGCAGCATCCCTGAAGGTTACTGTATCAGCTCCTGTCTCCAGGTTCCTTCCCTGTTTGAATTCCTGTCCTGACTTCCTTCAGTGATGGACTACAATGTGGAAGTGTAAACCAAGTAAAACCTTTCCTCCCCAACTTGCTTTTGGTCATGGCGTTTCACTACAGCAATAGAAACCCTAAGGAGGACAGGAGTATTTTGGCAGTGGTTTTCTTTTAGGAATACAATCTATATGAGCTGAGACCCTTTCCCTTACACTAGCAATCCCAAGTGTCTCTTACATACTTCAGGTTTGGTTGTCTTTTCTCATATTCACACGTGACCTTTCCTCATGCCTCTTTTACAGAGGTTCATGTGCAATCTAATTTCTAAAGTCAAAAATTGACAGCCCCCCCCCAAACCCTCCAATTTAATTTCTTATTTGGACTCCATTTGCTCTCAGGTTTATATCGCTTAGACCTACCTACCTCTCTTTTAAATTTATAAACTCAGTCTCAAAGAAAAAGTATCTTGCTATGGTTGTTCAGATTCTAAGCCAGGGAGAAACTGTATGGAAAGCCACATGGCCAGCCGTGAGTTTTGAGTAGTTTGGAAAGTAGTGAGTGAATTTTATTATTTAGGATTCTATTATACTATCCTTTACAACAGCACTGTTCCTTAAAGGGCACCACAAGGAAGGTTCTCTATCTTACAGAGAGGAAAGCAGAGGCAGTGGTGGCTGTCCTGGTTAAATCCACGTAGGTCTTTTGGCTGTGTTGCTTGCTTCCACCTTTAGGGAGGCTATGTACATTCTCAGGTACACAGAATTCACTTAACTATGTTTGAAAAGCTTTGGACCGGTGCACAGAGTTGCAGAAGCATCTTTAAGATCAACTCTGCAAAGTGCAAACTAAAGATTAGTAGGTTTTGTGGGGAGGGCAGACAGTAACGATGGCTGGTCAAGGTAGTAACACCAGCCCCACAAAATAAGTATAACAGGAATCTGAGCAACGCGCATTAACCAAGATGTAGAAAAGTGCAATCTAATGAGCTAACATCTCACTTCACAGGGGTAGTGCTGAACGCGCCGCCCTCGAATTCTCAACGACAAAGCTCTTCCAAGAAATTAAGGGAGTGATACTGTGGGTGGGAGAAGACCTGGGGGCCAGGGCAGAAGGTGCTCTCTGGAAACCATAGGTAGTGCTGGCCATGCTGGGCGGGGCGGGGCAGGGCCCGAGGTGAAAGAGACCTTGCTCTAGCCACCGCGCCTGCAGGACCCCAGAGAGTCTGCTCTGGGAAGAGGGAGAAAGTGCAAGCCGAGGGGGCCTGCTCTCCAGAGGGAAGGAAGCCCGCAGTGGCAAAGGTAGGGCGGATGGGTGGGCTGGTAGAGGCAAGGTGGAATCGCAGTGTAGAGGTGTGAGGAGGTGGCATGAAGATTGGGGACTAGGCCCGGTCCTGAGCTGCGGGAGAGTGAAGGAAGACCGGTTCCTTCTGCAGCTCCCAGTTAGTTTCTGTCAAAGATGGCCAAATTCCACTCCGCCCTTCCCCCTCCCGCGCCTTTTCTAATCCCCTTCGGTGGTTCCCAGTACTGCTGGAGGCCGTGGGGAGTCTGGGTTAGTGGGCGCCGGGAGGAGGGTGAGGAAGGAAGAGAACCTCCCCGCCGCACCACCCGCCCCGCGGGTCCTGCAGGAGGATCTTTTAGTTGAAAAAGAGGGTTCTGTGGCTTTAAACCGGGGAGTGGGCGTCACCGCGGGGGACCCGGTGACTAGCTGGGGCGGGGTTGGATGGGAGGGGTCATGCAAAGCAGAAGGCGGTGCCGTCAGGGCGGGACTTCGTGTAGCGCGGGGGCGGGGCCCAGGGTGGGCGGGGCGCGGGCGGCTTCTCTTGGGCCAGGCGCGGGAGGGGGCGGAGGCCGCGGCGGGCTGGTACCATCGATCGCGTTCGGGGAGGGGGACGGGTGCCAATCCCCCGGAGGGGGCGGGTCCTGGCGGCGGCGGGGCCAGGGCCCCATTCCCCGCCGGGCGGGCCGGGGGAGGGGCGCGCCTCCGCTCGCGTCCGAGGCGGGGCCCGCGGTACCTTTCGTGGCACGGTGCGGCTGGGGGAGGGTCGAGGGGAGGGGAAGGGGCGGGCCTGGGAGGGGGAGCCGGAAAGGGGGAGGCGCCGGCGGACAATGGAGCCTATGTGTGCCTGCGGGAGTGGGACGGCGCCGCCGCCGCCGCTGCCGCCGCCGGGGGGAGACGCTGCGCTGCTGCTGCTGCTGGTCCGGGTCCCGGCCCCCCGGGGCTGAGAGCAGCCTGGGACCGCAGCCCCCGCCCGCGCTCGCCCCTCCCCCGCTCCGGCCCGGGGTAAGTGGCCCCGGGAAGGGGGAGGGGTGGGCCGGCGCGGCGGGGGCCGGGTCCGCGTGCGCGTGTGGCCGGGGGCCTCCGGGGGTCGGGGCGCTGGCTTGGCGAGTTGAGTCTGGAGGAACCTGTTGGGGGAGGCGGGGGAGCCTCGGGAGCTGTGGGAGAGACCGGGGCATCTCTCGGGGTTTTAGAGGTTGTGTCCCAAAGCTGTGGTTGGAGAGGTTACGTGAGGGGAGATGACCGTCTCGGGGTCCTAGGATGGAGGGGCGATGGAGAGGAAAGAGCGCGCGAAATTAGGAATTTCTGGTTGAGTTTGGTGGGGTCTGTAAGACCCCGGAGATGGGTAGAGGGGAGGAAGGAGACTCCGCAGTCCAGTGACTTGTTGAAGGGTTGGGGGAGGTGAAAGCCTAGAGGAATGTCTGAGTTGTAAAGGGTTCCAGCAGGTGAGTTGTCGACGACGTTTAGGTCACTGAGTCATTGTGGGGGTCGTAGAACACACCAGTGGTTTTCAAGTTGGAGCCCTAGAGGCTGGCTGACCTTTGAAAGTTACAAAGACTATTAAGATGTCACTGGTAAGTGTTGGGTGAGCTTGGTGAAATGGAGAGATCCTAAGGAAAACAAGTCTCAGAGTTGGTGGTTAGTCCAGAGGGAAGGACCAAGGCCTGTAGTAGTATTGCTGGGGACCTTATGTTAAAGCTTCCAAGGATGAGAAAGAAAGCATGAAATTTGTCCTCCAAGAGCCTTGGTCTGCTGGAGGTAAGGAAGAGCGTTTTTTAAATGTTAGGAGTGATCTGAGGCTAAGATTGGAGTCAAAGTCATTAGATAGGATATCGAAATGGATACAAACATGCCTCTGGAGCTAGTCTAAGGCAGGATGCAATTGATGCAAAGTTAGACTTCAGTTAAAGCAAACACAAGTCCACCCCTGACAGTGACTTCAGTGGCCATGTAAAAAGTCAGTTTGGTGGTGCATTTGTTAGCATTTGATATATTGTGGAATTTGAATGGTTGTTTCGGCGACAGAGATTTGGGCTCTTGTGTAGGGAACACAGTGATGAATTAATTATAGCAGGTAAGAAGAGTGGATAGTAAAATAGTTGAGACTGTTTAGAACCTGTGACTTGGAGGTTTTCAGTATGACTGATTGGCTTGAAAGTTTTTGACTGGACACTAGTCATTCGGGAGTTTATCATGGAAAAATGTTTTGTGTGAAAATCTGATAGTCTGGGGACCAGTAACAAAGTCTTCTTTCTTCTCTTGAAAAAGACCTATACTATTGATAGGGATGGATTAAGAAGAGGGCCTATTAGTTTAGGTGTTGCAAACATGCTTTGAGGAATGAGGGCTCTATTAATTGGCTGGTGCTTTGGATAAGTTGAAGAAATGTGGAAATGTGTGTATGACATTTGATAGCTTTGTGACCTAGAAGCCGGATATCGAGCCTTGAAAGTCTTTGTGATCAATGTGTGAATATAATAGTTTCAACATAGATGATAGTTGGATAGGAAAGTCATTGGTCTAAAGATGAAAGCACAATTTCTGTATCATTTTCTATTTATAGGACAAGTACCATAGAACTGGATCTTGAGCAAAAGGAATGTTTTGTTCTTGATTCTAGTTAACCAGCACAAGCCAAAACAAAAACAAACCAAAAAAAAACCTTATGTACATTGGAATTTCTTCTATGGGTTATTTCCCTGTGGCCTTCAGAAATACCTGCTGCTGTAAACCAAAAAAAAAAAAAAAAAAGCTAGGGGAAAGACCCAGGGCTTTCACAAGCATTGTAAGCAGCTGAATATTGGATCGTGGTGACCTGGCACAGTGGTGAAAAGCCTTGAACTTGGAATCAAGATGTTAGCTCTCTGGATGACTTACTTTGAACAAATCTCCGGTGTTTTCTGGTTTTGCTGCTTACAAAGCGACGACTGCCCACTCCAACCACTCGTAGCTGCCTTACAGTCTAGCCAGTTAATGCCCGTCCAGAAAGTTCTTTGAACACCTCCGAGGATGAGTGATTATGTAGTATAACTTTTTAAAAATCCCACTTCGACTGTCTCACTAGCAAACCAGATTCAGCTTTCTTACAATCATGGTAATATGGTTAATTAAAGAACAGAAAGGGGTGTTTTGAACACTTGTTTTGGTCTGTTGTTCGAATTTAGGGTTTTATGTTAATTTTGAAAAATGAGTGTTTGTGGGAGGGCAGTGATTTTGATTGTAATTGTAAATATTGAGCAAAAGTCAGCATGGCATGTGAGAAGGTAGGCTCTGGCCTAGGCTGCAGGCGCCCGGTGTTGTGGCCTAAGGCGTAGTTCTTGGTTTCCTGCCTACTCAGTCCTCTTCAGCCATGGGATGGTGTGGGTAAAGCTGTTCTGCTCTCTCTGCTTTTAGGACTATGATGGTGAAGCCTCTGGAAGCTTTTCTTGTTCTAACTCTGGGGTTCATAGTGTTTTTCTGCCCCAGTCCTTTGGCAATCACATGATATAGCATCCCATCTGAGAATGTTTCCTAAATGCGCGAGATGTAAGACGTGGAAGTACAAATGAGCTGTTGACATGTTCCTGGTGGTATGGTAATGTGTGCCTCTTTGTCACACACTGACTAATGTCTAAGGACTGATTTTGAAGCGGTGGTGAGGGAAGAGCATGTGTCATTATATCAGCGAATCTTCAACTAATGTGACATGGTGCTGTTGGTGGCATAGTCACAGTGGTGCTGATGCTACACCCACTGTTGAAGGCTGCGCTAACTTCATTACTTAGAGATTAGTCAAAATGCTGATCTACATTACTCCCTGAAGGCTTCAAGCCACCTCTCCTGTCCTGTATACAGATTCCTTGGGAGCGGTGAATCATGGAGTTGAGAACTACCCTAGACTGATTCTGGTTTTTTTGTTTGTTTGTTTTTTTTAAATACTGTGATTTTTGAAAGTTAGCTTAAGGCTGCTTACATTTTGGGCTTTGTGATATTTTTAAGTATCTCCATTATGCTAAGAACGGACGAAGAGACCACATGAAAAACCAAAAGCCGTTTTGCACCCTGTAGTGGCTGTTCTTGGTTGTCCAGAAGGGCAAAAACAAGAACTCAAAGGAAAGTTCCCTAGTCGCCATTATGTATGAGGTTCCCTAGATTTCCCTTTTCTCTGACTTGTATTTAAAGTGTACAGGGGTTTGCCTTATTTTCCCTCTTTTGACTAATTTCTTTCTTCTTCGAGGTGTCAGTTTGGCCACAGCACAGTGGGGAATGAGTAGTTTTCCTTGGAGTCAGTGTGAATTTGGATATGAACTTTTCCTTTCTTCTTGTCATCTTAGGACTTGGATGTGGGACTAACTGGTGTCACTTCGAGTTGACCTAACCATTCCTATGTGGTGAGGTGACAGTTCTCCTTCTCTGTAAGCTCCTTCTCGCCCCAATGTAGAAGACAAAGCAGAGTGGACATCTTGAAAGGTAAAAACCTTACCTTAAGCCACAGCTTCTGGGACTTAAGCTTGAGTATGTTGAATTTCTGTCTCTCTGGTGTTTCTTATAAGGTAAAGCTGAGCTGCTCTTATATTTTTGGTTGTGAACCTAGCCATTAATGGCTGAGCCATCTCTCCAGCCCACTGGGCTGCTCTTGATTCTAGAAGTTTCCCAAAGTGCAAGTCATCAAAGCAGATGCAAGTTACAACTAAAAGTGCCGTTACCCTGGGTTTTGTGTGACCTGGGCTTTGTGCTTGACTCGCTACAGAATGCTAAGGAGAAAGGCAGACCGTGAGAAATGAAGCTGGTATTTATCATGTCCCCTTGGGTTTGTGTAAATGTGAGCTAAGAGGCACAAGCTCACTGTAATACATTGATCAGCTGCCTTTGTTGGGCTTTGCTGGGTACCAGGTGCTAGGATGATGATTGACACCGTCCTTGGGGAGTTCCCTGTCTAACTATAGCAGTGACACTGTTTTCGAGATATTAAGTAGAGTGAGGACAGTGCCAGGGGCCCTGGATGGCATACAGGGAGTGGCTGGCACTCTAGGAAAACTTTACAGAGAGGAGATGAGCGCAGGGTTAGGTGTGCAGGACTTTGGTACCCATTATTCTCAAGGTACTTAGGATTTACTCTGAACATTTGAATTTTGTCAGAATTCTGTAGCTTAATATGAACTTTTGTTTTCTTAAAGTTTAGTAGCCATTAAAGCACAGTAGATGGCATTTTTACCCTGTGAATACTAAAACATGCAGTAGTGTTTCGTGTGAACTGTTTTCTGCATGTGCCCACTGAATCATTTGTTCTCCTCTACATTCTAGAGAGAGGTCAACTCTTCATTTTGTGTGCTTGAAGAAGCCATTTCGTTGTTGGCACGCCAGAAGTTAAGAATGAGCTAGGAATGGAATCTTAAGACCTTTTAGTTCCACATTCTATGATGCTGTGCCTTTTATGGAGTAGTGGTCATAACGCAGAAATGAAATTTGTTAAACATGACATAGTTCTAATAAACTTGACTCCTTAGAGCAGGAAAGGGGACTACATCACGGGAAGAGCTGAAGCTGGAACTTCGATTCTGAGCTCAAATTAGTTTGTGACTATACTTGAAACTTTGCTAATCCTATAGAGTGCCTTTTTAAAGATCCCCTATATAATTTGGCTCTCAGTCTTCTAGAACTTTGTTTTCCTTTGAAACCACACAACTAGCTTCTGCAGTGAAATGGTTCAGCCCGTAGAGGCGCCTGTGCCAAGTCTGACAACTTGAGTTGAACTCTCAGGACCAGAACACTTATGGTGGAAGGAGAACCGACTCCCACAAATATTCCTCGGACCTCCACACATGCACCATGGCACACGTGCATGCATGCACACATAGATTAAATAAATAAATAAATAAATAAATATAATTTGTTTTGGCCAAGTGTTATAATTCTAATCTACAGGGACTGATGTTAGAAATCTTACAGGCTACTGGCATTCCTCAGTTCAGCACTTCACTTTGCACACAGTAGGCACTTAATAAAAGCAGGGTTGTTCAGTCCTAAGCTCCTACCAAAATATGAAGACAGATTTTTCTTGTCAGCTATTGCCACGTAGAGTTGCAGCTATGCAGAGGGAATAGTGGTGAGCGACCCTAAGGTTGTAAATTCAATGTATGATTGGTATTTTGTGTCTTTGCACCTTCAGAGTCAACATCCAATCTCTGTACTAAGAAAATACATAGAAGAAAAAAATGTGGGCTTTCTCTTTTTCCATTAAATGCCTAGAAATTTCAAAAGTAGAAAAGTTGATCGTATTTGCACTTACTAGCTCACCCCAAGGGCCTTGAAATAGCTACATGTACTGTATACATCCTTTAACAGTTGACTGTTCGCACATAAGACTGCACTCTCCTCTTTAAAACCCCAGAGGAAATAGGAAACCCGTTTTTCTCAAGATGCTCAGCAGTCGTTACACTGATATTGTTGGTGTTTTCAGCTCTACGTTGGAATGCCTACCCACTTTATTCTCTTCTAGGTGAGGGTCACCTTGAGGAAGGCGCTCTGACTCCTCACCTCCAGGATGAACTCTGCAGTGTCGTGACCCTTGGGGTTTCGGTGAGTAGAGTTGGATGGCACCATGGGAACATGTGCCTGGCTTAGGAGTGAGAGCGCTACCAAGAGCTTTAGCTTTTCTCTTAGTTGATATTTTCCTTTTAGTCACTCAGCTCTGGCTCCCCACCCTAGCCTCTAGCAGCTGCCATCCTCCTATCTTGTTAAACGTGTACGAGATCGTGTGGTATTTGCTTTTTTTGTGCCTGGCTTACTTAATGACCTCCAGATTCATCTACGCTATTACACTTTTCTTTTCTTTTTTCGAGACAGGGTTTCTCTGTATAGCCCTGGCTGTCCTGGAACTCACTCTGTAGACCAGGCTGGCCTCAAACTCAGAAATCCACCTGCTTCTGCCTCCCAAGTGCTGGGATTAAAGGCGTGCGCCACCACTGCCCGGCTATCTATGCTATTACAAATGACAGGATTACAATGGTATTTTTAAGGCCAAATGGTCCCAGTGGCAGGGGACTTGCCATAGTTCTTAAATCTACTCAGTTCTTAAATCATCAATGCATAGATGCTTGGGTATATTCTATATCTTAGCTGTTGTTAAGAAGTGTGCAGTAGGGCTGGAGAGATGGCTCAGTGGTTAAGAGCACCCGACTGCTCTTCCAGAGGTCCTGAGTTCAAATCCCAGCAACCACATGGTGACTCACAACCATCTGTAATAGGATCCGACGCCCTCTTCTAATGTGTCTGAAGACAGCAACAGTATACTCATATACATAAAATCAATAAAATCTTAGAAGAGGAAGAGGAAGAAGAAGTAGTAGTGGGCAGTTCGTGGCACACACTTTTACTCTCAGCACTGGGAGACAGAGGTAGGCAGATCTCTGAGTTTGAGGCCAGCCTGGTCTACAGAGTGAGGTCCAGGACAGCCAGGGCTACACAGAGAAACCCTGTGTCAGGGGAAAAAAGAATTGTGCAGTGAGGAGCAGATGTAGTGGCTCAGGTGTTTAATCCCAACAATGGGGGGGTGGGGGGGAGGCAGGTGGATGTCTCTGAGTTCAAGGATAGACTGGTCTATATGGAGAGTTTCAGAACAGCCGGGCTACCCAGTAATACCCCTGACTCAAGAGAAAAAGAAAGCTGCTGTGAGGATACCGCTGGACATACCCAGTTCCTTTTCTTGAATAATAGTTTTTGGACAAATACCTAATGTTCTAGGTTCCTTAGTAAGTGCTGGGAATGGAAGGAAGGGCAATAAGTTAGTTGAGGCCCCTACTTGATGGAGCTTATAGTCTACGAGGACTGTTGTACGGGTGACTGCATAATGGTGTACACAGTTAGAAAACCTGAGGAAAACTGTGTGCAGAACCCCAAGGTGCTCTGAAGACCATGATAGAGGATTTCATGTAAGTGGATGGTTTTAAGGAACCCTTCTCCGAAGAAGAAATACTTACCTATGACTTATGTTAGGTAAGTGGGAGAGGCGTCAACCGCATGGGGAACAGTTTTGGAAGGAAGACTGTACTAAGGTGAATAATTCATGTCCGGCCCCGTCAGTTTTGAGCCATCCGAGAAGGTGTCAAATAGCTGGTGTTTACAGGCTTGCAGAGTACAAGCCAACCCAGATGTGTGAATCTGGGAGATGTGTGTGGAGTCTTGTGGGACTCAGGAGCTAGATGGGTAGAGAGGGGACTCGGGTTGTGGACACATGAAGAGTAGCTGGAGAGGCAGACTGAGAAGGAAGGAATGACTTGCAAAGCTGGCCACAGTGTCAGCCTTCTGCTGTTAAGTGACAACCATGAGCTCACGCTTGAGAACCACATAACTGAGAGGTTTTTAATTGAGCAAAACAGTCATGTAACGTTTTAAGTAGGTTTTTATTTTTATGTTGGGCTACCAATACATTTATAGCTACCGTGTACACTCCTGATGAATGATGGACTGAGGTGTTAGACCAGAGGCTGGGGTGACCCTCACAGAAACCGTTACTGCGATCGGGGATAGAAGTTAGTCTATATGGTGGGAGATAAATGGCAAGAGAACATTGCGCCCCATGTCATATTCATAGAGAAGCTTGGCTCCGAGGGGAGTAGAAGGCTAAACTGGTTTTGGTTTGCTTAACTTATTTATTTATCTCTTTTCATTTATCTATTTATTCTGTGTGTGGCTGTGTATGGCTGTGTGTGTGCCATAGCACAACTGTGGAGTCAGAGGACAGCCCCTGAGACTTTGTCCTCTCCTTTCAGCGTGTAGGTCCCAGGGATCAGGTTGTCAGGCTTGGTGGCAAGTACCTGAGCCTTGTTTATTTTGTCCAGTGCTGAAAGGACACTGCAGTGGTTCTGAATGCTAATGGAGAGGTCTGATGGGCATGGGAGGTAGAAGGGACGCCCAGACGACAGAATATGAGCCCTCAGCAGGCAGGGCGGCCCTGGGCATGAGCCATGCCACCTGGTGGTGAACAAAACACAATTGTTGTTGTTGTTGTTTGTTTGTTTTGAATATAATGAAGCAAAAATGGGTGGGTATTCTGGGGAAAAGATTTGCACGTTTAGTGTGGGGATGTCCCACTTAGTAAAATGTCTTCTTTCTCTTAAGTAATAGTCAGGACCACAGACATGAATCGTAGCACCCAGAACATAGAAGCAGGAAGATCTACAAGTTCTTTGTCAACATGGTCTACACAGCAAGTTCCAAGCCATCTAGAACTATAGAATGAGACACAGCATTAAGACAAAACAAACAAAAGAAAACACCAGTAGCCCACAAACCAGGGTTAGAGAGGGAGGAAAGGAAAATGGTAGGTAAATAGGAGCAGATAGAGAAGGTACGAAGTGGTGCCTGGTAGAAGAAGCCAGTGAGCATGCTCCAGAGTGGTGCTCGTCATAGTGCGAGTTAGTGGAGCCCTGCTGAAGGACTGACTAGCTCCTCTAGCCAGTTGCGGCATTGCAATGTGAAGAATACACACTTCAGGCTCAGGGCTTGGGCCAGACACTAGGTCTACCACCAGCAGAGTAACAGAAATGTCATCATTGTTAAGATGAGGTAGTAATAGCTGCCTTGTGGGGCTGCTGCGAATGAGTTGGCATATGTACACAGTGCTTAGAACAATACCCGGGCCTTAGTAAAAGTGACAGGTATTCTGGAGAAGAGATGCATGGGAGTAGATCTGAGGCATGAGGAGCCTTCACCTTAGAGAGAAGTCCCTCTCTCCCTGTGATGATCTTGTCAAAGACCTCTTCCAGCTTCACCTGTTGAGCATAATTTTATTCTTCATGGCTGTCATAAGACATTTGGTAGTTTTTGCTCGGTTCTCTCAGAGCGGCAATCTAAAGTTAGGCCTCATTCCTTGGAACACCTCTCTTAGGTTAGGAATTAGAAGCCTGGATTTTATTCTCAGTCCTTGCATGAGGCCTCATGTTCCTTTCAGCCTCTGTTCTGTCTGTCCATCCAGAAAGTAAGGTTGAGGAAGGAGGGCCGGGATCTGAGAACACTGATTGGCTAGAGAAGCCATTTGTGTGTGCCTGTGTGTTCTGGTTCATTCTGGTGGGAAATACCTGTGGATCAAGGTCAGGCCATTGAGAGAATAAGAAATGATATGTAGAAGTACTTTGAAAACCAACATGTTTTATGTACATGGTATCATTATTAGAAATAATCTTTGCTACCAGCTCATCATAAGTGCCTGGCAGATTAATAAAGCAATTTGATATTTGTGTTGTATTTTGCATTGCCTGGGAAGAAAAGTACAGTACAGATGCCAGATGTTTCTGTTCTCTGGGGAAGCTGATAAGTCACTACCTACTATAACACCTTCCGAATTCTCATGCTGAGAGGTGTAGAGAAACCAAAGGACTTAAAATAAGGTTCTTCAAAGAACGCAGTCTTCACAGGGAGGAAAATACACACAAAGGATTGCTCTGCCGGTGGCAGAGCAGTAGATGCTGACAGAAAGTTCCCCAAGTTACAGCAGCGTGTCTCGGTGATAACCGCTTTCCTCTGCCTGGGGGAAACCCTGGCTGGGTCCACTCAGGGCTCATCTGCTGCTGCTTATTTTGCTAAGGAGATTCAGTAGGTCTTTAATAAGATTCCGATTTTTTAATAAGAATGTAGAAAGCGGTTTATGATCCTAAGTTTCCACATTTGACAGCTATAGTCCATCCTATCATTTAAACTGTTCAACAGAAGGACAGAGGGTGTGAGGGGTAGAAACGTGACCTTAAATGTAATTAAGACCAACATGCTCTTTAGAACATAGAACTGCTTTAGGATAGCGTCTCCTCGTTCTCCTTCCTGCCTCCTTAATTTAAAAAGGAAAAGATGTAATTGTGTCTACTTAAAACTCTATATATCCCCTTTATTGGCACAGGTAAAATAGTTGGGACCTTGGGAATGCCTACCTGAAGGACTTTCTACTTGTCACTTCTCATTCAACAACCACAGCCTAGGTAATAACTGCAGATCCTCCTGATGGAGAGTCTCAAAATATGTGTAAGCTGTAACACCCGAGCTACTTCTGGCTCCTTTTAATTTTCTAGCCACTAATCCTACACCTGACACTCTCCTCTGTCAGTCCCATCCTTGGTCAGCAGGTAGAGAGGAACGAGCAGGTCATGGTGGTTACAGAAAGATGGTCGTGGAGCTCCTGGGAGGGACCCATGACCTCGAGTAGACCATGTTTCCCTCCCCCGCTGTCTAGGCTTCCCTACATAAAAGGCTTTTTCATTTGCTCCATAGCCAGGTTTGGTAATATTTTATTGACCTTTATGCTTCAAATTAGCCTTGCAAATTGGCTCAAAAAATATCTTAGCTTTCAGAGATACTCCTTTATCTTCAGAGCTGTGGCTCACTGCCATGCTTGCCCGTGTCCCTGTCATTAAGGTGAGAACACAGTTACAAAATCTGCATAATTTAATAGAAGAATCTCGGAAATGGGGGGAGGCAGAACTGATTGTATTGGTATTAGCGTAATGTTTGTTTTTAGAAGCGTCTCCTTCAGGGCCCTATCACCCTCAAGCCTAAAGAGTAAAAGCATTGATAATTTGCTGCATAATTTGAAATTGGGATGGGTTTGTTATACATATCTGCCATTGTTTGCCACCACAGCCCAGCATCAGAGGTCAATACTCAGTGGTTTCAAAGCATCGTTTGGAGGAGGGGGCAGACGGCCCAAATCCGTTGTCCATTGGGACTTTTATATTCAGAAATAAACATAAGGGAGAATAAACTAAATGCGGCTAAAAATTAAATCCCTTTTCTGTCCTGAAAATACAGATTGCTTGGATGGGAGGGAGGCCTGTGTGCTGATCAGAAATTCTTAGTCCCCTTCAAGTGCTCAAGCTCCAGAGCTGGGGGCTGAACATGACTTTTCTCCTTTAGCCAGCGGGAGTGGAGGCATGCCCAGCGGTCTCTTCCCCATCCATTCAGTAGGAAGGTGTTTTCTGTGTTTGCTTGCACTCTCACCTCTTGCCTTGTGTGTCATTTTCCTGTAGTGTGCCCTGGAGATGCGAGATTTTCCTTCAGCAGCAGGAGGCACACACTCAGAGAATGCTGGAACTTCAAGGGGGAAGGACCCACTTCCACAGCAGAGAAAAACAAAGAGGAAAAAGGCGAACAGGCAGCCAGCGCTAAGGGACGCACCAAGCAAGCAGTGGGCAGTGGCCTCTGTCCCTAGCAGCTACTTGTGCTGTAGCCCGAGAGGAACTCGGTGAGCCTGTCCCAGTTAGTGACCGAAAGCTCAGGATTTCAATCAATGCATCCCAGTAACCCTAAAGTGAGGAGCTCGACATCAGGAAACACGCAGAGGTAAGAGGCAAGGGCTCACTCTCACCTCTCGGAAATGGCACATTGGCACCACACACACCCTCACCCCTCGGGGATGGCACAGGGCACCAGACACTTAATTGCTGCATCCGTGTGTACAATTAGAAGGAGAATGGACCCACGTGGCAAAGAAAGAGGAAACTTACTGAAGTAGTAACAGTCCAATTTTTCTGGGTTACTCTCTCAGCCACCATTCCCATATCTCCCACCTGTACCATTTCCCCACCTTTTACAAAGCACAAACAGAAGGACCTCAAAGACCAGCCAGCACCATCTGAGGAATCTGAGGCATAGAGTACTGAGGTCCTGGAACTAAGCCACCGCCAACTACCTCCCAGAGCCCTTGCTGCGTTTCTCAGTACCTAGTTATTTAAAAGCATGTTTTGCATCTTCCTTGGGGGCAGAGGTTGCCTGCCTTGCTTTGGGGCTGTAGTACTGTTGGAAGGGATCTGGATCCTGGAGGATTTCCCGAACTTGACAGCTCCAGTGGGTTTTCCTTTTGCCCTCCTGGGCCTGCTTGCTTGTTCCCAAAGAGGAGCTAGGCTTTCATTACAGCTGTTCCCTGTCATGAGCCTGGGGGTGGTAGTATTTTGATCTTAACGATGTCTGTTTGTTTACTCTGAGCTAGTCTTAGTGTGAGAGTCACTTTTCTATGTACATAGAAACAGTTGTCCTTTATTGACAGAAGCCCTAGAGATAGGTCCCCATGTGACTCTAGTGTTCCTGAGACCTGGAGGCCATTCTGTTTGATCCTCCTCTCTGTTGATAGCTCTAAGATGGGAGCCAGGGTGGCAGGGACAAGCAAATGGGCAAGGTGCAGTGTGGGGCGGTTGTTCAGCACTCAGGGGCTCCTTAACCCATTATAGAAACACAAATTTGTACTGACCAGATCTGGTGTCTGATCTCTCTTTGTTATTTGTTTCTTTTAGTAGCCCTAAGTCAAAGCAGGAGGTGATGGTCCGTCCCCCTACAGTGATGTCCCCATCTGGAAACCCCCAGCTGGATTCCAAATTCTCCAATCAGGGTAAACCGGGGGGTTCAGCCAGCCAATCCCAGCCATCCCCCTGTGACTCCAAGAGTGGGGGCCACACCCCTAAAGCACTCCCTGGCCCAGGTGGGAGCATGGGGCTGAAGAATGGGGCTGGAAATGGTGCCAAGGGCAAGGGGAAAAGGGAGCGAAGTATTTCGGCCGACTCCTTTGATCAGAGAGATCCTGGGACTCCAAACGATGACTCTGACATTAAAGGTATGTCTACAAGATCTTTGAGACTCAGAGGGAAGTAGGTGTTCCCTGGGGAAGGCTTCTGACATCCAGTAGAGGCCAGAGCCTGCTGTCAGTGGAGTGGGAGAGGATGTGGCAGAGGCTGGAAGTCTCACACTTAGGATGGACCACTGCTTCTCATTTTTCTCCTCATTGAAGAAGAGTCTAGAACACCTTATTTAGTTCTTGCTCTTGAAGGTGTGTGGCTGCATCAGATATGTTATAGGCCTAGCCCATGTGTGTAAGCATATTTCTGGCGTGTGTGCTGTGGTCCTTCAGTCAAGCCAGTAGCTGCAGTCAGCTGTGTCTGTGGCCCACACTGGGGTAGTTTCTCTGACATTCCCGCCTCTTGGAGAAATCCTCCAAGATTTGGGTATTGTGCTTTCTGGTTGCCACTTTGCCAGACTGATAGACACAAGGGGAAGCCTTAATGGCCCTGGCACTAGTCCAGAGCTGTCACAGCTGATTTCAGTGTGGCAGGAATGAGTGGCTACCAGATGTGGTAGAAATTTGGCAGGCACCACAATGGAATAAGTCAGGGAAGACTATTGGTATAGGGTTTTGGGCTTTTTTCATCGTATAGTAAAACAAAAAACAAACAAAAAAGACAACTTAAGATGTGAAGTTACTGTTTAAGAAGTGAAAGTGATATTTCCTCAGCCCAAAAGGAAAGTGTAAACCTGAGTGACTGCTGCCTGCCTCTCTCGCTTCCTTTTCCCCTCCTTTTCTGAAGTGTTCTTGGAAATCCTGTTACGAATCCCAGCACTCTCCTGGGGACTGGGGGTGCAGACAGCAGGACAGATAGTTGTCTTCTTAAGAATTCGAGGGCACCTAGAAAGCCAGCCATCAGACCATCCATGTGAAATATGATAAATGCTAAATTACTAGAAGGGAGCTATGAGTTTGATTAACAGGGGCACCCTGTCATGAGGGTGCCAGAAAGGAAGGACGTTCCTGCTAACATGTACTGTGGACAGAGAGGCGGAGGACGATACATACTGAGTCATTTAGGGAAAAATGTTTGAAATATGTGAGTAGAAAAGCTATTTTCTCTTAGCAAGGAACTTGCTCTTGACATTTTCGAGGTGGATTGTGTTGTGATGATGCTGTAAACGCTCGCAGGGAGCTGGGAGGAGCCTGTGTTCTCCCTGTGACAGCCAGTCTTTCATTCTTTTAGAATGTAATTCTGCAGACCACATCAAGTCCCAGGAGTCCCAGCACACACCACACTCCATGACCCCATCAACTGCTACAGCCCCCAGGTCTTCCACACCCTCCCATGGCCAGACTCCTGCCCCAGAGCCTATACCTGCTCAGAAGACGCCAGCCAAAGTGGTGTATGTGTTTTCTACTGAGATGGCAAATAAGTAAGTGGTGGCTGTGTGTTCGTGTTGCGCTTGCCTTGTGTGTTTTAAGACCAGAGTTCTACTGCGTTGTCCAGGGGCAGCTGCTGACAGCTTCCTTGCCTGTGTTGGAGAGGGAGATGGAGAGTAAGGTTATATAGCACAGGTTGAATGTACAATATACAATTTTCTGCAACCTATGTGTCCTTTCAAAAAAAACCACACAAACAATAAATGTCTGTAAGGAGAAAATATAGGAAGGAAAATCTCTAGAATTCACCAAAAGTAGCTGCTGTGAACATTTTGCTCTGTATATTTCAGGTTGTTAGATGATATAATGAGGTTTTGTTTACTTACCAAGAATACCTCCATACACTTTACCCTCCTCATTTTCTCCCGAGGTGGATCCTCGCGGTCTTTATCTCTAGGTGTGGGGATTCCATGTCTATCTTTCCTAGTGGTGTTTGAATAAGAATTTTCTATGAGTCGCCTAACTGGATTGATCTTGGGCTTTTTAGTGTGTTTTGTTTTGTTGTTGTTGTTGTTGTTTCATGCCTATGTAGGCATTCACTCACAACCATCTTCTAACCTCACATGGTTGATGGTAAATGATGAACATAAGTAATGAAGTATGTCTTTTGATTTCTTCTCGTCCAACATCCCTAGTGGCCCGTGGGGGTCGCTTGTCTAGAATGCAGCCCATGGAACAGAAGCAAGTGCTAGTACGCTGTCTCGTCTGTCTTGCAGGGCTGCAGAAGCTGTACTGAAGGGCCAGGTTGAAACGATCGTCTCTTTCCACATCCAGAACATCTCCAACAGCAAGACCGAGAGAAGCACAGCCCCCCTGGTATGTTGTGTAGGCTCGGAATGATGGCATTAGGGCTCTGAAGGGCCTGGAGAGCAGTGGCAAATTAGATTGAGAGTGAGTGAGTCTCGGCGGCACAAGCAGTGGTCTGGGTGTTTCACTCAGTTGTGACATTGTGAGGTTGTAGACATGTCCGTTTAGCCGCTTCTACTGGCAGAGGCTGGAGAACATGGAAGAAAGCAGAGCTCAACCTAATGACTCCATAACTAGAGTCTAGTGACTCTCCAAATGATTCTTATTTGTTTCCAATCAAGGCCCACTAAGTACTTTTTAATTGCTTGATATTCTCAGAAAGATAGCAAGTTAGTCTGTTTCCTCCCTGGGTCTTAAGCAGCCAGTATAATCTACACTAGAAAAAAAAAAAAAATTTCCCTAATCTTACAGATTTCCACATGTAATCAAAACTTATTTGTTGTGAAGAGGCATTGTACCAGATGCTGGGGGTGGGTAGAGATTTACAAGTTCTAGACACAGTCTTTCCTTTCAAAAAGCGTGAAGTACAATCCTGGGATGAGTCTTAAACATGAAAAAAAGTTGAATGACAGTAAATGGTGAGTTATAATTCAAGATAAATTCTTGTCTAGCTTGTATATGGAAGAGGCCCCATCTCCAGGGCACAACAGCATTTGGGCTTTCCTGGATCCAGAAAAGGTACTTCCCAGTCCTGTGCCCCCAGCTGCTCAGTAAAAACCCCTTGTCCAGGTGGCTGCAGTGCAGCCCTCTGCTTCATTGACGCTATGGCAGTTCCTGATGCAGCAGTCACCTCTGCCTTCTCCAGTACTAAAATGACATTGGAGTAGGAGTTTAGGGGGTCACTGGTAAAGACTGATTTGATTGGTTTCCTCTGCTATAGTTGCTTTATGAAATCAGTACCCACCTGCAGCAAACTCATCAAGACTGGCCAGCAAGACCAAACTGAAATGGCAGCTAAGCAGAGGCTTGGTCCACCAAGGAATCACAGACTGGAACTCATGTCTTTTGATGGTTCAGAACCATACAGGTTCAGGTGACAAACACATATACACTGTAGACACTTATAAACGAAACACAAACTGTTCATATGCACAGGTGCCCACAAAGATTCATGTACAGATTTGCCCATAGGCAAACATTCCAGCTCAGCTGAGAGCAAAAACATGGACCCCATCTAAACAGTGTCCATATTGTCGGTGCCATGCTTTTATCTAGGATGTAGTATAGCAGTGATCCTTAATAAATGACAAGCAGCCATCCCACCTGTTAAAAGGGACAGCCTGGTTGATTGGAAAAAACAGACCCAGAGACACTGTGAGCTAGACAGTCTCGGGTTTCTCCACAGACACTTCCGACCTTCAGATTAGCTTACTACAGCCAATATACAAATTCTTATCAAATACGGAATCAGTGATCACAAACTCAAAACAGAAACCAGAGACGCCAGGCCCTTGGAAACTCAAGGAGGAAGTAAGTCAGTAGT
The DNA here is from genome assembly GCA_028551405.1 of Uromys caudimaculatus. Lineage (NCBI taxonomy): Eukaryota > Metazoa > Chordata > Mammalia > Rodentia > Muridae > Uromys > Uromys caudimaculatus. The sequence goes on along the minus strand of CM052704.1, from coordinate 71,967,198 downwards.
TACTCGTCAGAGGAGGCGTGGCATGGAGCAGCCTTCCCTGCTGCTGTGACTGGCTGAGCACCAAGCCACAAGGGACTTTGTTTCCTTCATTTGGAAACATCCGCCCTTTTGATTGATAATGAGAGGCCTATAATCAGGAAACAGAAAGAAGGTATTGGTATAACCTCCCACATGCCAAGAAACTAATTTTTCCTTAAATCAAAAGTATGTGGTAGACATGTAATCTCAAGCCTGTTCCTCAGAGATATCTCAGAGATATTCAGTAGAGTAGCTCTTGCCTGGCACGTTTATGAACTTACCAAGCCTAGTTTTCAGGAAGGGAAAGGAGGTTTGACATAAGGTTTAAAAAATGGTTACCTATGAGCAGTTTAAAAGGAAGCATCACTGTGGGTTCATGTTACTAGGATACAACTTTTATATCTTGTTTCTTTAATTGCCCTTCTGCTCAGTTCACCATTATGATACAAAGCATCTTATTTGTCTTTAGAACACACAGATACCCACCCTTCGGAATGATCCAAAACCTCTCCCACAGCAGCCTCCAGCTCCCACCAACCAGGACCAGAACTCTTCCCAGAATGCCAGACTGCAACCAACTCCTCCCATTCAGGCACCAGCACCCAAGCCTGCTGCAGCCCCACGTCCCCTGGACCGGGACAGTCCTGGGGTAGAAAACAAACTGATTCCTCCTGTGGGCAGTCCTGGGAGCTCCACTCCACTGCCCCCAGATGGTCCTGGGCCAAACTCGACACCCAACAATCGAGCAGTGACCCCTGTTTCCCAGGGGAGCAATGGCTCTTCAGCAGATCCCAAAGCCCCCCCACCTCCACCAGTGTCCAGTGGTGAGCCCCCCACGCTAGGAGAGAACCCTGATGGCCTATCTCAGGAGCAGCTGGAGCACCGGGAACGTTCCTTACAAACTCTGAGAGATATCCAGCGTATGCTTTTCCCTGATGAGAAAGAATTCACAGCAGGACAAACAGGGGGTCCCCAGCAGAACACTGGGGTTTTAGATGGACCTCAAAAAAAACCAGAAGGGCCAATACAGGCCATGATGTCTCAATCCCAAAGCCTCGGTAAGGGTCCTGGGCCCCGGACAGATGTGGGAGCTCCATTTGGCCCTCAAGGACACAGAGATGTGCCCTTTCCTCCAGATGAAATGGTTCCACCTTCTATGAACTCCCAGTCTGGGCCCATAGGACCCGACCACCTAGACCATATGACTCCTGAGCAGATAGCATGGCTGAAGCTGCAGCAGGAGTTTTATGAAGAGAAGAGGAGGAAACAGGAGCAGGTGGTCGTCCAGCAGTGCTCTCTCCAGGATATGATGGTCCATCAGCATGGGCCCCGGGGCGTGGTCCGAGGGCCTCCCCCTCCATACCAGATGGCTCCTGGTGAAGGCTGGGCACCTGGGGCAGAGCCGTTTCCTGATGGTATCAACATTTCACATTCTTTGCCCCCAAGGGGCATGGCTCCCCACCCCAACATGCCAGGGAGCCAGATGCGCCTTCCTGGGTTTGCAGGAATGATAAATTCAGAGATGGAGGGGCCAAACGTGCCCAACCCGGCAGCCAGACCAGGTCTCTCTGGAGTCAGTTGGCCAGACGATGTGCCAAAAATCCCAGATGGTCGAAATTTCCCTCCCAGCCAGGGTGTCTTCAGTGGTCCTGGCCGAGGGGAACGGTTTCCAAACCCCCAAGGCTTGTCTGAAGAGATGTTTCAACAGCAACTGGCAGAGAAGCAGCTGGCTCTCCCCCCAGGGATGAGCATGGAGGGCATCCGGCCCGGCATGGAAATGAACAGGATGATTCCAGGCTCCCAGCGCCACATGGAGCCAGGAAGTAACCCCATTTTCCCTCGGATACCAGTCGAGGGTCCTCTGAGCCCTTCCCGGGGTGACTTTCCAAAAGGAATGCCTCCACAGATAGGTCCTGGTCGGGAACTTGAGTTTGGCATGGTTCCTGGTGGGATGAAGGGAGATGTCAATCTAAACGTCAACATGGGATCCAGCTCTCAGATGATACCTCAGAAGATGAGGGAGGCTGGGGCAGGCCCTGAGGATATGATGAAATTACGCCCTGGTAGCTCAGAAATGCTGCCCACCCAGCAGAAAATGGTGCCCCTGCCATTTGGTGAGCACCCGCAACAGGAGTATGGTGTGGGCCCCAGGCCATTCCTTCCCATGTCTCAGGGTCCAGGCAGCAACAGTGGCTTGCGGAATCTCAGAGAACCAATTGGGCCCGACCAAAGGACTAACAGCCGGCTCAGTCATATGCCACCACTACCTCTCAACCCTTCCAATAATCCCACTAGCCTCAGCACAGCTCCTCCAGTTCAGCGTGGCCTGGGGCGGAAGCCTTTGGATATTTCTGTGGCGGGCAGCCAGGTGCATTCCCCAGGCATTAACCCTCTGAAGTCTCCTACAGTGCACCAAGTCCAGTCTCCGATGCTGGGCTCACCCTCGGGGAACCTCAAGTCCCCTCAGACTCCATCACAGCTGGCAGGCATGCTGGCAGGCCCAGCTGCTGCTGCTTCCATTAAGTCCCCTCCTGTCTTGGGGTCTGCTGCTGCTTCGCCTGTTCACCTCAAGTCTCCATCACTTCCTGCCCCGTCGCCTGGATGGACCTCCTCTCCCAAACCTCCCCTGCAGAGTCCTGGGATCCCTCCAAACCACAAAGCGCCCCTCACCATGGCCTCCCCAGCCATGCTGGGAAGTGTAGAGTCAGGTGAGTATGCTTACACTCTCACACCTGTAGCTGTAGGTTGCTATAACCTGAGTTTGTATTTTAAGGAAACTTTAAGTCTCGATCGAATAGTCAAAGGCAATGACCTTTGTCATCTTTGTTGCAAGGTGCATGATTGTCAGTGCTTGCATAGTTATTCACAAGCATCTGTTCCTGGCAAAGATTATGTCTGAGGGCCTGGTGAGAGGCTTGAAAACAGACCTACAGAGGTGGACTGAGTTCCCTGAATAATTGACATTCGCATGTGGATACGTGGTTGTGCAGTGGAATGGTGACTGGCTTAAGTGTGGCTTTCTAAAGTCCTGCGCCACCCACTTCAGGGGCTTAGTTAGCATCCAGTCAAAAGAATGAGCATAACAAGCCCGACCAGAGGGAGGCCTCTGCTCTAACCTATGGCAGTCCCATAAGTGCTAACTGTGAAAACTTAAGAAAGCTCCTTGTAAGCTGCTCCAGCCCCACATCAGCTACAGTATTTTCCCGAGGAGAGGCTCTGGCTGATGATGGTAGTTTCCTGAATGGGGACCAGCGGTGGTCAGTGAAGTAGCCTGGGGTGTTAACTACTGGGTTGGTGCCATCTCTACTTGAGAAACACTAGACTGAGAATAAGGCAGGCGATTTACCCTAGCGAGCTAAAGTATCTCTCTGTGGGGTGGCAGTTCACTAGCACAGTCGAGTGGAACCGCCAGCCACCTCAGACATGTTTGTCATGGAAATTAATCAAGAGTTTGTGCAGAGTGATAGGGTTTGTACCTGAGGTTAGAGTACACTCCTGTCTTGTTGGCATGCAAATACCTGAGTCGAAGTCGAAATTACAGTTGCCCAGGGAGAGAAATCCACTTGTTCAACACCCTTCAGTGAAACAGTTTTCTGTAAGCCTTGTTCTCCCCAAGATTGAACCAGTATTTCTAGCACCTTCCTGGCACGCTCATCTTCGTTCCTGCTGAGCCTTTACCACTGCATCTCACTGTGGTCTCCCTCTGCATGTAGAGCTTGGCTGAAGACTGATCCCTGCCTCGGCATCAGCCTTGTTCTCGGCCTCATTGGGTCATAGCTGTAGTGCCCAGCACCCTTCAACAAACATCGAATTCCCTGCCTTATTTTGCTTTGTTCTCTTAGGTGGCCCCCCACCCCCTACAGCCAGCCAGCCTGCCTCGGTGAACATCCCCGGAAGTCTTCCCTCTAGCACACCTTACACCATGCCTCCAGAGCCCACCCTTTCCCAGAACCCACTCTCGATTATGATGTCGCGAATGTCCAAGTTTGCGATGCCCAGTTCCACCCCGTTATACCACGATGCCATCAAGACTGTGGCCAGCTCTGATGATGACTCCCCTCCAGCTCGCTCGCCCAACTTGCCATCGATGAATAGCATGCCAGGTAAGACATGGGGCTGGTACAAGACAAAACAGGAACGTTGTAATGTGTTCATTCAATAGCCGTAGACCCGCATAGATGGAAATCTAACAAGTTGAAAAATGTGCTGGCCAAATGTCTGTGTGAAGCGCCTGGACCAGAGGGCTGATGCACGGTTATCGCGATTCTCTAAGTCTCTAAGGTGGAAGATGGGTGTGGTCTGTTTTGTAGTGGTGATCTTGTGTGTGAGGCACCTTTTGGTTTTGGTTCTCCTTCAGCAGTACTGCAGAGCCTCCTTTTCACCTGCTGACTGTTTTCATTTCTAAGTTTCTGGGAAAGCAGCTTCAGACCCCAGGTTCTTGCTTCCCGTTCTATCTGCATTCCCTCCTGTGCTCACTCCTGCCCGCCTCACTAACAGGAAGTGATGTGGAGTGGTAATGCTGATCAGCAGAGAAGCCATGACTTTTCAGCCATGCATATCTGGTTCCCCTTTCATTCTGATTGATAGGCATATTGTTTATTTATCAGTTAATTAACCAGGTTAGGACATGCTCTGTGATTGTCATAGTTGATTTTAATTCTCCAGTCTGCAGCAGGACTGCAGGTGTTCCTTATCCATTGGAAGTTACTGTTTCTCTCACAGTTTTATAACCTGGAGCTTTAATACCCTCTTTACGGCAATATAAAACAATACGGAATTCCACTTGAAGAAAGAAGGACCAGTTTGGTTCCCTTCTTGATATGTGCTACTTGAACTTAAGAGACTCAATCAGTCCTTTATCCAAAGTAGGCTACACTTGAGCCACCCAAACAAATCCTGTTCTGTATGAACTGTCTCCAATGAAGAAGACCATGCTCATTTGAAATTTAACTAAGACCTTTTCCGAGGAAATGTATTCCGTGCTATCTTTAGCCATACAGTTAAAGGCTTGGTGATGTGCTGTCTGCTTCCTGGTGCTACCGGTCTGTGTGCCTCCAAGTGCGTTACCGACTTTTGGCGACAGGGATTATGTATTTTCCCAGCACAATGCATATTGGATGCATGATAATGTTTTGTTAATGTGTGATTCGTTATCATTTTTGTGAGTTGCTTTTGGTTGAGTTGATTCCTTTGATGTCTTTATTTTTCTAGGAATGGGCATTAATACACAGAATCCTCGAATTTCAGGTCCAAACCCCGTGGTTCCGATGCCAACCCTCAGCCCGATGGGAATGACCCAGCCACTTTCCCACTCCAGTCAGATGCCCTCTCCTAATGCCATGGGACCCAGCATACCTCCTCACGGGGTCCCAATGGGGCCTGGCTTGATGTCACACAATCCTATCATGGGACATGGGTCCCAGGAGCCTCCAATGGTACCTCAAGGACGGATGGGCTTCCCCCAGGGTTTCCCTCCAGTACAGTCTCCTCCTCAGCAGGTTCCATTCCCTCACAACGGCCCCACTGGGGGACAAGGTAACTTCCCAGGAGGGATAGGTTTCCCAGGAGAAGGACCCCTTGGTCGTCCCAGCAACCTGCCCCAAAGTTCAGCAGACCCAGCACTTTGCAAGCCTGGAGGCCCAGGGGCTCCTGACTCCTTCACTGTCCTGGGGAACAGCATGCCTTCGGTGTTTACGGACCCAGATCTGCAGGAGGTAATCCGACCTGGAGCCACCGGAATACCTGAGTTTGATCTCTCCCGCATTATCCCATCGGAGAAGCCCAGCCAGACACTGCAGTATTTCCCTCGAGGGGAAGTCCCAGGCCGCAAGCAGCCACAAGGTCCTGGACCTGGGTTTCCACACATGCAGGGGATGATGAGTGATCAAGCCCCTAGAATGGGATTAGCATTACCTGGCATGGGAGGCCCTGGGCCAGTGGGAACTCCAGACATTGCCCTTGGTACATCTCCATCCATGCCAGGCCACAACCCAATGAGACCGCCAGCCTTTCTCCAGCAAGGCATGATGGGACCTCACCACCGGATGATGTCACCAGCACAATCCACAGTGCCCGGCCCGGCCACCCTGATGACCAATCCAGCTGCTGCTGTAGGCATGATTCCTGGCAAGGATCGGGGGCCTGCCGGGCTCTATACCCACCCAGGGCCTGTGGGTTCTCCGGGCATGATGATGTCCATGCAGGGCATGATGGGACCCCAACAGAACATCATGATCCCCCCACAGATGAGGCCCCGGGGCATGGCTGCTGATGTGGGCATGGGTGGATTTAGCCAAGGACCTGGCAACCCAGGAAACATGATGTTTTAAGCTGCTACGATTGGATGTGCCGATCCTTGTCAAGATGAGATTCCAGGTCCTGTGGGCTGCTTTGACGGAGTTCCAGGAGTCCTTACTGTCGGTCATGCAATAGGAGAAGAGGGACCCGGGGCTGCTTTGAGGGGCTGCTTTGAGGGAGGAGGGAACCAAGAATGTATGGATTACCGGAAAACAAATTATTCATTTAATCAACAGGTGTGGTTTTTTTAAGATTTATTTTTTAAAAATTATTTTTGTGGACGTGGGGATCCCGTGACGGCACCTACTTTTGGGAATCTGTAGCCGTGTTTGAGAATCGCCATCGGTCATGTGTTGCACCGTTCTCTGTGTTTACGTCCTTTGGACTGGCTTCTCCCAGGATTCTTTTCTGTTTTGTTTTTTTTTTTTTTTTTTTTTTTTTGACTTTTGGGCTTTATTTTGTGTGTGTGTACTGTACTATATTGTAAAAGGGATTTTAGCAGAGACTTTAGTCTTTGGGGCAAGAGGAGACCAGGAATGCTGGGCTGTTTACTTTAGATGGAGAATCCATCTTCAGACCTTGGACTATTTTCTTTCAACTCCAGTGTATAGAAAAACCAAACTACGACCTCAGAGCTGAGTATTAACGAAAAGCACAAAAAAAAGGAACTGAGTTCAGTGAGGGGTGGGGGGAAGGGGGACATTTTTCTTTTTAAAAATACTGAAGCTTGGGACATTTGTTCTTCAGTTCATGTGCTCTTCAGCACGGTCTGTCTCTCCCAGAATACAAACCCACCCTCACGGTTTCCTCTCCTCCAGTTCCTTGGTTCCGTGTGTTTCCTTCCTGTGACCCCGATGGTGACCCTCTGCTTCCCTTCTCTTCCCCTTGGCAGCTGCAATACCTGGGTTCTCTGGGGTTCCCCTGGGAAGCCTCGCCCCTGCCTCGGATGCCCTCCGGCCTCTCGTCCCTCCCAGCCTTCCCCGCCCTGGTGGACTCTTCCTTGCCCGCCTTGTTTCTTGTTCTCCTTTTCTTAGGAATTCCCAAGTGAATTTTATTAATGTGGGAATGGAACCGATGCTAAAAGCTATCCAGGATTTTGTTTTTGTTTTAAATTTTGTGTTCCTTCCCTTTCCTCCCTCTTCCCATGCGTGAAACGTTCTGTGTAATCTTCATTAAATTTGGTACAAAACCACTCACCAGAGCTGTGGTGTCAGAAAAATAAATATATTGTTTCTTACAAAACTGAACTGCCTTTTTGTGCCTTGGATTCCTGTTCTCTTCGAATCAGGGCGACTGTGGTTGCTGTGTGACTGGAGTCCTAGAACTGGAGTCTGCAGTAGAGGTGGGGAAGGGGGGGCCCTCCTGGGAGGGCACCTTGCTGTCAACGACTCTTCCTTGTGGAGGGACTCAGGAATCCAGTCACAGCAGAAGAGCAGCCCCTCCTCACAGCTGAGCTTTCCCTCTAGAGCAGTGCTTCTCAGCCTCCCTAATGCAGCCTTTAACACAGTTCCTCATGTTATGTCCCCAACCGTAAAATTATCTTTGTTGTTACTACTTCATAACTTTAATTTTGCTACTGTTATGAATCCGTTTTCCAACGGTCTTAGTCGACCCCCTGTGACAGTTTGACCCTTGGTAGGGTTGTAATCCACTGGTTGAGAACCACTGCCTAGAGCAAGAACTGGCCTTCACTAGGTTCCTTGGTGAGAGCCAGCAAAATGGTGTAAATCAATTAGGAAGACCAAGGTATAGACCTTTCAGTTATCTAAATAAGCTCTGAGACCTCCCTAGATCTTCCTGATGTAAAGTATTACCACACCTACATGTCCTGTGTTTCAACTATCCATGAGACTGTGGTCTCTTCTGCCCACCCTCCACCCCAGCCTGACCCTGGTCACCCTGCTAGGCACACCGGGTCTGCACAAGCCGCTTCCCACCGCACTGGCCCATCACATGATGCCTAGTCTACAAGTTAGCATTTAGGAACCCAGTGCTGTGTTCCTGTGCAGTTGATTTTGTTCTGGCGAGCGTATTCCTTTTCGAGTTGTGAGTGTGTGGAGCTCAGCAAGTGGATGTCTGTGTGCATGTTTGTTCTTGGGTGAGAGAAGCTGAGCCAGGAGCAGCAGGTGTGGAGTCAGACCTGTACAAATTGGACTTCACTGGAGTTTCACACTCTGCTACCTGTGAATGTGGCTCTCTCTGACAAATGCTTCTGAGAGCTGCTTTCGTCTTCAGCTGTAGTGTCTGTCTGCTCAGGAGCCCCAAACAACAAAAAGGTGGATATGTTCACATCCACGCTGCTGGTCCCCTTGGTGTGTGCTTTCCTTTAGTTTTTAAGAGGACCTGTGAAATATACGATAATCACCTTTACAGAGGGGGCAGTAGAGCCCACAAGTTTAAGAAGTCACTTATTTTGATCTACTCTATTGATACTCAATAATACATTCTATGTTGTAGAGACATTAGACTAGGAACATGATTGCAATTTACGAATTTAGCTGTCCTGTTCTCTGATGTTTCTGGCCCTGAATGTAGGGCAGAACAGGGTAAGAAGCATGAGATGAAAGCCTCAAGAGGCCGTGACAGGCCAGCTAGTCAGACTGGGGCAGGCCCACGCCTTACTGCGGATACTGGTATTGCAGTCACTAGTGGGACTTGGGCCCATGGCTACTGGCCCAGGTAGAGAAGGGTTGATCCAAAAGCCAGTGTTCACTTGGAGGGGCAGCGAGAGACGGGCAGCAAGTGTGGAGACAGCCACAGCCTGCTGGGGGACCGTGGGTGTGGCACTCCTCTCTTGCCCCCTGCTGGAGAACTTGGAGCAGTGCAGGTCAGCGTCCCCATTTCTTATGTTTTCTTGAGACTTGTAAACCTTCCTTGTTCCTCATCAGCATCCCTCAGCCACGGTTCATCTCAGGACCTCTGTTAAGCCAAGTTTATGTGAGGTTTAGATGTAATCCATAAATTAATAGGATTGTTGTAAAATCACATTTTTGAGACAATGTATGCATGGAAAACTTAACAATGTAATGTTTTTAATAAAGAGTGGCGAAGGTGTAATGACGAGGTGAACGCTCAGCTGGTTTCTCCACCCAAACAGTCTGGGTTTGAATGGAGAAAATGAAATCATAGCTTGTCACTTTCAGGACTGAGTGGTGTGCGGTGGGTCGTAGCAGGTTTTAAGGGTAAGGACTATGCAGCATTTTCTCCAAAATAATGTGATATAAAGCAAGCCAATAGCTAGAAATGAAAATATACAAATCACAGTCCTCTAATGTAGGGTGTGGCATGAGAAATTTAAACATTTTGTGTGGCACGAAGGGATTGAGGCCAAGGCCTCACACACTACGTGGGTCATCTGTGATTAAGCGCTCTACCCCCAGGCTAAAGCTAATCTTTAAACAATTTCAGTGTTTGAAGCTGCTTGTGAAACAATTGATCCTTTTCCCCCAGCCTTCCTCATTGCCACTTAATGTTGTAAAATGTTATAAATTCAGTTCAATGGCATTTGTCAAGGTTGCCTTCTGGGATGTATCACCTGTGCAGGTAGGTTTGATGGGGCCCCAGCATAGTTCAATAAGGGGGCCATCACTTTAGCACTCTCTCTTTTTTTTTTTTTTTTTTTTTTTGAGATAGGGTTTCTCTGTGTAGCCCTGGCTGTCCTGGAACTCACTCTGTAGACCAGGCTGGTCTCGAACTCAGAAATCCACCTGCCTCTGCCTCCCAAGTGCTGGGATTAAAGGCGTGCGCCACCACTGCCCGGCCACTTTAGCACTCTTAACATAGAAGTTCCATGGTTTTGTTTTTCTCTGGGTTCCACCAATTGTTTAGGTGATTGTGACTGTCGTGGCTAAGTACAGTCACGGTGCTCCACCGCGGTATGGGTCGAGCTCCTCTGATTATTTTCTTAGCTAGCAGCTCCAGGCACCCTAGAAAAGATGGCTTCTGTGTTGCACTTGAATGTTGTCTGTGTTAGTGGTTTCCTTTTTTCCTTTTCTGGGTGCTTTTAAAGTGCTGAAAAGAGAAGGGAGTTAGCCTTAACCCTAAGACTCCTTTGCTCAGCCGACAGGGACAGAGCACCTACTGTGTGTTAGGGATTGTGCTGAGTTCAGGATAAAGAAACTGTAAATCGGTTACAATACGACCTGGTGGCTACTGAAAAGCAAATGAGAACAGAAAAGGAACAAGCAGGCTGGAAAAGAAGTTTCTTCAAAGGAAGAGTGACCTTTGAACTGACTCGGGAAGGAGGGAGGCTTCCTGGAAGACAGAGGTGGAAGAGAGCAAACAGCAAGAGCCTCTTTGAAGGAAGGCAGAAATGAGAAAATGCTGGAGAGAGGGGCTGGATCACGCAGACCCTGCTGGGGCCCTCTGGGACCTGGAACTTAAATTTTAAGCAAGGAAGCCTTGCAGGTATTGTGCTAAAGTGAATTGACCTCACAAGGCTGGGGTTTGATGCCCAGTACCATAAGTAAAACGTTTTAAGCAGGGAAATCGGGTGATTAGATCTGCTTCAGAAGTACATAAAGCAGGTATGGGAGACAGGCTGGGTGGGGGAAGGGAGCCACGGAAAGACTGTAAACAACCTAGGTATTCTATAAAATCCTAAGCCAATCTCCTCTGCTTAAAAAAAGATTTCCCAAGTTCTTCATCGGTACTGCCTCTCTCGTTTCTAGTTTTTCTGTAATTGTTTCAAAGTCATAAACTCTTATTCTTAAAAAAGTCACTGGAACCCTAATTTCTTGGTAGACTCAACACATTTAAAGCAATCATTATTAATGCAGAGAATCTAGTTTGTAGACAATATTTCTTATTGGAAGGAGCTAACCAGGAAAATAATATTACAAGGGAGGTGCACTATAAGAATCGTAATGAAAGGTATTTTCATCTGCCTCAGGCACCTGTCAGGGCTCTTGTTAGGCAGGAATGTTTTCTGCCTCTGTGTGGGTGACCACACTTCAGCTCTTAGCTTTCTGGCTCAGTGCTTAATTGTGCTTGGCAAGCGACACTGCTAAGAGAAGGCGAGCACATCGGTGAGCTACAAGACCTGGTCAGCTCAGGAGTTACTGCCTCACACATGTTTAAAGCATGGGAGAGCTTGGTTAGTTCACCAAGCATAAAAGAACAGGTGTCTCTTGCAAAAATACTTCTTCGGGGCCTTGAACAATTATGAGATGTCCCATGGTGTGAAGCAGAAGTTAGAGTTCGGGGTTCTATGTGGCTTTGAGAAGATTTTCAAAACACTTGCTTGGAAGCAGCCCCCTCATTTCTTGCCTATTCCAGCCTATTCCAGTGGCTGGAGTGCAGGTGAGGGCATACAATTTATAATTCTTTTGTTATCCAGTGTTCAATTAATTAGTGTGAATTTACATTTTCAAGATTTCATTTATTTATTTACCACAGCAGAAAGCTCTTTCTGTTAAAGTCTCCGGGGGAGCCCGTGTTTATTTCCCTCCTTCACTGCACTTCCAGGGGCCTTCATTTTTTCCTCACTTCCCACGTAGATGCTCCTCTGCTCCCTGGGGAGTGACTTCCCCTAGAGACTCCCACAAATCAGTCTGTGATCTAAGCACTTGTTTCCCACTGTGCACTGAGGGCCACCTTACATGCCTTACACGGAAGAGCAGTGCAGTCCTCACTGTTGGGTGTGTGGTTCTCAGCCTGGCCCAGGCCCTTGCTAGAAGCTGAGTCAGCTCCTTTTTGTTTAGGCAAAACATTTGGTTACAAGGGAATGTGGGTCTGTTTTCCGACCGAAGAAGATCTCCTAGGCTTGGGCAAAGTTGTGTATAATGGTTGTCAGTAGTTGAGTTACTAAAAAGTTTTATGATTTTGGGCTGGGGAGATGACTCAGCAGTTGAGAACACAGAGGACCAGAGATCAATTCCCAGCACCCGTGTCAGGCGGCTCACAACCACCTATAACTCCTTGCACCTACATATTGCTCCCCAACATATCCACATAATTAAAAATATTTTTAAAGTTTTATACAAGCATACAGATTTATTTACATAACTATGTAAATAACTATGCTTCTTGATTCTTTGAGACATCATATGAAGTATTTTTAACATATTTACCTCCCACATGGTGGAAGAAGAGAACCAGCTCAGCAGTTGACCTTTGACCTCCACACGCACACCACAGCGCTGCTGTTCGCACTCTGCATTGAAAGCGTTACCAAATGTAGGTAGCCCGGACAGAATGGCCATAGGACATGATCAGATCCTTCTTGCCATTTAATCTTTTCCGTTCCTTAGAATTCCATGGGCAAACATGCAAGGCTCTCTTCTGACTGTTCTAGTTTGTCCAGTCTCAACTTGTAAATACCTTCTGTATGCTGATAACAGTAAAGCTCTTAAGCTCTCTGCATAGCATAAGCTCTGGACACACAAGTCACCCTGACACCTTAAACTTAACAGTCCAATTTCCCATGATGCCACTTTCCCATGACAGGAAACAGCATGTCTTCCCCGAGTCTCACGCAGGAGTCATTCTTTAACATGTTTATTAATTCGTTGAGAAGACTATAAATGTGTTTTGAATATATTCCCCTCCCCGGTCTCCTCTCATAATCATTCTCTCATCTTTAATCATTCCCAACTTTAAAATTGTCTTTTTCTTTTCTTTTTTTTTCTCCCTTTCAAGCCCAGTTTGTGTTGCCCAGCTAAGGAGGAGGGCCTGCCTTGGTGTGTGGCTGACCTACCAGCAGCCACACGTTAACCAGTGACTCTCTCTTTCCAGAAGCTACCCAAGGCCAGTAGCTCCTCAGTTGGTAGTGATGCCGTGTGCCCCCTCCCCACCTGCATGCTGGGATTTTGTCTGGCTGGAGGTTATGCAGGTCTTAGGCATGTTGTCACAATCACTGTAAGTTAGGATGTGCAACTGCCCCGTTTTATCTGGAAAAATACTGTTTCCTGGATGCCGCCAACCACCTCTGTCTGGGCTTTATAATCTTTCTACCCCCTCTTCCTCACAGAACCCTGAGCTTTGGGAAGAGGAGTGTGATATGTATGTCCGATTTAGGGTAAGCCCCACAGTCTCCTACTCTGTACTCTGACCAGTTTGGGAGGGCCTGTTTTAATTGCCATGTACTATAAGGAGAAGCTTTTCTGATGAGGTCTGAGAGATGCCCTGATCTATAGGCATAGTAGTAAGTATTAGGAGTTGTTTTAATACTATGTCCATTTAGCAGAACAATAGAATAATAGTTCTCCCCTAGGGCCGATGACCTATCTAGCCACAGGCTCTTGTCTCCATTAATGGTGCCAGATACGGGTTCCATATCTTTGAGTGTGCCTTAGATCCACTCAGACAATGGTTGGTTATTCTCCTAGAATTCTTGCCACTATTGTACTCATGGGCATATCTTGTCAGGTTAGTTGTAGTTTGCAGGGTTTTTAACTTGGCAAGAATGAGGCTTGCTTTTTTCCTTCAGCAATCTGTATAGCACCTTCCAGTACCATGAAAGCTAGCCAGTAAGGATGAAGCTTACAGGTAGTGCCAACTCTGTTTTTAAATGTTATTTTTAATCCTTTTAACAAACGGTCACATCTTCTTGCATCTATTTCCAAAACATATCTTAAACTCACTCACTTCTCTCCCATCAACCTTAGCTCACCTTACCAACTATCACATGGTGCTCGTTTCTATTGCTTTTAATTTTAAAGGAAGTTATTATTGTATATGTGTATGTGTGTATGATGTGGAGAATTGGGGAGCTTGTATGTTATGGCATACATGTAGAAATCAGAGGACAACTTTGTGAACTTGGTTCTCTCCTACCTTTATATGGGTTCTGAGAATCAAACTCAGGTTACCTTATACAGCAAGTGCCTTCGCCGGCTGAGCCATCTTGCCATCCGTTTGCTACTGTCTCAACCTCTACTTTCTCTTGTCTTTCTATTCAGGCTACTTTCTGTACTGCAGGGAATAAAGTTATGTACACACAGAGAGAAAGATGCATACACACAGAAATACACAAACATAGACACCACACACACACGCACACGTATATACACACACACACACACACGCACACGCACACGCACACGCACGCGCACACACACACGCGCACGCGCACACACACACGCACACATGCACACACACACACTCACACAATTCAGCATCATAGACCATGTTTACATCCTCTTAGCAATAACTTCCATGAGCCACTTCATGAAGTCAGAGACCTGTTCTCTCTTGCTTATCAGTTATTCACTAGCACCTAGCATCTGGTGTCTACACCAGATCAGTAAATATTTGTTAAATGGACCAGAGAACAGAAGGATCAGTGTGAGTGTGGGCAGCTAGGGAGTATTTCATGGTGGTTGTGATACATAGTTCGGAACCCGAAATGCAACAGAAAGGGGGTGCGCAAAGGTACAACACAGCTGAGGGAAAAGAAGTGGGAAGGAGCGGGTCAGGGCAAGGAAGCCGGCTGACCTCAAAGGGACAGCTCAAGTACCGCAAACCAGTTGAATGATAGAATGTGGAGTTAAAAAGATGGAAGGAAGAACAGCCTCAGAGGCCACAAGACAGGACTGCACCTTGATGTGGGAATCAACTGGGATGCGCTCCTTGGTCTCTATCCAGGCAGTTATTGGTGCACAGTTCATAAAAACAAGTCGAGCAGGTACATGCAAAGTGAACAGGGTAAAGGCAAAACCAAAGACTGCAAGAGCTTTCAGTGGCAAATTCGGTATTTTTGTGTTTGGAGACCAGGCTGCTGGCAATGGTGCAGAGAGAAAAGGGTGAACGTGCTTTAAGGGAAGAACGCCAAGACATCATTAGATACCAGAAGAAAGGAAAAGTCGGGCGGGGTACTAAGGCTTTGAGACTGAGCAACTGAAAGATAATAGAAGGGATTCAACCACTGCTCCGAAGTCACGTGTGTCTCCACTGAAGCAACTCGGCAGCCTAGGCTACTCCATGGATAGCATCAGCTCCAACAGATGTTTAGAAAATTGTGCCACATAATGGGGTAGTCTTCTGTGGTAGTTTGAATAAAAATGGTCCCCATAAGCTTCTAGGGATGGCACTATTAGGAGGTGTGGCCTTGTTGGAGGAGGTGTGGCCTTGTTGGAGGAGATGTGGCCTTGTTGGAGGAGGTGTGGCCTTGTTGGAGGAGGTGTGGCCTTGTTGGAGGAGGTGTGTCTTCGGTGGTGGGCTTTGATGTTTCAAATGCTCAAGCCAGGCCCAGTGTCATTCTCCCTGTTGCCTGTGGATCCAGATGTAGAGCTCTAGACTCCTCCAGCACCATGTCTGCCTGCATGCTGTCATGTTTCCCATCATGACAATAATGGACTAACCCTCTGAACCTGTAAGCCACTCCTAAATTAGATGTTCTTGCTTATAAGAGTTGCCATGATCACGGTGTCTTTCACCGTAATAGACACCCTTACTAAGGCATCCTCTTTTGACTTTTTTTTTCTTGGGTCCCAATTCACTCTTAGGAATAGATACAGAACAAGGACTGTTCTTACTTCATATGCCTCCTAGATAGTAAAAAATAGCCCGGATATTCCTCCCAGTTATCTCTGTCCCATAAACTTCTATTCAACAGTTGAGATGATCGAGACCTGCCTTTATCTCCCCAGGTCCTCACAGTTTTTCCACATCAATTTGAACACACTGCACGAAGTGTTCAGCACCAATCTGACCCCACACTCAGGCAGCAATTACATCAGCTCATCTCAAGCTTCCTTATGATCTACTGTCTCTTAGTCTCAAGGACCTTAGAAGCTTATCCTAAAATTCCGTATGTTGTATTCAAAGGGAAGCTGTTCTGATTTTCTTACAAGTGATGAAAAAACACGGAAGGATCCTGATACTTTTGAGGCATTTTTTCACTCATATTTGGTTTTGTAGTAAAAAAATAAAAATAAAAATGAAAATCACAGCCTACAATTTACCATTTTAACCGTTTTAGGTATATGTGAAGATGCTATGCATTTAGTACCTTCAGCTCACTGCATCTGTACTGGCTGTTTTGTGTCAGCTTGACACAGCTAGAGTCATCAGAGAAGGAGCCGCAGGTGAGGCAATGCCTCCATGAGACCAGTTAGTGATCCATGAGGGAGGGAGGGCAATGGGTGCCATACCTAGGCTGACGGTCCTGGCTTCTATAAGAAAGCAGGCTGAGGAAGCCAGTAAGCAGCACTCTTCATGGCTTCTGCATCAGCTCCTTCCTCCAGGGTCCTGCCTGCTTGAGTTCCTGTCCTGACTCCTTTGGTGATTGTTGGGACTTTGGTAAAACATTAAGGCTTAGGTAACAGTTACCTGGCTAGCCTGCCATCAAAAAGAATCTGTTTCTGTTGCTCCTAGGAAACTTTCTAAGGCCGAGATTGATTACATATCCTGTTGTGTTCTGTGCCCTTGGAACCCAAACACGATAGAAGTCAGAGGAGCTGCTTTATATAGTTACCCACAGCAAGCTTGGACCAGAACCAACCACCCAATAGCACTTACTGTACCTGTGTATAAGCTTTTATGGTATAAACTACCTCTGGGATGGACCTGAACATAAAAGAGACACTTGCCTCAGTATAAGAAACAATTTGGAGTTTTGGAATAAGACTTATATTTTGTGTAGTGGTCAAGAAAAGTTTAAGTTCCCAAAACTTCCCTGGGAACTGACATCCTACTTAGCAGAAATGTCAGCTATGTGGGTAGCAGACATCCTGGCTGGGAGTTAAGACATACATGTTAGATAAGTCCCATCCTGGTAGACAAGACATGAATATTAGACAAGGCAGTCACCTACCACAGTTGAATGCCTCAACCAATGGGAGCAGGTTGTGTACAACAAAGACATGTTCCCAAGGAAATCCCCTATCCCCAAATCCTGATTGGTGGAATAACTTGGCACAGATGTTTGTGGATTCGGGGCTTAAAAACCCTTTAGGACCTTAACTCAGGGTCATGGTTCAGCTCTTGAATCTGGACCATGGCCCTGGTCAACCATTCCTGGGGTATATGCTCAATAAACTATTCCTGTCTGACTTCAATGGGTGTTTGTGTGGTTTGTGAGGTGATTCTTGTACCCCAACAGAGATGAACAAAGATGTAGAAGTGTAAGCTGAATAAACCTCTCCTCCCCAACTTTCATCTTGGTCTTGGTGTTTTGTTGCAGCAATAGAAACCCTGACTAAGACAGCATCCATCACCACCGTCTGTCTCCAGAGATTCTCCAAGATAAAAACTGAAGCTCCACATGAAACATCTGCTCATTCCTGTTCCTTGGACTCTAGCAACTGCCTTTCTACTGTGTTTTTTAGGAATTCTCCATAAGTAGAATTGTATAATGTTTGTGACTGGCCTGTTCCACTTAGCATGTCTTTAAGGTTCATCCACACTGTAGGTGTGTCAGAACTATGTATTCTTTTAAAGGCTAATTGATATGCCATTATACAATACATATTTGTCTATCCACTCATTGTTTATTTTCTAAGATTTATTTTTTGTAAGTGATGAAATGAATTACCCCAATGCCCATACTTTTTCTAAAACTGCTAGAGCTAATCTTTACATTGACATCAATTCAGCACTTTATCCAAATGGTAAATGTACATGTATAATCATTATAAGTTTACTTATCTAGTTCACCTTGTCCATCAAATAATTCATTCTGTCTCCCTTTGTCTCTATTTCTGTGCCTCTGTCTCTCTGTCTCTCTGTCTCTCTCTCTCTCTCTCTCTCTCTCTCTCTCTCTCTCTCTCTCTCTCTCTCTCTTAGGCAAGGTCTTGCGATGTAGGCCAGACTGGCCTGGAGCCTTCACCCTCTTGTGTCATTGTCCCCAAGTGCTAGAATCATAGATATGCATTGCTGTGCCTAGCGCTCCCTCTTTCTCACTCTCTTTTCCTTCCTTCCTTAATTCCTTTCTTTTTTCTTTCTTTCTAATTTATATGTATGTTTTTGTGTACCATGTGTACATGGGTACCTGCAGAGGCCAGAAAAGGGCATTGTTAAAGGCCTTGGAGTAATAGGCAGTTGTGAACTGATCTATATGGATGTTAGGAACCTAACGTGGGTCCTCTGGCAGAGCATTAGATTTACCTCTTAACCATTGAACTATCTCTCCAGCCCCAGGATTCTTTTAATCAGTACCTTCAAGGCTAAGCATTCATCCAGCAGTAAACTGATCACATGTGGTCCTAAACTACCTCACCAAACTCAGAGTCTAGTAAAGAAGTCAAGCGTTTACAAGTCAGGCGTGATGGCAACGAGGAGGCTGCTGTCACCTAAGATAGGTAACCTACCATGAACAATGTTAGCAAATTTCCCGGGAATCTCCCATCCGCTGGCCTCTTAGCCCACAGGAGAAAGGACATCATTAAGTTCCATCCCCAAAGGGTGATTATGCTTTCATTCCTGGTGCTCACAGCCTCTTGTTTGTGGGAAGAAAGCATCACCAGTCAGGGTCTATGGTCCAAGGCGGACCTTAAAAACTAAGGGCATCTTTACCTTTGTGCTTTCACTCTCTGAGACTAGAAATATGTCTCTCTTGGTTTTTCACATGTTGCTATCTGACACAACTCGTGTGAGTTCTTTATCTATCTGGGGGTATTGTTCATCAGATATGAAGATCTGAATTCATTAAAAGCAGCCTGGTGCTCTGCCCTGGCTTCCCCAAACCCACCACCCTAACGATGCGCATTTGGCCATTTCATCCTGAAGAACAGAGTCCTTATGTTAGAGAGATTTATAAGGAAAGAAAAGGATTTAGAATTGTGCTGGTTCATATTTTGTCAGCTTGACACAAACTGTTGGGAGGGGGATCCTCACCTGAGAAATTGCCTCCATCCAACTGGCCTGTAGGCAAATCTGTGGGAACTTTCTTGATAAATGATTGATGGGGGGGGGGCAGCCTGCTGTGGGTAGCACCACCCGTGGACAGTGACCCTGGGCGGTGTAAGAAAGGAGATGAATGTGCTCTGAAGAACACATCAGTAAGCAGCACCCAGACGTGGTCTCCACAAAGTTCCTGCTTCCAGGTTCCTGCCTTATTTGATTTCCTGCACTGATTTCCTTTCATGATGAACATTAAGGTATAAGATGAAAGTTTCAAGTCGGGCAATGGTGGCACATGTCTTTAATCCCAGCACTCGGGAGGCAGAGGCAGGTGGATTTCTGAGTTTGAGGCCAGCCTGGTCTACAGAGTGAGTTCCAGGCCAGCCAGGGCTACACAGAGAAACCCTGTCTCAAAAAACCAAAACAGACAAACAAACAAGAAAGTTTCTTTCACAACTTTTTTTGGTCATGGTATTTACCACATCAGTAGAAAGCAAATTAGACAGGAATTAACTGGCTTCCCTGGGGATTGAGCCCCATGCTAAAGTAACCACTCTGTCAAGTAAGTATGACCCCTGGCCTCAGTCTTTGGGTCTTGTGATGGAGCCTGAGCTTCCTGCCTTAGCCTCCCACGTGCTAGGGTTGTTGTGTGCACCTCTGTTGTTATGGTTCCTTTACCATACCTTTCCCCTCTATATTGGGCCTGTTTTTACCTTCACCATCCCCAGAAGAAACCCTTACTCTTCCTCCCTACCTGACTGTAGCCAAGTTTATGGCATCCTTATTAAAAGTGAAGGAAGCTGAGGAAGGTACTCATTAGGGCTTAAGTGGTGTGAGGGGATGTGTCCCCCACATGTGTGGGGAGGAGGACGGCACATCTGGACTGCCTGTGGAGATGAGGGCTCTCTCCATGAATGTAAGAGAACAGAAAGCCAAGCAGAGGCTGAGAACTAAGCCCATGAGCTGGGCGGTACAAAGCGGGCAAGCTCCAGCAGAAGGAACGCAAGTTCACAGGAAATTATGAAAATGTTCCCACCCACTTCCACCTCTAGACAGCAAGGAAGTGGTACTTCAGGTGGAAAGAATCAGCCATTAAAGTAGCCAAGGAAGCACTGGATTGCAGAAAGCCCAAATGGTAGGGACAGTGGCTTCAAGAAATAGATGAGGCAACTCAGGGCCAGTGCCCTCAGGAATCAAATCACTAACAGCAGTTCTTGAAAGTGATTGATGTATTCCTCTTCCAGAGAGTAGTTCTGGTACAGTAGAGGAAATAGAAGTATGGTTATGGGTGAGCATGTGTGTACGTGTGCATGTGTGTGTGTGCGTGTGTGTGCATGTTTGTGTGTGTGTGTGCATGTGTGTATATGTGTGTGTGTGCATGTGTGTGTGTGCATGTGTGTGCATGTGTGTGTATGTGTGCGTGTGTGTGTGTGTGTGTGTGTGTGTTAGATACTCTGCACGTTATGTGAACTAGTAGGTTTGGCAGTCAGCACCAAGCAAGTGCTGCAACAGTAGATGGAAAAAGAAAGGAAAACAGAAGCAAGCCAGAGTGTGAGGCAACAGAAAACCTGTTTAAGAGGAAAGAAGGAGTGGCCGAGTGAGAAAGATCGGATAATAGAATTCCTGCCATCCTTGGTAAAGAAATCACAAGACACAGGGAAGGAATCTGGGCCCAGGGCAGAAGATACCAGAGAGCAAATGGAGCAAGGGCCACTTGAGGTAAAGGAGACAGAGTTAAGAGAAGACTCATTCCAGAGGACAGTGCAGAGAGAGGTGTGGCAAAACCCAAGATCAGATGGAATCTCAGGTCTGTTTTTGCCTCTCTCCAGGTGCTTGATGGCAAAGATGTTTTTGTGAAATTGATGTCAGATAACACAGGTGTGTGTGCTCAGGGTTTATCTAAGCATTTCTGAGTCACTGCAGAGCTAGCAATGCAGACAAGATCTGGAGAGGCTTCAGCAGTGAGTTCAAAGGCTCACAGATGCATCCCCGTGTCTCTGACACTATACACACACACACACACACACACACACACACACACACACACACACACACCTACATTCCACTTTTGCTTTCTCAGGGAAAGCATCTATCTTTTTTAATGCTGTGCCTCCTGGTGGCCATCTACTTCATGATGGGACCCAAGAGTGATTGATGCCAGAGCAGCCCTGACAACCGCAGCATGGAGGAGAAACTGGAATACCTGGAAAAATCAGGTCAGATTGCTCAACGTTTGCCTGAAAAGGGCTCTCAAGAACCTGAGCCATTCAAAGGACAAAGGACAAATAAAGGTCAGTGGCCTGAGTAGAAGACTCCAACTTAAGATCTCCTGAGTTTAATAATAATAAAAAAAATGATAGAAAGAAAAAGAAAACAGTCACTATCTCAATAAATTGAGAAAGAACATCATGCCTCGGAACAGCATTTCCCATGGTGCTTCAGTCTTAGGCACCTGCTGGAGAAGAGAACAATCATTCATGCAATCCGTGTGAAATTCCTGCTAGAGAAAAATGTATTTGTTAAGCAAAGGCTGTAACCATATTAGCTGTCTGGTCAGAGAAACATGTCTGTGCATACAACAGAAGTTAGTTTTTCCAAGCACTTAAATGCATCTATTTTTAAGGTTTTTAAATAAAGGCAGGGTGAGGAAGAAACAAGACCCACTGAGCACCACCTCCCTGGGCTCCTCGTGTCACCCTTAGTGCTACTTGGCTCTGTAGCCCACATTCAGCTCCAGCCCCAGGGTTCAAATTATGCCTCTTCTCTCCCAGGAGAGATTCAAAAACCTCTTGCTGCTCTGAGTTCTCAGAGATAGTACTTCAAAGCCATGAAGAAAGAAGGAGGTATCAGAATAGACATTGCAACACAGGCAGGTAAAGCAGTGACTGGAAGCTGTGTCTCCAGGCTACTGTTTGCTCCCTGCCATTCCAAAGCCTGACGAGTCCCAAGCAGGACAGCCGGGGCAATGTTCCTGGGGGTCAGGCCAGGGTCACCAGATTCTCAAGCACCTCTGTGCACCCTCTTTAATGCTCAGAATCATCAGATTAGAGGACCAAACCTTTTTCCCGACCACATGAAAAGCAAAATGAGGCTTTCTGACTCAGACTGTCCAGGAGGATAAAGGACGCCATGGAATCTCAGAACCACAGACTCTCTGAGAAAGCAGACACTGGCCGGGGTGTGACCCTGGCTCGATGCCAGTGTAAGCTCACAGTCCTCCAGGGACACCACCCTCTGAGGTGGCCCAATTCATCCATGCATAGCTCTGATTCTTTCAAAGATTTCCCTTCTACTGATCTCAAGCTCTCTATCCTGTAACTTGTAGGTGCTTGTCTGAGTGTGTCCTCCAGGCCCACATAAATCATGCATTTGATATGTTTGGGACAACTCAGCCCCTTTGATTCTTTCTTCCTGATGGTGGTTCTCTGGTTGATAAATTTGTCTCACCCTGGCTCTGAGATCTATGCACAGTTCTTTGGCCATGTGGCATGCTGGATAGCACAGGGCAGGACCATCATGCCCTTTCTTCCGGGTACCAGATGACCACTGTACATTTAGAATTCTGAGGACCACATCATACTGAACATCATGCTCACAAAAACCTTTGTCAACTGTGAGAAACCGATGTTGAGGACCTAGGATTAGAGCCCTATATTCAACATTGACCCAGGACCCAAAAAGGGCGTGCCCAGGAACGTACTGATCCGTGTACTATCTGTTAGCTCACTCCATCACCCTGGAAGATCCCTCTCACTTTTGTCTTTGGTAAATAGTACTCCAAGCTCTACTAAGTTGTATTTTATGCAAATCATGGAATTGACATGTACAATGAGTAGAAGCCTATGAAATAATGTGGACTATGTCTCCAAAGAACACAGACTACTCGGTTAACTGCTTTAAGTGTTAAAGTCAATCAGATTGCATACTGAGCCCCACTCTGCTCCAGGCCATGATCTGTGTACAGCAGGCAATGTAGTCAACAGCACACAATAATAGCAAACCACACAAGATGCCTGCCTACAGAAGAGACGGGATGATTTGTTTTAAACCCTTAAATAAATGCAAACATTTACCTAGCGTTCCCACGTGACAGCCCTGTTCTAAATGCTCTTTGATAAAACTTCATGTGGTGAATGCCGTGGTGATTCCTGTTTATAGACAAAAGGCATGGAAGCACAGAGAAGTCAAGTCATTTCCTCTGGGTTGCACAGATCCCAAGGAATGGAGCAGCCACTGTACATTTAGAATTCTGAGGACCATGTCGTGTTATTGATTCATACTAAAGGGACTTCTCACTAGAACCTCTATCCAATTGTGGTATTAGGTAGTCTGGCTACAGAGCCTGTGTGCCTAACCAACCCTTCTACTGCACCTGTGAAAATAAACATAAGCCTACTCATAATTACACAAGCAGATGCTATCGTGTGCAAGAAAGACATCTTTTCTCTCTTTTTAAAATTTTTGAGATCACTATGCTGTCACACCATCTCTTCTTTCCCCTCCCTCCAAGCCACCCTTCTCCAAGTCCATTTGCCTCCCTTTGATTGTTATTGCATGCAAACACACACACACACACACACACACACACACACACACACACACACACACGTATCCCTACACATAACCTGCTCAGTCTGTATGCTACCTGTGTGTATGTTTTCAGCACTGACTACTATGTATGAGACAACCAATCGGTGTGCTCCTCCCTGGGGAAGATCTGAAGGAAGAATTTCTAAGATGGGGTCTGAGGGACAAGAAGAACAACTTTTCACAGTCTGGGAAAGGATGAGTGTGGTAGGGGAAGAGGCTAGAGGTAGGCAGGGCTTTATACACTCGGGATTTGGGTTACAGTAACTCACCCTGCTCAGAACCTGCTGAATTGCTCCAGCACCCTGCATCTTTACACCCATCTTGTTCACAGAAACACAGAATGCTTGTACCTAGGAGGACTTCCTGATTCTCCTACAAGATCCAAGAATATTCCTTCACACTCCAAGCAATGCCTTGTTCACCAGTGTTTACATAGAGCAAGGCACACTGGCCAGGCAGCCAAAGTTCAGAACCCACGGAATCTCCATCCTGCTATGTGACCTTGGCCTGGTCACAGCCTATCTCACTTTTTCATTCCTATGGGATTCACCACTGCTGCATAATGTCACCTTATTTCTAGAGCTGAGTTACTGAGGTACTAAGAGGGGACATTTTGACCCAGGGAGCAGTCACTCCTTTTCACCCCCTCCCTTGCCCTTCTCCCTCCATGGCCCATGTGAGCTGTGTCCACCTGGGTGCATTCGACTTCCGTTCCTAACTGTGCCCTGGGCTGCTCTCTCAGCTCTCAGAAGCCCCGCTGGCTTGACCCCATCAAGTTCTACTTACCCGAGTGTTATACAGCTCTTCCCTTAATTACACACTCAATCAGTTCCTCCCCAGCTCAGCCATTTGTGGTCTCTGAGCATCCCCAGCTGCTTTCCAGACGTGGCTCCCTCGGCTGAGCCTTGGCCGCCGCTGAGACTCTGGCTTTCTGAGGCTGCGATGCCAAAGTTGAAAGCCTAGCCTGCTATTTCACACCCTACTTCCTTCCAAATTAATTCTCTGATGAATACTGTCCTTTGCTGAGACTCAGCATGGGCCATTTCCGGACATCCTCTCCTTACCTCTGAGACTTTTAATCTCTCCCCAATCCAGATGTCTCTCTGAGAAGCCTTCCCCAGGGTGGAGAGTGGGGAAAGCCCTGTTTGCCTACCAAAATATAGAAAACAACTCTTCCAACACCACCCAGCCTCAGCATACTTCTGCTGGTATAATTAGGCCATATCTCTGATGCTTGCCTTCTTCAAAACCAGTGCCCTGCGGAGCAAGCCGATGTCTGGGCATATAGTAGCTGTTACGTTCTGGGTTCTTTCAACCCCAAGTGTAAGAAGATGTGGATTCCAAATCTGTATTTGAGCAACTAGTTCGTTCCAAATACTTACACAGTAATTTTGCCTACCACCTTCCCACCCACCCAATCCTCAGCAGGCAGCATTGTCACCCTCACAACACACAACAGAAACTGCAGTGCTTTGAGAGTTGCCCAAGGTCCCAGGGCCCAGGAGAAGCTAGAATTCAGGCTGTCAACTCCAAGCAAAGTAGGTGTGTAGTTCATGCAATCCTAGAACGCTGTAACCCCCAGTCACAGAAATTGTGCCTGTTAGTGGTATTGCCAGCACCAAACGTAATGAAGATTCTAGAGAGCAGGGAGGGGCGCATAGACTTCTCTAGAACAATAAGGGCAAGGCCTTCTGGTCATATAGCACTTTTTATCTTGGAAGAACTTCACCTACCTAAGCTATGTGACCCTTAGACACACCAAGAGGAAGAAGTCAGGTTAGATCTTCAGATATAGAAATATTTTTGTTTGTATACCTATATTTGTGGTGCCAGGGATCAAACCCCGGGCCTTGTATATGATAAGCACATGCTCCACAACTGAGCCACACCCTAGTTCTATACGGTTCACTAGCTTGAGGCCAACTGACTTGTCCAAAATGAGACCAACAATAAAGTCAGTGGGAGGACTGTCACCAGCCTGACCCCTTCTGTTCTCAGACCATGTTTGGCCTTTGCTTTGTAAATATCCATTGTGCCCCCTCCCATTTCTTCAGTGAGCAGCACATCTCAAAAATCAGGCAGGGAGAAAGGAGAAATGAAAAGAGCAGCTTTTAGTTGAGAAAATGCTTTTCAGTTCTCTGAAGAGGCTAGTCAGGTGGCTAGGCTTGCAGAGTCTCTCGGCCGCTAGAGGGCAGGGCCTGAACAGGGCACAAAGCCGGTTCTCCAGAGACCTGCCCTTCCAGCCAGCTGCAATGGGACTCAAGCTTTTGCCAGGCATCCCCAGGACACACCACCCTAGCAGCACCCCTACCCCACCCCACCCTCGGCATGCAGCAAACACAGCAGTAGACGCTTTATTTTGCAAGTCCTTAGTCCTACAGGCCTCCTTTGGGAGCTTCTGAGGTGCCCAGGAAATGTCCCCAAAAGTTTCTAGCTTAACAGGGTACCAGGTATCACTTAAGAAGACTGGAATTAAGGTTTCTTAGAAAGACCACACCAGGCCTGTGTGTCTGGTCCTGGGGCTTTGAGGACCATGGTGTTATGATGGGACCTCTGCTCCCCATCTCTGGGTTGAGTTCTGGTCCCTTGTTGTCTTCCACGGAGAACTTCCCTTTTCACTTCCCGAGTGAGGAACCTGTATGGAGAATCTGCACATAACAGAAGCAGAGACTGAATTTACCTAATGTCAGTCAGTTCATTTCATTGACTAGCAGACCAAAATCCCATAGGGCAAGCCTTGATAAAGGCCCTCGGAAAGTTCTAGCAGGTGGGTCCTTGCAGGTTACAGCCTCTTTGCTTGAGCCCAGCTATGGCAGGAGTCAGGGAGAGCCGGAGAAGAGAACATCTAGGGAGGCCCTTTACTTTGCCACTCTTGAGCAAGATGTCTCTAGGATTTCTTTAGAAGCATTCTTGGACTCCCAGAGGAAGGAGTTAGGGCCTGGGACAGGGGAGGAGCCATGATGTCCCCTCACACCCATCCTTCTCCTTCCAAGCTTAGGTCAAATTGCCTGGTGGGCAAATAGAAATGTCCTTGCCTCATAGATAGGAAAACACAAGCTCTTAGACGTTCCAGGACTTGCCCTCAGTCACACCAGCACCAAGGGAGGGAGTCAGGATGTGACTGGGGATGGTCGGCACAGCAGGGCACTACTTGCAGAGGGCTGGGGCACTCAGGGGAGGAAACCCTCACAGGTAAAACTGCAGTGGGAAGCAGGGAGAATGGAGAAAAGACATTGGGGTACTTTGTGTTTGCTCAGTAGAGGCTCACAATTGAGACATGGCTATAAGAAATAACGTGATTATGCATCACTACTGCCATTTAAATGAGGGGAAAATAGGATCTTTGGAGACAGAATTTGAACCCTGAAAACACCCTAGGTGTTTCCTTTGCTCCAGGCTTCCCCCTAGTGGTGAACAGGGAAGCGTGCACACAAGGAGATAGTTCTCACTTCCCTTGCTGGTCAGAACACCTTTACTGTGAAGTCCCTGTCCTGCCGATCCCTGTACTGGCCTGTAGACTACAATAAGTAACAAACAAGACCCATAATGAGTGACCAGCATCCTACGTGGGAGTGACCAGCAGAACCGGATTAGCAAGGCGTGGACAGTCAAAGGCACCATGTGTGCAGGGTCAGGGGGTGGACTGTGTGCCAAGAAGAAAGAGGCCAGAAAAGTGGAATTTCCTTTTTAAAAATATAGTTCTCAGGGCTGGAAGGATGACTTGCAGGAGGGATGGCTGGGAGTGGACGTAAAGGCACTTGCTGCCAAGCCTGACGACAGGAGTTCAATTCCCACATGGTGGAAGGAGAGAACTCATCCCAGCATGTTGTCCTTTGACCCTCCATAGTCAGACTGTGCCATATGCCCACCTACCCACACATGCAAAATAAACAAATGTAATAATTCACATACACACAATCTTTACCTGCCTGGCCAGGGAGGTGTGTGAGAAACAAGACTGGAGAGGTCAGACCTCAGAGGATGACGGGAAACAAGGATATGAACCTATAGGAAGCCACACCAGGGACTTAGAAGGGTGAATGTGAGTTCAGAAAGCAGTGACAGGGAAGGGGACCTGCCACTCAAACACTCCAGGATCTGAGCATGCGTTAGATACCAGTCTACTGCTAAAGACGCACTACTGGAAGAGATTATCAAGTCGGCCTCCACGGAGCTTACCTTCTAGTCAGTGGGGTAAGCAAATAAATCCATGGTTCTGTAGCCACAAGCCTTAATAAATGCTGTGGGGGACAGTATCTTGAGGGCTGATGTAACAAAAGGACCACAGGCTGCATCAGAAATTCATTCATTTCTGTTGTGCCGGTGCAAGTCTAAGGTGAGGGGCATGGCAGGGTTGGTCTCTTGAGATCTTTCTCCTTCGCTCACAGAGAGCAGTCTTACAGTGTGCTCCCACGGAATCCCCTCTGTTCAGTGCTTCACATCCTTCTTCCTATAAGGATGCAGTCATATTGGGTCAGGACTCAGCCATATGACCTCATTGACCCTGATGACGTCTTTAATCTGTCTGAAAGAAGAGGGCTGAAAACTTCAACGTAGGAACATTTGGAGGACCTTAGAAGCCCATGGTACAACGTGATAGACTATAACAAAGGCTCAGAGTGGAGAAGCGAAGGAGCTGGTGTGTGATTTGTGGAGGATATGGGGGACCTTCCTGAGAGGACAGTGAACTGAGATCTGAATGAGGAGTGAGGTCTAGCCACATGGATGTCAGGACGGATATCCAGGAAGAGCACAGCCTGTGCAAAGTTACTGCAGTCAGGACAAGGCTCTGGGCTTCTCAGCACACTCCTTTTCAAGAGCACCAAGGTAGGGCAGGGGTTAGGGGAGGACGAAGGTCAAAGGGCATAGAGTTTAGTTAGGGAGAACAAGTCATAATGATGTCTTGCACGCATGGTGAGCATGACTAAAAACGTGTTGCTTGGGACTTTTGTAATGGGATACCACAAATGGGATAATTTTAAGGGAAGATTCATCTCATATAGTTCTAGAGGCTGGGACAGCCAAGACCAAGACACCAGTAGGTCAGAGCCTGGCTCTCTGCTTCTAAGACGGTGATGTGTGTGTGCATCCTTGAGAGAAGGGACACCATGTCACCACATGGCAGAAGAACAAGAGACAGACTGCTCCTGCAAGTCCTTCTCTTAGTGGCACTCATTGATCCACGAAATAGAGCTGCAATGACCCAAAGGCCTGCCATTAGGCCACATGCCCAGTTCTCTCACCCTAGGGACCAGGGTTTCACATAATGTTTAGGCAGGAAAATGCATCCAAATGGTGGCAGCTCTGTTCTCCTAAATGTATGGATTTTCATTTTCTTCACACACAAAAGGTGGCCAAGGTGGTCGGTTATGTTAATTAGCTTGAGTTAAGCATTTCACACTACAGATATACATCAAACACTATATTTTCCTTTATAAATACAGACAACCATTACTCATCAATTACAAATAAAGCCAAAAGTTGCTATGGGGGGGTGTGTGAAGAATGAGCAAGAAGGCCAGTCTTCCCAGGGCCTCAAGGACCTCTACAATGACTGGTATTTACTTTGAGATGGGAACCAGACTTGGGGGCAAAAGAGAATCAGGAGCAGGCTGCATTTAAAGCAGCACTTGTGTTGGGAGGGTCTGCGGAAGAAGGGCAGGAAGGCAGGACTGGTTAGAAGGCCTGTGCAGGAGTCCAGGAAGTGGACTCAGAGAACAAAGACAGTAGCAATGCAGGAGTCAGTTCTGGGCAGAGACTGAGTCATTAGGGTTCACTGATAATGGGTGCAGTGGGCATAGGCTCTGAGAGTGGAAGAGCATTCAAGGGTGACCCCAAAGGTCTTGGTCCAAACAACTTAGTGAACGGTGGTTTAGCTAGGTGAGGGTACCTGTCGGAGGGGGAGACAGAAAGGGGAGCTTCAGAGCTCGAGCCACAGGAAGTCTCATTTCTATGAAATGTTTAATATCTAAATTTAATATCTAGTATCTAATTTAATATGATTTAATAAATAAAAGAATTTAATACTTAACTGAGGTTCTACTGAGTAAAAAGAAGTGAGACCAAAATTCAGAGTCTTGATAAAGTATAATTTTTTTGTGTAATTGTTACTTAAAGTTACAGAACCACTTGAGATCACCAGGGGGTGAGAGCAGAAGAGGTAGGAAAAATGTCCAAAAACTAAATTCAGGAAAGGAGGATTCAACAAAAACATACAAGTCTAGAAAGTGGAGGAAGCAAGGGAGTACCTTAGAGCCAGGTGGTGATGGCAGTCTTTAATCTCAGCACTAGGGGCAGAGGCAGGAGGATCACTGTGAGTTCAAGATTAAGACCAACCTGGTTTACAAAGAGAGTTCCAGGACAGGCAAGGCTATACAGAGAAACCATCATGAGACACACACAGAGAGAGAGAGAGAGAGAGAGAGAGAGAGAGAGAGAGAGAGAGAGAGAGAGAAAGAGAGAACTAGAAACCAAACGAAGAAACCCTCAGAATGCTGGCAAGCTGAGTAAGAGACTGAAAATTGGCTATTGGATTTGCCAGAGGTCACTGACGATTTTGACAAGGGTTGTCTCCATGGAGTGTGGGCGTGAAAGCATAATAAGAATCAGGGATGGCAACTAATTTTGAACAGCCTTGCTAGAAAGAAAAATGGCATAGCTGAGAGATGGAGAAAAAATTTAAGACAGGAGATTTTATAGCTTATTTGTATGCTAATGGGAACACGGAGTGGAAGAAGAACACTGGCAATACAGAAAGGCCAGACTGGAAGGCTGGCCTGGGGTGGGCTGAGGGAAGGTGCTCAGTAACGGGAAGAGAGGAGGGGAGAGGGAGAGGAGGGGAGGGAGGGAGAGAGGGGCTGCAGCAGCACACCTTAGACTAGCAGGTGTGTTGTGAGATGTGCACAGTTCTTGGTTATGCTTTCTTGGTGAAAGAAGGATTGCAGGAAGCAGCAGAGTGAGGACGGCCAGGACATGGAAGACAAGATGGAGAGACGTAAACGAATTTAAAAACCATGCTGGTAGCATGACAGAACTTAACTGACAACACAGGTCAGAGGAAACCCTGGCAGGTTCCTGGCTAGCAGCTAGAGGAATGGCATTAGCGCCTCCCATTCGGGCCGGGCAGGAGGGAAGCCTCTAAAGCTGAGAATGGCTGGCTTGGGCTCCACACAGACAGCAGGGAGAAAGGAGGCTTTGCTGAGGGCTTTTCTCTCTGAGAAGTTGATGGTTTGAAATCATCATATTTAAAACTGATCCTGGCAAAGAGTGGGAATGCAGACAAGGAAACAGGATTACCAGCAGCCACGGACATTCACGAGTACCCAATCAAAGGTGAAGCTCAGCACTTGGTCAGGCCCCGGCCTTTTCATTATTATTCCTCTATATTCATTATAATGATAGGTTTCCTAGATATTTTCACCCAATCATACCATATAGTGGTCTCTGCCTACCCTTTCTGCCATTTCCTTTTCCTGTATAATCCTTTTCTACTTTCACACCATCTATCTTTAGATCTATATTAACACACACACACACACACACACACACACACACACACACACACACACACACACACACTCTAAGACCCACATGCAAAAAAAATTTATCTTTCTGAATATGGCTTATATAGTTTATTTAATATAATGATCTACAATTTGATTCTTTTTTTTTACAAACAACATCACTTTGTTCTGTAGATGTCTGGAAAAAAAAAAAAAACGCCTTCGTATATGCATACCACATATTCCTGACCTGCCTCCTGAGGGGCCTTTAGTCTTGTTCCATAGCTTAGCTGACGGAGAATGCCACAGAAAGCGTGGATCCACAGGTGTCTCTGTGGCATGCTTCAGGATACACCTCCGAGTGGTACGGCTGCACTACGCAGCAGATCTAGCTTAGTCTTTAGAGGGACGACCTTGGGATTTCCACCGGGACTAGATTTTGTTCCCAACAGCAGTGTCTATGGGTTCCTTTCCCCACCACCTCACCAGCATTTGCTGCTGGTTTACTCAATTACAACTTTTCTGACTGGGATGGAATAAGATCACAGGGTGGTTTTCACTATTTGTGAGGGTTAGGGTTTTTGAGCACTTGTTCCCCCTTATTCTTCAAGGCACTCAAACTTTACTGTTTATGTGCTTGCCCACTTACTGAACTGTTCCCAGCTACTTTTTTATTGCTGTGATAAAAAAGACTGTGTCCAAGGCAGCTCATAAAAGAAAGTGCTTGATTTGGCTTATGGTTTTGGAGGATTAGAGTCTATGATGGTGGGAACAGCTGAAGAATTATTAAAACACTTTAAACTGCAAGTAGGAGACTGGAGGGGGTGTCTTTTGGAACCTCAAAGCCCATGCCCAGTGACATGCCTCTTCCAGCAAAGTCACACCTCCTAATCCTTCCCCAAAAGTTCCATCAACTGGGGACCAAGTATCCAAATATGTGAGCCTATGGGGGCCATTTTCATTCAAACCACCACGGGGGGTTCTTAGGTGTGTTTTGGGGATAGTGTTCAATTTCTTTTGAGTTCTTTAGAGATGTTAGTGCCCTGTCAGACTGGCAAAGGTTTCCTCCCTATCTGTTGTTTCTCATTGCTTCTTCTGCTGAGGAAGATTTTTAATTTCATACAATCCCCTTTGTCTTGAGCTAGAGTCCTTGTCAGGAATCCTGGCTCGTGCTTCTATTTGCATGTTTACCTCTCACTAACAGATCCCAAGTGTCAGGCCTCCGATGCCATTGCTCCCTTTGGATTTTTGCACAAGGTGACAGCTAAGGATCTAGTTTCATTCTTCTACCTGTGAATATCCAGTGTTTGCTGCACGAATTGGTGAAGTTTGGCTTTTCTGGTGTGTGTGTGAGGGGGGCTTCTGTTCCATCCCATTCCATTGGTTTATGCATGGTTTTGTGCCAGTACCATGCTGGGTTTGATGCCATGGCTCTATAGCATAACTCGAGGGACCTTCATGGGACCTTCAGTATGCGTTTTGCTTAGTATTGCTTTGGCTATTTGGGGTCTTCTATGCTTCTTTAAGTTTTAGAGTTGTCCTTTCTGTTTCTGTGAACATTTGTCACTAGAGTTCTGAGAGGCTGGGGTGGATCTATGGATTGCTTTTGGTAGTATGGCTGGTCTTACGGTATTAATACTACAGACCCGTGAACATTGAAGTCCTTCCTCTAGTGTCTTCAGTGTCTTTAGTATTTAAGGTTTCCGCTGTAGAGGTCTGTTCTCGTTTGCTTTCTGTTGCTGTCACAAACAAGACCAAAAGTGGCTTGGGAAGGAACTAGCATATTTCATCTTATACTTCCAGGTCACAATCCATCATGGTGGGAAGGCAGGAATATAAGCAGAAACCATGGGGGATGCTACCTACTGGATTGCTCCCTCTAGTTACTGCTCAACTAGCTTCCTTATACAACTGGGATCACCCATCTTAGGGATGGCACTGCCCACAGTAGTCTGGGCCCTCCCACATCAACTGGCAATCAAGACAATCCCCCATAGACCTGGACACAAGACAATCTGATCTGGGCAATCCCTCAACTCACTCCCCGTTCCCAGGTGACATAGCTCTGCCACATTGACAGTAAAAGCTAACCAGGACAAGGTCTTTCATTTCTTTGCTTAGTTTTCTTACTTTTTAAACCATTTTTATTTTTGAGGCTATTGTGATCGGGACTATTTTCCTGTTTTCTGTTATTGTTTTATAAAAAGGCAGCTGATGTCTGTATGCTGATTTTGTATCCTACTGTGCTAAGCGCTGATGAGCTGTTTCCTGCGGGAGTCTTTAGGTCTCCTAAGTATAGACCATGCCATCTGCACACAGGAGAATCTGGCTTCTTCCTTGCCTATCTGTGTGCCTTTCTTTTCTTTCTCTTGCCTTATGGCTCTAGCCAAGTAAATGAAGTGGACACGGCTGTCCTATTTCTGACTTTCAGTTTTTCCTTTACTGTATGTTGGCTATAAGTTTATCATAAGTAGCATTTATTGTGCTGAGATATGTTCCTTCTATTCCCAGTTTCTTCAGGGCCTTAATCATGAAGAGATGTTGGACTTTGCCAGGTTTTTCTGTCTACCGAGATGATCACGTGATTTCTGTCCTTAAGTCTATATACATTCTGTATTGTATTTGTTGATGAATGCCAAACTTAACCGATTACTTATGTTTCTCTCCACTGAACTGCAACAATTTGAAGGCAGAACCCACCACCTTTCTGATAACCAGGACTTAAGAGGGCCCGAGTAACGCTGACATAAGAAAAGAGCTTGAAGTCCCAAAGTGTCACAATTCCCCAGGTTCATACCAATGCTTTGACCTTAGAAATCATGCTATGAGGCTGGAGAAATGGCTCAGTAGTTAAGAGCATTGGCTATTGTTCCAGAGGAAGTTTGGCTTCCAGCATCCACAAGGCAGCTCACAACCATCTCTAACTCCAGCTCCAGGGAATCCAATACCCTCTTCTAGATTCTGTAGGGCACCAGTCATGTAAGTGGTATACAGACTTACATACAGGCAAAACATTCATAGACACAAAATAAGAAATCACGTCACAGAGTAGAGAAACCCCCTTTGATCTCAACGTGATATTCTTTTATATAAAGGCACTTTATTTAAAAATCAACTTTCTGTGTAAACAAGTCACTCTCCGAGTTCCATTATCCGTGCTTTGGAGCAGAGTGTTCGGTATTTTTCTGGGCTTACAGAGTAAACTGACATGGTGTTCAAGAACTTGTCCAATGGACAGAGCTTGTCGGGGCAGCCTCTTGGTATCTGCTCCTGCAGAAGAAACAGAAGTCAGCAGGTCTGCAGAGAGCCCCACCCTCTGCCCTCAGTTGAGCCCGGCAGTCTTACCCATGCAATATGGATGAGCACACATATAACAGCCAGGAAGAACCCCCCCACACCCAAGTTTCCAGGATGAAAAGCATTGCATCCTGACTGCTGACTAGATGAGAGGCCTTAGCAGAGTTCTGGCCGTGAGCTGGAAGAGCTAATGGTCCCACCCCTGCAGAGTACACAGTTTCTCTCCTGGACATCAACAATGCTGGGTCAGTCAGGGCACCAAGACACCTCTGTGACTTCCTAAAATGGGCCTCACAGTCAGGAGGTACAGCCTGGCAGACACACTCAGAAGAGATCTATAATAGAACTGAGTTGTGGCCATGTTGTGCCTTGCTACCACAGGCTGACTACTGCCCTATGCTCATAGGATTCAGACAACTGAGGCTACCACTTGGAACTCCACTGGGCCTGAGGAGACCCCTGACACTAAACCAGATGTGCAGGGCTGGATGCTTTGCCCCCACCCATGCCCACCTCAGAGACCTTACCTTCCCATTGTAATAGAGCTGCACGAACCACTCCTTAGATTCTTGGTGCTGGTACAGTTCCATGGTCAGGTCAACAGCAAATGGGGGCCATTTGTGGTCAAAAATCCCCAAGGCCAATAGCATAGGCAGGAGGGTTACATCGTGTGTTGCATAGAGGTACATCTTTCTGCAAGAAGGAAACGGTTCTCCACAATTGCTTGCCTCGGGATCAGGACGCCAGGAGGCCCAGACGTTGCCTATCTCCTCTGAGTGAAAAACAGCAGCTGCCTCAGAAGCAAGGTTTAAAACTCCTCTGGAGCAGATGGTGAACAGCCTATTCCTACTCTCACATCTCAAGGAGAAGAACGACCCCTGGAGCAACTCTCTGTGCTTCCGCCTTCCTGCCCACCCACTTACTCCTCCCCTGGTGAGTTTCAAAGGAGAAACCTGTGGTTTGGGTCCTATCTCTCTTCTTCCTCTGGGTCCTGCCATCCCATGACTGATGTTCTTCCTACTCTTGGCTACATGAGTGTAGGAGGGTAACCCCTGCTCCTTCCAGGTTTGGAAATTTTAATTAGTTTCAAACATATATTAAGCTGCTTGGTCTTCAACACATACCCCAAGCAGCTTTAGTCAGTAATATAAGAAGCCATTTTATGGTATCTGCTTGATGCCAACATTTCTCTCCTCAGCATGGTCAAGGCCTTTACTGACTCTGAACCGAGGAGACTGGCACAAGGTGGAGAGTGGCAAGGAGCAAAAGGTGTAGGAGATGCCGTGCAGGTGTGTGATGGCCAGAGCCGGACAGGGCATGGTTTCCTGTCAGACATGCTGCTCCAAGGTCCAGGCCTGCTTCACCCCTCGGAACTCAGCTCTCTGCACCTCTCAGCCACTGTAGGCCTTTAGCTGGGTTATCTCAAACCCTCCCCTCTCCTCACACCCTGGCAGGACTCAAACACTAAGAAGCAACTAATTAAAATGCAGCTTCTGCTTGGGCAGGACAGAGAGGGGCTTAAGACTTAAACAAATCTCCAGGTTACGATGTTGTTGCCAAACCACAATTGCTGAGCTGGTCCCCAGGACGCATGACCTTCTAAATCCAGGGTCCTGGCCTGTCCCAGGCTCTGTGAAAGTGGGGGTAGAAGCCCATAAGCTGTTTCCAATGTTTTAAAAAGTACAGTGATCATCCTTTCTGTATACCAAATGAAAGATTCAAACCAAGTCATCATTGTCTTGGACTATTAAAATACCAAACCAGTGTGATACTAATGTATTTGACATATATCCAGTTAGTTTTTAAAAAAAGAAAAGAAAAATAACTTTGAGACATTAAAATAAGAACACTCTAGGAAAGCTATAGCAGGAAGAAAGGTAAAAAGGTTGTGAACTGCATGGGGTGCATGGCCTTGTGAGCGCTTGCAGCCACTGACAGCCTGGTTCTCGACCAGAGGCCCCCACGGCTCTCTGTGGCATAAGCATTCACTGTGCTGGGTACCTGGTCTTGCTGGGTGGAGTGGTAGGGTCCACAGCTTTGAGCAGGTTTCCCTCCAGGATGTGTAGGAATGGGCCCACTGCCATCTGGATACTTTCCCTGTGAAGCATGAGTAACATTCAAACACCGGGCAGGCACTCAGCACCCAGGAGAGGTGTCAGTTCTAACTCCTCGGACCTCAGGAGCCCAGTCAGAGTAGGCAAAGAAAAGACAAGTAACGCAGGGGGCACAGCAAGGGGGAAAATGGCTTTGCATCAAGTTTGAGGATTCTCTGTGAACAAAGCCTTCCGACAAAAACATCAGGATATACACTTACTGTACTGGCTGGTTTTGTGTCAACTTGACACAAGCTGGGGTTATCACAGAGAAAGGAGCTTCGGTGAGGAAATGCCTCCATGAGATCCAGCTATAAGGCATTTTCTCAATTAATGATCAAGGGGGGAGGGCCCCTTGTGGGTGGTGCCATGCCTGGGCTGGTAGTCTTGGGCTCTATAAGAGAGCAAGCTGAGCAAGGCAGGGGAAGCAAGCCAGTAAGTTACATCCCTCCATGGCCTCTGCATCAGCTCCTGATTCCTGCCCTGCTTGAGTTCCAGTCCTGACTTCCTTTGGCGATGAACAGCAGCATGGAAGTGTAAGCTGAATAAACCCTTTCCTCCCCAACTTGCTCCTTGGTCATGATGATTGTGCAGGACTAGAAACTCTGACTAGACATCTACCATGAATGCAGTCAAAATGGAGTAGGCCCTGGGCTGGAGATATGGCTGAGAGAGTAAAGTCACCTACTTCTAAGCCTGTTACAATGGGAAACCTACAGTGTGGAAGGAAGCCCACCCACATCTGTACACATGCATGTGCACAATAAGTAAATGTAAACAAACAAACAAACAAACAATTCCTACACCTTGAAGAATCAAAGAGCAAAGCTGGGAAGGGTAGAGGGAACGAGACTCAGAAATCCCAAAAGGCCCTGGAAAGGCACTGGCAAGAGAGGAGTGCCCTCGGCCTGACCTCCAGCCGCCTCTAACTGCTGGAGCTGAGCCGTGAGGACTGTCCTCTCTCAGCCCTGTGCATCTCCCTTTGTGAGCTCGGAGCCGAGTTCCCGTCACTTTCATTCTGGGTCATCCTGTGACCGCAGGTGATGGTAACTCAACTCTCACAGTACTGAGCAAAGCAAAGAAAGGCTGCCAAGTGACAATTTATTTGTAGCTGTGCCTCACGCTTTTTATGGGGGGGGGACCCCAAAATCTAAAACATAATGTACCACTCTTGGGATTCTAAATACTTAATTACACAAAAGAGAAGGAGGCTGGTGTGATTGGTGTGAGTCTATTTTAGAAATTGTCACCTTCATAACTGAAGGGGGGGGGCAACCACCACTGCGCGTGGCATGCACCTGCCAGGTTGGCAGGCCAGACAACCCAGACTGCACTGTGACGTTGTACCATTTGTCCTTGAAGAAAACATCAGTTTTATGAAACTGATGTAAGTAGAAAGAACATTGGAGCAGAGCAAAGAGTGCTGCAGTATGGCCAGATACAAGCTGCCTGCCTGGTCTCATAAAGTTTTGCTGGAACATGCAGTTGCCCATTTGTGTGCGTATTACCCATAGCTGCTTCATGATACATAAATATGAAGCCGCGACAGACCAGGCATGGCCCACAGAGCCTCAGGGGTTTCCTGAGCACGTTTATGTGTGGACTGGCAAGAGGGAAGGCAGTGAGTGGTTTGGCTGAAGCACTTGTGCATGCCCAAGGCTAGCACATGGACGGACAGACAGATGGACAGACGAGCATGCTGACTCCAAGCCAATTCGACCAGGGGCTCTTTTCTTATGCAACAGGTCCTGCAAATTCTTGAAACATTGACTGCTCCCCTCCAGCCAACAGTCCCGGATTGTCCCTTCACTCTGGCTTAACTGTCCCCACCCATTCTTAGTGTAAACTGGATGCTCTTAATCAGAAAAAGAAACACACTGGGCACTCCAGAACGGAATCCCAAGGACCAGCAAGATGCAGCAAACTGGTCTGTGGATCTGGGACCAAGTCCTAGCTCTGCCACCTGCCAAATGAGGCCAGAAAAAGTAGCCAGTCTCTCTCAGCCCAGTAGGGATCCAAGGAGGGCTCTGGACCCTGTCCAGTTCCTTTACCTACAAAAGTAGCAGAAGATGCCTCCCAAGCCGTGAGAACAGGGAATTGCTTGTAAACTGAACCACGATAACAGAGTGTATCACGGAGAACCCTCCTTCCACTCCCTCCACCTCAGGCTTTTGAAAAGTAAAACAAGAGTCTCTGTCTTGAAAACAAACAAACAAACAAACAAACAAACAAAAAAACCAAAAAAAAAAAAAAAAGAGTCTGACACTCTGGGTTCTGTGTAACAGGAACAGAGATACATATGGGTCGCCACCCCAGTAAGAGCAGAGAACTAAGGGTAGGTCAGCAGAGAGGGTTTTCTCCTCTTCACACAAACGTGCCAGCTGCCAGTTGATACCGCCCCCCCCCCAGGCATGCATGCATGCACACACCTCTGCTGCTGACCAAGCATGACCCCTGTCAGCACCTGTCGTGACCTCTCACCTGTCTTCCTGATGCAGCATGTACAAGGCCATGTCCACAGCTCTCTGCTCAATCAGCTGGGTGAATTTCTTCAGGGCCGGGCATCTTAGAAGGCTGTGAACCTGGAAGAGTCACTGGCAATGTTACAAGAAAACACTCTTGCCTACTAAGGGCACCAATTAGCTTCCATTAAAGCGTAGGGGCCGGTTTCTTCCTGGGGAACCTATGTCCTCAGGCCCTCTAGAACTGTTTCTCCAGATCTATAGGCACAGAATTGCTCTTTGTTTTTTAAAGATTAATTTACTCTTATTTCACATACATTGGTGTTTTGCCTACATATATGTCTATGTAAGAATGTCATACCCCTGGAACTGGAGTTACAGACATTGTGTGTGCTAGGAGTCGAACCTGGTCCTCTGGAAGAGCAGCTAGTGCTCTTAACCACTGAGCCATCTCTTCAGCTCCATACAGGCACAGAATTGTAAACTGCTCCATACCCCGTGATGGCTCCCATATGCTCCAAGTTTTAAAAAACTCACAATTTTTAACTTTTAACGAAGAATAAAATGTAAGTCAAGGAATTGGCAGATTTTGTTTGATTTTTATTTTCCTTAAATGATTTTAGAAACTGCATGCCATATAAATCCTTTTCATGAGCCCTTGCCCATATAACCTTGCATTTACTTCACATACGCACTAGGCACATTGGTGCTTCACACTGCCTTTGGACATCAGCACTTCAGCCCACAGAAGCACTCCCACTGTGTGATACTACTATTGCATGAAATGTAATACACATTTCAGTGCATTTTAATAACATGTTTAGATTACATAAAACATTATATGCATTCATAAAATGTAATATGTATAATATATTTTTAGTACATAGAAAGATTTTAAGAATAAATCAAATTGAGGAAAATAGTGTAAAGGATTAACCAGATTACTTTACAGATATCTCAAAAATTTACATTAATTGATTGTTTGATTGTGTGCATATGCACACATGTGTATCTATGTGCATATACATGTGTGTATGTATATGTGTATGTGCATGCATGTAACTGTGTGTATATACATATAAGTGGGTGTATGCATGTGTGTGTGCAAACATGTAACTGTGTGTATACATGTAAGCGTGTGTATGTGTGTAAGCACGTACCTGTGTATACATGTAAGCCCGTGTGTGTGTGTGTGTGTGTGTGTGTGTGTGTGTGTGTGTATGCACGTGCGCACGCGCCCTCGAGTGTATGTGTGTGCTCACACACACACATGGAAGCATGTGTGAGTTGTGGAAGTGGAGGATGCCCTGCCACAGTGAGCATGTGACAGTCAGAGGACAGCTCACATGATCATTAGTTAGTCCTGTCCTTCTACCATGTAGGCTCTGGGGGTCAAACGCAGGCTGTCCAGCTCGGAGGTGAGCATCTTTAAACAATGAGTATGTCACCCGCCCAAGATTTAAATATAAACATATTAATATAGTTATTTGAGACCGAATCTCACTGTGTAGGCCAGGCTAACTTCCAACTTTTGATGCTCTTACGTTGGCATGTTAAATGCAGGGATTATAGGACTGTGGACCCCACCCAGCTCAGATTTTTAAAATAGGCTGATACTCACGTATCACTAAAAGTGACACAATAAAGAGGGACTCCAAAGGTTCTGGAGTCTGAAAATGCTAAATTTACAAGTAGAGCATGGGGGTGTCACACACTTGTAACCCTGGCATGTAGGAGCCTGAAGCAGAGATCCGAGGCAGTTCTGAGTTGCATAGCTAGATCCTGTCTCAAAGAAAGCAAAACCTGGGTTGGGAAGATAGATCACTTGGTAAAGTGCCTGCTGCGCAAACCTGAGAGCCTGCATTCAGACCCCAGTTGTGGTGGCACAAGCTTATAATTCCAGTCGTGGGTGACAGAGACAGGCAGAGCCCTGGAGTTCACTGGCCAGGTAGTCTATCATGCTTGCTAATCTAGCCCAGTTAGACACTCTGTCTCAAAAACCAAGGTGGATGTATCCTGCCGAAAGATATCTGAGGTTGTTGTCCTTTGCCTTCCAAACATATGTGCACATATATAGACAAATGGTATGGGTATACTTTAACATACTCTCTCCTCATAGCCAAGCCCCACCCTATCCCTACTCCTCCAAACACACAGGTCAGGCAATCTGGGAAACGAACTTCAACAATTGATGGAGAACTGTCTGGATCCTGTGTGGGGGTCAGCTGACTGCTCTTATCCCTGCTTGGTTGATCTGGGCACTTCAATCCTCACATGTACCCCATTTACAAATCCCATTACAGCAGCCTGCGGACCAGGGGGCTTCTAGTCAGCTCCAAGTTAGGAGCCTGCTGTCCCCATGCCTCCCGAAACCCAGGACCCCGGGGAAACAGTTATCCTACCTGCTCAGCAGCCATGTTGTCCAGGAGAACGAAGAAGTCCACTTCGTCATGGTTGTTGATGCCTACCCCGGTCTTCACCTTTTCCAAATCCTCTGAGATGCCGGGCTGCAAAATGGCAGCCTTCTTCCGGCCCCTGCCAAACCCCACAGGTCTTTGTATTATTATTGTACAGTGATCAGTAATTTACAAAATGTAATTTTGTTCAGCGTTTACAATCCCGTGTAATCCTTGCAACAATCTGATATGGTTAGCAATATTACTCCTATTTTACAGATGAATACATGAAAGTGCCAAGAAGCTAAATGACTTGTAAATGTAAGTTACCAAGAACTAGGGCTAGAACCCAAGGATAACATTTCCAAATCCTTTTTTTTTTCTTTTTAAGATTTATTTATTTATTTTATGTATATGAGTACACTGTTGCTATCTTCCAAAACACCACAAGAGGGCATCAGATCCCATTACAGATGATTGTGAGCCACCAGGTGGTTGCTGGGAATTGAACTCAGGACCTCTGGAAGAGCAGTCAGTGCTCTTAACTGCAGAGTCATCTCTCCAGCCCAAGTTTCCAAATCCTATTCCTCAGAGGTTTCTATCTATTTTTCGGAAACCAATGCATAGCTCAGATCTGTCTGGAAACTGTCTTCTTTCTGCTCTGGATTACAGTCTTAGCATAGCCCAGAAGGGCCTGAGTACCTGTCAACTCAGCAAGAACTAAAGAAGCCTGTTACCTGGTCTTCTCCCTCAGGACCCAGCAGTTCTGATAGTTGGGGTACAGGACTTCAGAGCTTGCCTCATCGGTATAGATGGTGGCTGATTCTGCAAGGAAAGAGGAAGCACAGGTGGTAGGGGGCTCAGCTCACTTCTCTAAGACCCCCACTTCTGCCTTCTGCTTCCCTTTGTCTACAGAGCCAACACAGGCCGAAGATCCCAAGGTCAACCTTACCAGTGGTTCCTGCCCTGGCTCTGCCCACGGTTCTCCTCCAAGCACCGGATACAGTAACAGCTTTGTTCTGTCTAGCACACATACCCTCCTACTGGGCCACAGACCAGAACAGGCACAGACCTGGATCAGATCGATGCTTTCCTGGCTCCTTCCAAAGATTCCCTACCCCAGACACAACCAGGCACTCTAACATAGAATAGCTGATCCCCACTTTATCTGAATTGGGTTGTTTTGTTGTCTCCCCCAACTCACTTCCATAGGTCAAGACAGTGACTTATCACAGGCTACTCTCTGCTCAGAAGCCTTCTCCTGAGTCACCAACAGTGTCTCTGGGAAGGGGACATTTGCCTTTTTTTGGAGGTGTGCAAGGGAGGACCTTTCAGAAGATCTGGCCTTATGGATCATTCTCCAGTCTGAGGACTCCCTCGAAGGGGCAGCCTGCTCTGTTTGTTTGGCTTGCTAGACACACAGTATGTGAAGTGGCTGGCTTCAGCCAGAGTTAGTAGCAGCACCCAAACCAGTTGAGAGGTAGGGCCAACCTCCTGAGCCCTGAAGGGTCTGCTGTCATTCAAAGTTTGACAGAAACTTCGTTTCCATCTAAGATACTCCCAGAAGCTAAGCTAAAAAAGAATTTCTGCTATGCAGCAGCACTTAAAGGCCTGATACTAGTTAGGTCAAGATTATTCAGAAAAGTGATTTATGCAGATTTGAACCAATTACAAATTTCAAAAACATGGCCTCGTTTTGTGGGTTTGAGTTGTTAGGGCTTGAATCATAGGCTCCTGTTTTCAACACTTGTTCCCTATGGGGAAGAAGAGGTGTAGGAAAAGGTAGAGCATTCACAAGGTGAGCCTGGATGGCATTAGTGGAGCCTAGCCTGTCACAATGGGAACACTCACCGACTCCCACTCAGGTGCCACAGATGGGGACAGAGGAGCCGAGCAGGGTGTTCCTGCTGCCCTGCTTCTGCCACAGCTTCCTCCCCACGGCAGCCTCCCATCGTCACTCTGAAACCTCGAGCCAAAATAAACCTTTCTTCCCTTGAGCTGTTTCTGTCAGATGTTTGGTCACAGGGATGGGACAGTGGCTAACAGGCCTCACATTGGATCCAGGAAGAAATAAGAAATGCAATCCTCGATGGTGAAAAGTTTTGAAGTTGACAACTATAATCATTCACTGGTTGTGTTAAGACTCAAACTCAACAACTTTCTCAACTAAGAAGGGCTGAGGGTTATCACTAAGATCAGAACAATGGCAGCAGTCTTGGGTTCCGCTAAGTGTGCTCCTCACCCTCTTTTTCAGTAGTGCCTCACTACTGTTCACAAGACTGGACAGGGTCACCCTCTACAGCTTGTTTAGAAGCCTGAGGAATCGGGAAGCAGAGAGATGTCGAATTCCTGCTCACTGTGGGGGTCAGGTTGGCAAGGGCAATGGAAGGCTAGATGTTGAAAGACCCCCGACAACCGAAGCAACTAGAAGCCATAAGTGCAGGAGGGATCAAGAGAACAGGTATTGAGGAAGAGAAAGGGCAGCTTTGGAAGTGAGGAGACACGAGCTCCCCTGGCATGGGGTGACTTTAGACACAATACAAACCTTTCTGACGTT
Source organism: Uromys caudimaculatus (assembly GCA_028551405.1). Taxonomy (NCBI): domain Eukaryota; kingdom Metazoa; phylum Chordata; class Mammalia; order Rodentia; family Muridae; genus Uromys; species Uromys caudimaculatus. The sequence continues at coordinate 71,923,203 of CM052704.1, read as the reverse complement.
GGAAAAGCCCAGCCAGCAAACAACGAGTAGATTCCAGGTTCCGAAACATGTTGGTGGAGCGAATACTGGAGAGAAATGAACATGCAGAGGCAGAGATGCTCACACAGGGACAGAGAACAGCTGGGAACAGAGCAGCTGTATGCCTCTCAAAACCACACAGGGTCCCACGGGGAGAAAGCCTTTCCTCTCTATAGACTGGCTGCCCCCAAGAACCCGAAAGCCAATGGCTGTGGCCTTCAGTGACTACCTGTTCACAGAAGATTATGATAAGGGTAATTGCTCAGTGGTGATCTGGTGCCCCCTAAGCACCCTGGATGAGAGTGGGGCTCAGGACAGGTTACTCATGCTCATGACCTTAAATGAGTAAGTATCTCCTTGTCTATGACTCACAAGACCTCTTGTGGGTTGTAGATTGGTGAAAGGAAGGGGATATCTTCTACGTAATTCTTCCTCAGTTTCTCTCCCAGGGCAAACATCTGCTGCATGCCCACCTTGGTCAGCTGCCCAGCAAACACGCCACCCTAAAGTGGGGCAAAGAGAAAATTGGACACTTGGCGGCTCAACTCAGCCCAGAGAAGAATCCCTGAAGCTCTGCTGTGGGCTTCCCAGTGTCACTCACCCTCAAGGTGGTCTTGTGGTATTCAGAGTCGTAATGAGAATGAGGTTTCGGGCCTCCGGCTAGATTGGTGACAATGTAATCAAACCGAGTTTGAGGTGGGACCTCTAAAAGCTTGGGGTTCCACTCCACCTGTTGTGACCATAAAAAATGACATATAGTTGAATAAAAGTTCTTGAAGCTCACAGTGATCACACCCTGTGGCCTCTGGGATATGTGACCGAAGCACTTGACACCAGGCCTGCAATCTCTCCTTGGAAAGGAAGGAAAGAAACCTGAACTCTTCCCTCCAACTGAAGGAAGATACAGCCATAATTTATTATTCCTGGTGCCCTTAGCTCACCGTAAGGCTCAGTTACAGCACTCTTGTCCCATTCGACTATTAGGGAGAAGACGCCAGGCTGCTTGGCATGCAGCTATTCAGTGAGGGAGTGGATGAATGAATGAGTGGGTACGTGAATGAATGAATTAAACGTGATCTCAGTGACTGCCATGTTAGTAATAATTTCTAAGGAATCGATGTGTAGTTTCCATGCCTCAAATCCACACCTAGGACTCTGTGTAACACCTCGTGTTTCTATCGCCTACTTCCTACTCTTTTCTCTAGTTTCTGAAACAAGTGGCTGTAATCTACAGCCGCCTTTGTCTCTTTCCTCTTCCTCCAGGCCCCCTAATCTGGCTCCTGCCTCAACTGGATGATTTTCAAGGCATCACAGGTCTCACATCTCAGCTGACCCATGAGACTCTTACTCCTTCAGAGCCAGATGTGATGCTCAGCCAGTGGCTCTCAGCCTTCCTAATGCTGTGACCCTATAATATAACTCCTCGTGTTGTGGTGACCCCCCAACCATAACATTATTTTCATTGCTATGTCATAATTGTAATTTTGCTGTTATGAATAGTATGTAAATATGTGTATTTTCAGATGGTCACGACCCCCAGGTTGAGAACTGCTGTTCTAGTCCGTATATCGGCTCTTCTTCCCAACCTACTAATTCTTTCAGTGTGAACACATTCTAAAAACTCAAACCTCCGACTCCCTACTGTCCCGGTCCCTAAAGGAAACTCTCATTCACAGCATATAATCCAAGGGCCATGGCCCTGGGCTGACACAGCAGGTTCACTGGCTCTTTAAATCCTTAACCAAACAGCACCAGGCAAGTTCCTTTACTCTTCTGTCCTGTTCAATACACAGCTTCCACAGAATAGAGACTGAGCCGTCTATTGGTTTTCTACTCTGGATACAATTAATAGCTCCGAAGGTCTCCCAGATCCCATGGCAGACACCAATTGTCAGATAACCAGGTCTGGCCTTTCCTGGGTTTTCAGCTTAGAGGAAGCAAGGCACGAACTTAAATGATAGCACAGATGCAGCAGAAATGGGTGTGTCCTACAAAACACTAGACATAGCTGCCACAGCTCAAAGCCAGATGCAGCTCTTCTTCAGGAAGACTCAAAAGGAATGACATTTGATGCACTCCTTGATGCAATGACAGGGACACAGACAAGCAAACACCTGAACTTGCAATAGGTGAACTCCAGGACAGTAATACAGAAGCTAAAATAGCAGTTTTTCCAGGTGAAGTAGGAAGGTGTCCAAGGCCCAGCCCCCGGCACACTGCCAGTACTGTGAAAGGACCATGGCTCCAAAGAGTAGTCTGAATGCCAGTGGTGCATGTCACAATTACACGGTCATAGGAGAGCTGGTTTTGACATGTCAGCAAGACTTACAAGGTTCTATCTAAGGCTACAGGGATAGAGGAGGCAGCTCTAAGACACCCCAGTAAGACACGGCATGTGGGTGGACACCGGTCCATTTGGAGGTGGGGGTAGGAGGTAGGCAGGAAGATAAAGATGAATGTGGCTTTGGTTTTGAAGTTGTGTAGCTACTGTTTACACGCTGACTAAAACAGGGCAGCAGCAGGCAAGCGTGATTGCTTCAGGTCAGGTTAGGGTACCCTACCTCCTCTGAGTTCCCACTCTCGTGCACTCCTAAGTATGATCTGGATCTGTTTCACCCCTCTCCTTCGCCATAGTGTAAATTCTTCTAGAGCTCAGACCAAGCCTCCATTCTGGTTACGTCCACAGAAGTGGACACATAGGTCCACAGGGCCACTCAGACCCAGTAGGTAATTTCTAAGCACATTCGCCAACAGAGAACCTACGGTGCTTCCCAGGGGCAATTCCTGATGACCAGGTCCTGCTGAGTCTAAGCATGAGTCAGATTTTCAAGCATGGAGGATCTACCCATTCACACATGCTGTCCCCCACCCCTACACTTAGTCTCCTTCCTGCTGTTCGGCCTGTGAGTGGTAAAGAGGAACTCAAACCAGGCAGAGTAATAGGAGGCTGAGGGAAGAGCACCTTGAGTCCAATGGCCAACCCAGCCGCGCAGGCGCTGGGGACCTAACCAGAGTCTTTCCCAAGAGCAGTGAATGCTCTTAACTGCTGAGCCATTGCTCCAGGCCCCTGGGTACGAATTCCACCTCAGAAGAATTCAATATCAAGTCCAGGCTTCAAATCAAGAGCTTGTTTCAGAGGATGGGGTTAGGGAAGAGGCTAACTTGATCATTTCACCTCATATATTCACATAAATATATACACATCATCTTTAAAGAGAAAATTAGGGGCTGGGGAGATGGCTCCCTGGATAAGAGCACTTACCATCTTCCAGAGGACAAGGATTCAATTCCCAGCATCTACATGAAGCTTACAACTCCTATAACTCCAGTTCTAGGGGATCTAATGGTTCTCTGACCTCCACGGTCACCAGGCACTCTTGTGGTGCACAGACATACACAAAGGCAAACACACACATAAACACATCAACTAAAAGAAAAATAATAAATCTTAAAAGAAAATTAGGTGATAGCAATACGTAGACTGTAATTTAAAGTGACTGATTCAAAGGAAGGAGGAAAGACAAGCAAGCGAAGGGACAAAGGAATGCAGATGCAGGGCTAACACAAGCTGCAGACGGCCAACAGCGCAGGCTCATTGTGAAGGGGGCAGATTCTGGACTACTCTCTCTGGCTTTAGAACTTGGCTAGACAAGTCAAAGATACAAACAAGACAACGGCTCAGGACAAGTACACCACCTCTAAAGCTAACAAATTCCTCCAGGGGGCCTCATAAGGAGGATAGCGGAATGAAGTGGCCATCTTTCCGGTAGTCAGAGCAGTGAGTTCTGTGGGACTGTTTCTCCCTGCTCCTTCGATGTAGCATAAAGATCCCACCAGATCACAACCCTCGGAAGATAAGGTTTTAGGAAACAAGCAGTGGTCTTAAGCCTTGGCTGTAAGTGAGGCATCACGAGGAATTTTCAGTTGCCGAAGTCTGAGCCTCATGTCAGGCTAGTCACATCTGGATTTTTATGAGGTAGGGTATCCACTTCTCAGCACTGTATAGCCCAGATATTTCTAAAGCACCAGAGAAGAGATGCTCCAGCCATACTTAGTTACACGGCACCAATTAAATCTGAATCTCTAGGAGGAAGACCCAGGCATGATTTTTTTTTTTAATGTGTATGAATGTTTTACCAGCATGCACATCTAAGCACATGTGTGCCTGGTTCCCGCAGGGCCCAGCGTACAGTGGAGGCCCTGGAACTGGACATATCATTTTGAGTAGCCATGCAAATGCAGGGAACTGAACCAGAGTCCTCTACGAGAGCAGTAAATGCTCTTAACTGCTGGGCCATTGCTGGGCCATACCATCTATGAAGAATTCAACATCCCGCCAGGGTTTAGAATCATCAGCCCAGTGGAGTGAAGGACCTGTCACATCCTTCATAGATCCTTCTCTCAGTTGAGCTTTGTTCAGGAATTAAGCAACCAACATGCTTCCCAGCTCATCTACACTGTCAAAGACAGACAGGAACGTAACAAGGAACTGGGGTAGGCTGAACTTCATAAGAGTTGAAGGACCTCCCTATCGGGGGTCACTGTGCCACTGTCTGGAAGAATCCAGGGGAAAGTTGAAAGCAGAGTTCAAAAGTTTGTTTGAAAGTAAATTTGGAGCTACTCTGAAGGTCAGAAACATGTTCAACCAAGTTCCATGATTTTATTTCCAAAGCACAGCCTTTTGGCAGGACAGATCAACTGTTACCCAAACTGTTAAGAAAATAATTCAGCAAAACGTCTACTGTTAAAACAATGCCTCTTTGTAAGGACCTGTGAGAAAACTGAACTGATGACAACACACCTGTCTATAAACCAGTCAGAAATCAGGAACTGTAGCAAAGGTAATTTTAGTTTTATCCCAGGTTTTTATGCACAGAACTATATACAAGAAAACCAGGCATGTTCTTCTGGCTAGGGCTGGAGAGAGAACTCAGCAGCTAAGTGTGCTTGCTCTGGGGACGGCAGTCTGTGCTCAGCACCCTCACGAGGCTCATAACCACCTGTAACTCCAGTTCCAGAGCTCCAATGGGTTCTTCTAGCTTCTCAGGCCTACACACCTACACGCCTACCTACATACACACACACCCTAAGTCTTTTTTAAAGTTTAAAGTAGCAGCCTACAGTCTGCAGTGTATGAGTGGGAAGTTCAAGCAATGGTCCTGCTCACACTGCAAAGCGAGCCCATGGAATTATATTCCCCACATTTTGTAGCTACACAAAGAAAAGATAATGGGATTATTAGGAGCTTCCACCATAAAGGTGTAAGATTCCCATCACATACCAACTGGTTTACACACACACACACACACACACACACACACACTCCCTGAAAGGATTTAAATTTTTTTTTTTTTTTTTCCCCAATTCAAAGAGGCTGGAGTAATGTAATGAGTGTCTTCCCAGTAATGAATTGAGTGGGATTGCTTCTCCCAGTTCCCTCAACATAGAATGGTAGTATCTTGTCCAAGCATGTCAGTGAAGCCAGTTCTACACTGGAATCCACCAGTACAGGCTGATATAGATAAGTAATTGTATTGTCTATATACACTTTTATTCTCTGCTATCACTGGTAACGTTGTCTAAAACGTATCTAACACTCTTTAATAAGAGGGTGCAAAGAGATGGGGCATGTGCAGACAAAATAATAAGACAACTGTAGAGATGGAATGTTAAAGGTGTGGAGTGGGTGGGGATTAAAGAAGCAAAAAGATCTGCAGTACCAGACAGAAAGTGGTACAGCCATAAAAAGAGATATCTGGTAAATAAATGCCTGCTAAAATACATTCATGTGAGAGGTGCCCTAGTGGCTTGACTTTTTCATGTGTGACCCTCTTTAAGAGCAGGCTTGGGTTGAAGATCTAACCCACAGCACTTCAGGAAAGCATCAATGCCACGAAAAAAGTATATCCAACTGAACAAATACACACTCCACTGGTAAATTCAACACTTGGGGCTTGGGACTTTTGGTGCCCTATTTCTGTTAGGCAATCATTTTTAAAACAAAAAGCTAATTATTTGTGCTTTAATCATAATTATCCTGACGTATAGCCACAAGACCAGCCCATTTATTCTCCTTCTTACCACAGATTCTTTCCGGATTTCTAAACCTGAAACGTTAAAGAGCCCCAAGATACAGTTATGGTCAACAATAAGACTTCACGAGATCTCAAATGGTTTCTGGCAAGCCCATGTGAAAAATCTATATTAAGATCTGGTCCCAAAGGTGTCAGATTGCTCTGCACTGTGGTAGCGCTAAAGGTAGCTCCTGGCACAAAGGTCTCTGCCACTAACAACCAGCGAAACAGACACTTAGAAGGTCCACTTCATCCTTGAACTCAAGTTCAACCACAGAACTGCTAAACGTGACCCAACTCCACGTACACCGAATCAGAATCTGCATTTAAATAAGACCCCTCCCCCCTCGGGCCATTCCTATGCATCTTTGAAAAGTTACACTACACCTCGAAACCGAAAGTTTGGGGGGCTGCTCTAGCCAGGAAGGCTTATACACACTGGTGGTGTGGGGATGAGGATGGGGTGATGGATCCAGACCACACCCTGAGGGCCAATCTACAGCTGTTTCCCTCTGGTTCGGACCCAACCCAAGACCCTCTGCGCCAGGGTGGACGCTAAGGTGTGTCCCCACGAACCCCTACGTGGGCCGCCTCTCACCTGCTCCTCCAGCGGGAGCGGCTTGAGCGGACTCCGTGCCCCGTGTCGAAACACCACCTGCACCATTTTCAGCTCCAATAGGTTGCGGTCCACCGGACGCTGGCCATCAGGCGCCCGCTGCTCCGCCAGGGCCACCCGCCGCTGGTGGAAGCAGTAAGCCAGTGAGGCCAGGACGCCCACGGGGGCCCACACGCGCATGCTGGAGGCTGTGGAAGCGGAGGGCTCCGCAGGCACCGGGGCTCAGCAGCTACTCAGTTCGCGGGCACTGGAGGGCAAGTGCATCCAGTTCTCAGAACAAGCGACTCTGGCAGGGCCACCCGGCGACAATCAGGCCCCAGGGGCGGGAACCTGGTGAAGAGAAAGGGGTGGAAGCAGAAAGACTCTAGAAGTTTAAGCCCAGCCGACGCCCGCCGCTCCTGCTGCAGGCTCAGTCAGGGCAGCTACTTGGACCTGAAACATGCACTTCAAATTGGGTGGAGAGGCCGCAAAAGCAGGAATTCCACGGACACCCGGGATTCGCGTCCACATTTTATAACCAAACTCCCAAGCAATTTCTTGCCTTCCCAAGGACCTGCCCCAATTAAGTCTGCGCACAGGAGTTCGGGAAAGTGAGTCCCGAGACTTTGTCCGATTAAGAAACTCAGACCCATAAAAACCACAACTCCCACAATGCTGTGCGCGGCCGAGGTCCCCAGGGAGGGCAGTTCCGTCGCCCCCATCCCCCCCCCCCCCCCGCCATGCTCAAGGTCCCGCCCCCCCATGCCTCTCACGTTCCACTCCCTATCCTGCCAGTCTTCAGCCTAGGGCTGCCAAGAAGCCCCAGGTAATTAAGGAATTTGGTTTGCTTTTTTTTCCCTTGAAGGTTTGACTGGAGTGAGTAGGGAGGAAATGAGGGTAAGGGAAGGCAGTGTTAGGATTGGGGGGGCGGGGGGAGGCAGAGGGGGAGTAGTTTGAATGTGGAAGAATTCTCTGAAGTCCTCAAAGCAAGATTACTAAGTCAAGACCTGAAACATCTATCAGATGAGTGCTTACTGTTTGTGAAGTTACCTTCCCCCATTTTGTTTAAGAAAATTAAGCTAGGGATGTAGTTCAGCGGTAGAGCACTCTCGGAGCATGCGCAAAGCATTAGCGCCAGAGACTTAAGAGGGAAGACGGTTGCTGGAATAGAGCCACCCAAGAGTGTCTGGGGAGGCCTGGAGGAATGTAGGTACTGTTGTCAACATCCTGAGGCATTCTCCTAATCTTTTAACTGCGAGACAGCATTGTGGGTTTCAACTCAGAAGTGAATTTCAAAGCAAACCAGTAAGAAATAGACTTGAAGTCTGTTTGGAATGGAAAGAAAGGCAACGAAAAGAAAGAACAAAACACACCTTGGAGCATACATGGCTATGGGCTTCTCACAGAATAGTCTCAGCTTATTAGAAGCCATTTTTAACAGATTTTAGGCAAAAGAGTTATGACAGAGAGATGCTTAGTGAGAGAATAAGACACCTGCAAGTGGGTCTGGGCTTTCCATAAGAGATTCATAGCAAATGTTTTAGCAATCACCATATATATTCTCTTAGTGGCTCTCAAGATACATCTTGGCCCTACATGGTGGTGTAGGCCTTTAATCCCAGCATTCGGGAGGCAGAGACAGGCAGATCTTTGTGAGTTGAATGCTAGCGTGCTCTACAGAGCAAGTTCCAGGATAGCCAAGGCTACACAGAGAAGCCATGTCTGGAAAACAAGAAGAAAAAGCACATCTGGAAGGGTTGCTATAACCCTCTTCCCCCTTTCTGTTTTTGGTGAGACTACAGGACAATTTCAGGGAGCCTTGGATAGATTAGAATCTGATAAGATAAAACCAGAAGCCACTGGTGATGTGTTTATAAAAATATAAAGATATATGTGTTCTGTGGGGGTGTGGTGAGGTGTGGGGGAAGAGGGTGCCTCAGTGGGCCCATGCCGAGGCACCCCTCCCCCCAGGGACCAGCCACACCACGGTATAATATAGAATAGAGTTTATTCAGGGCATGGGGAGGGAAGTTAAAAGGTAGTAGAGGCAGAGAAAGGCAGAGAGAGGGAGAGAGTAGAGAAGTAGAGGCAGGCCATGACCACGTGGAGAGGGGGGGAAGGGAATGGGGAGAGGCAAGAGATAGAGAGAGGAGGGGCAAGCAACCCCTTTTATAGCGGGCCAGGCCCACCTGGCTGTTGCCAGGCAACTGTGGGGTGGAATTTAGACAGAAAGCTAACAACTGGGTTTCTAGTAAGAGTCTCAGATTGTAGGTTTATAGCCATGATGGAGAATGGCCGTAAGGAAAGGAATCCTTGCTTGATGGTTGGTGAGAGCTTTTCACCAGACTTGGAATGAGGAGCTCTCTTTTCTTCTTATGTCCCAGTAATTTTTCTTGCCCTTCTATCCTAGCTCAGACCCACTTCCTTCAACTAGGACTTACCTCTTGAAGAGCAAGTCAAGGTAGTAGGTTGGAACCTTTGTGATAGAGTCACCACCCCCGCCCCCTCCAGGAGGCCCATCCTGGACACTGCTGCATTTAAGACTGAACCTTCAGGACATGAGCTTTTGGGTAAACACTTAGATCCAAAATAAAACACAAGACAAACTGAGACTTTGAGGAGCATCAGGAAATACTACATTGGAGCCTGGGTAGTGGCATTGTAACTCCAACAGCTGGGAAGCATGGCTTGCAGACAGGTGAGGGAAAACACAATATAGTTTCAATACAAACAGATCCTGCTATTTGATCAGCTTCAGCTTCTTTAGCATTCTTAGCACACTGGAGAGCCTTCAAGGCAATGGAAGGTTGATATCTGACTTCCTGCCGTGGTGGACAAGGCAAAGCTGGTCCACACCCTGCTCTCTGGCATGGTTGGCACTCACTGGGTGAGCATCATGAGTACCTTTGACCTGAGTGAGCAATAGCAGTGCCATCTGGTCCGTGGGGGAGGGCGGCATGGGTCAGTGGGAAGGGAGCCACAGCTGGTGAGGCTGGCAAATGACAGATCTCATGTGAGCTGAAAGCACTGTCAGCACTCGGGAGTCCTGTCAATATTTAGTGTGTACAGTAATAGTACAGTAACAGTGGTAGTAAGGTGAAATAGAAAAAAAGGTAAGAAGTTTTGAAAGGGAGCCACAGCTGGTGAGGCTGGCAAATGACAGATTCCATGTGCGCTAAAACCTATATAGGTTGGAGATGAGAGTAAGGGTGGCCTATGAATGTATACACAGGGCTTTTCTGTTCAAGGCTTCTAGCTGCAAGAGTTTGTGTGGATAAAAGTCTTGGTGCAGTCGGATAAGAAGATAAAATGAGGCCTGAGATATGTCTCTGAGGAGCTCTCCATTCAAGACCTAAGTGTGGAGGAAACCAAGAAAAGTGTTAAGAAGGAATGCATGCCTGATGTGTTTAATCCCAGCACTCAGAGGCAGAAGCAGGCAGATCTCTGAGTTTGAGGCTAGCCTGGTCTAAATGGAGAATTCCAGATCAGCCAAGCCTATAAGGTGAAGCCCTTTCTAGAACAAAAGCAAAACAAAAAAAGAAGTATCAAGCAGAAGTGTCAGATCTTGAGAATAAGATGATAGCAGGGAAGGCCCCTGGGATCTAACACCAGTCGTCTGTGACAGTAACACCAGTCGTCTGTGACAGCGGGCAGAGGTTCAGTGCAAGTGGGAGTGTGTGGGGAGTGAGTGTCAACACTGTCAGGAAGGTGAGTAGGAAGAGTTCAGCCAATGACATCACTGGAAGTGCTTGGTTCCTGACACTAAGGGAGACTTGTCTTTTGAAGAGAAGTTTGTGTTTAAATGCAGATCGACAGGGAGGGAGAGGCTGAAGATAAGATGGGATAAAGGGCCCCGAAAAGCTCTTAAGAAGGTGGGACAAGATGAGAAATGAACTTCGGCCATATCATTAGGATCAGATGGAGAGATTCTACCCGGAGGAGAGACAGAACAGGTACCATGGGGTACATTGATAACGGGATTTAAGGAGCCTGTTTTCTTCCAGAGTTTCTTTACTCTGCAAATCCATTGTGTACTGGTGGGATGGTGACTGGTGCTATTAATGATTTGAAGTATGTAGGGGTGACCTGCACCTACTGTGGAGAGCCCAGAACAGTTGACTGCATACTACACCCACACCATAGAGTTGCCTGAGGACATTTGAGATTCAAGCTCATCAGTGCTGTTCTAGATCTGGGTAAGCCAAAGGTACCCTGTTGTTTAAGATAGGGTAGCTCTTCAGATCCCACTTTGAGAACTACTGATGGTGAGACAAGGATCCCTCCATTGATGCCACAGTCCTCAGACATTGAAACCCCTTCCACAAAATGGGGTAGTTGTAGAGATAATCTCTCGTGCATTGTGTAAAAACATTCACCTGTCAATAAAAAAACAAACCTTTGGTCAGTGAGCTGAGGCAGGATTAGAAAGTGGGACATCCGGTAGAGAGAGAATTCTGGAAACTAGTGAGGCATAGGGGATTTGGCTGATGGAGACAGAGGCATGAGAGAAGAGCAGAGGTATCTAGTCACGTGGCAATAAACCGGACATTAAGTTATGAGCCAGCTGAAGAACATGTAAATCTTTGACCTAGGCATCTGTAAATATAGTTAAGTCACAGAGTCATTATTTGGAGCTTGGGGCCAGGAGGAAAAACAGGAGGTTACAGGTAGTATTTGCAGATAACGGATGTATATCCTCCCATCACTTGAGAATATCTCTAGCTTAACGATAAAACCAAATACAATGAGAATGTACTGAAAGTAGTTGTCACACCAGACTGTTTTAAGAAATAATGACAAGAAAGGGTCAGAACATCTGACTATAGCTTTGTGTTGTTATTTTTGTTTTGTTTGGTTTTGGTTTTGGGTTTAGGTGTCTTTGTTTATTTGCTTGTTTTGTTTTATAGAGTATTTTGATCCACAGTTGACTGAATCAGTAGGCACAAGCTATTTTGGGTGACTGTTCTCCAAAGATCCATGTGTTAAAAATCCATGTGGGAAGTAGCAAAAAACTTTGAGAGGTGTGACCTTGTTGGAGATCTTTATGTGACTAGAGACATTTGCTCAAAGAAGACCATGGGATCCATTGTCTTCCTCTTGTTCTTTGTTCCTTAGATCTTGAGGTGAATGGTTTCCTCTGTCATGTGCACCTGCCAGAGGCCCAAAGTCACAGAGCTACTGACTGTGGTCTGCAGTCTTTCAGAATCACGAGCCAAAGTCAACCTTTTCTCTTTATAAGTTAATTGCCTCAGGCATTTTGTAATAGTAACAGAAAACTGATAGGTACAGTGCAAGACCCATGAATCCAGAGCTGTGACAGGATTTCAATATGAAGACTTTTAATAAAATGGGAGGGATTATCAGTAAAGAGGCAATGATGAAGATACAAGGAGTGACTGACAGAACTCTGAAGACTTAGATCAAGGGTCTGGGACAAAGTCTGGTAAAGAAGAAAAGAGGAAAGAAAGGAAAGCCTTGGACAGTAGGAGGGTTATGTCTTTCATTAAAGGTCACTCCTCCCAGGATAGAAAGAAAGGAGAGAGTGATTGATAGGAAAACTGGTGGCATTGGTAGTTTAATGTTTCCCTTCCCAAAATGTGTCTAACAAACTTGGAAAAGTATTGAAAAACAGTAATAATAATTGAATGTTATTACCATATGTCCGATGTTCAGTGTGTTGATTAACTCTTATTGCAGCTCAAGTGGCAGATCTATCCTACTGCCATTTCATAGAGAAAGAGCCTGAGCTTAGATAGATAGCTTGTCCAAGGATGCACAGATATGTGATAACAACCTAAGGAATCCAAATTTCAGCCCTGTGGAGCTCACACTACCAGCTGTATACATTTTACTAACGAACTTAGGAAGGGCTGGTAGGTCATAGGAAAGTTACCATGGTTAATACCTTTGTCTTTTCTGTTGCTATGAAAAAAACCCCTGAGGCCAGATAATATATAATATTACAGATTTTTTGACTCATGGCTCTGGAGGTTGAGACATCCAGGGTGCACAGGCACCCTCTTGGCATATTGAAGCCCTCCTTGCTGCATTAAGAACATGGCAGAGGGTATCACAGGTCAGAAGGTAAGACAGCAATAGAGAGTTAACAGAAAGATACAGACATGTAGCTAGAGATGGCACTTTTAAAACAAAGCCACTCCTGCTGGAACTAAACTGTTCCCACAGAATCAGCTTAATCCACGGATGAGGTTTTTATCTTTATGACCCCTCAAACATGGCCACACTGGGGTCAGGGTTCCGGCACATACACTTTGGGTGGCGTTTGGCCGGGAGCAATCTATCTTGTGTTGGACATGCCCTTGTTTCAGTGAGCCTCTCCCTGTCTACCTCCACGTCCATCTCCCCAGGTGCATTCCTGATTATTGTTGCCACTGAAAATCATTTGGGACTTTCTGTTAGAAGTCACAGAAAACCAGACTTAACAAGAAAAGGGAGAAGTGATTAGCCTAGATCATGGAAGCTTCAGGAGAACTGCCCCCGTGCTTAGCTGGATACAAGCCTGGATGAATCTGGGTTCTGATGTCTTCGGTGACGTCTAGCTTCAGCTCTGCCTTGCTCCTTTTATCCTCAAGCTGGCCAGCGACCCACCCCACCCCCTGTGTGTCACACAGTGGCTCCAAGCAGCTTTGCTTTCTTGACCTTCCGTCTAGCTAGATAGGAGGAACCTTCCCCTCCATACAACAGAAAGCCTGGGCTTCAGAGTCGCCTGCCAGATGAAGTCCAGATCCACTGCCAATCATCTCTGGGGGAGGGGAAGTCGAATCCAGTCACATCACAAACAGTGGGGTCAGGCCATTCTTTAGTGCAGACCAGGAGCACGAGAGAAAACAACAGATGTCCCAGTGTTTTTTGCCATCTTCCCTAGCCACTCCCACTCCTGCATTAGTCAGCTTCCCATGTGCCTTGTCGGTGGCTCATACTGAAGCTGCTGACCTTTGGGCAGAGGAAAGAGAGCTTCAGAGTTTGCACAACTCTCACAATTCCAACAGGGCATGCCTGCCTCTCTCTAGCTATCGCTGCCACTTCCTTGTTTAAACAGCCTTCTTGACCCCCCATTACCCACTAAAGAGTGAGTCACAGGCTTCTAATGCTTCACCTCTCGGGTATATCATGCTGCTTGAAATCACAGGACTACTGGGCTGGGAGATGGCTCAGAAAGTGAGCGAGCTTGCTCTGCAATCGTGAGGACCTGTGTTTGAATCCCCAGCACCCATGCAAAAGATGAAGCATGTGGCTGTGCATGCTGTGGCCCCAGCACTAGGAGCAGATGCAGGTAGACCCAAGCGCTTCCTGACTGTTTAGTCTATCCAGAAGGGTGAGCTGCTGGTTTAGTGAGAGAGAGGCCTTGTCTAAAGGCAGTAGTGTGGAGAGTGTCGGAGGAAGACACCTGATAGCCTGCTCTGGTCTCTGCATGCAAGTATGCAGATGTGCACACCAACTTACACACACACACACACACACACACACACACACACACACACACACACACACACACACACACGGAGTGGATGAGGGAGGCAAGAAAAATTTATATTTCTGTAGGTATGATTCTGTTATGGTTTTGAAAAATCTAGAATTTGAACCATCCATGTCTTGAGACGTACAGGAGTGTTGCAGTGAAGTTTCTGGATGTGTCAGGTGATGCATTCATGTGGTGTTTTGCTGAGGCAAGACCCGTGGGAGGCCTCGTGATGTTTGGAGAGAGGATAACTGGGACTCGAGGAGCAGCCATGGTGCTCTGGTATAGCTAGCTTTGCAAAGCTTCATTGGCCTCGAGTCTTCGTCTTACCTGATCTTAGCTTCATTGAAAGAGGCATGGCAGAGAACGTCTCCTGGCATCCTGGCTGGTCCTGCTCACTCATGCTAACTAGTGCTGATTCAGCAGAGGCCTGGCTGTTTCTGCTGCATCGTGCCACTGCTGCTGATTTGTGTTTACTATCCTGACACTATTGACCTGGACTGCTGGTATCCTGACAACGACTTGAATCACCCCAAGGAACTACTTCTAAACAGGTCCATACCCCCTTGCCCTATTTACCACCTTTTCTCCCCTACCTTTGGACGGTGTGTTAGAAGGAGGTTTGAAGCATTTGAGAACCCTTATTAAAAGCAAGTGTTTTGTTTTTGTTTTGTTTTGTTTTAAAAATCTAAGCCTTTAGAGTGTACTTCATTAAAATTTGGAATCAAGAGATTGGGAGGGTCACTGGAACCCAGGGTTTTGAAACCATCCCAGGCAACATAGTGAGATCCTGTATTCAGAAAACAACACAAAAATGACTATAACCTTGCACTCAAATATATATGGGCCTGTTTAAAAACTATCTTTGAGCAAAGGTGATAACCCAGGGCTAGAGTTTTTGCGTATCACACTCGAGCCCTGGATCTAGTCTCTAACATCATGAAACTTAAAACATACAACAAAAGCCATCTTCTATACTTCCATTATCTTAAAGGAAAAGAATAAAGTAATAGCTAATGAAACAAACTCACGCAAGGAAAATTCTTATCAAAAACACTTTTCTAACAGACCGTGAACACACTTTTTTGTAGTTGTTGATGGTGATGGTGTCTATGGTGATGGTGGGGTGTTTTTGTTGTTGTTTGAGACAGGGTTTTTCTATGTAGCCCTGACTATCCTAGAACTTGCTATGTAGACCAGCCTGGCCTCAAACTCAGAGATTTGTCTGCCTCTGCCTCCTGAGTGGAGTGCTAGGATTAAAGGCGTGCGCTGCACACTCAGGTGATGTGGTGTTTGCCTTAGACTTTTTATTCATACAAGATGAAAGAAAATGAAGGCAATCAGAAATCATTTCTTTGAGGCAGAGAAAAAAGGAGTTTGTTGCTGTCAGCCTATTTAGGTGCTATAACAAAATATCTAGGACTGATTACATTAAAAATATTATAAACCCATTTCTGGTAGTTCTAGATGTTGGGAAGCTCAACCTCAAGTCACCAGTCTTGGGGCAGGGGTGGGGTGGGGTAAGCAAACTCAAACTCATTTACCTAACCCTTTTTTCCTCTTTTTTTTTTTTTTTTTTCGAGACAGGGTTTCTCTGTGTAGCCCTGGCTGTCCTGGAACTCACTCTATAGACCAGGCTGGCCTCGAACTCAGAAATCCGCCTGCCTCTGCCTCCCAAGTGCTGGAATTAAAGGCATGCGCCACCACTGCCCGAGTACCCAACCCTTTTTAAGGACACATTTTCCTGGGGAGAACGCATGTCCTAATTACCCCCTTACAGGTCCATTTTCTTAAAACTTAAAATTGTTGCCTTGTGGGTTAAAATTCAGCATGAATTTTAGATAAGCACAAATATTCATATCAGTTGTCAGTAAGAACACTGCTGTCTCAAGGAAGAAGCAAAACACTGCCCCTCCCCACCAGTCAAAGCTAACAACCCAGGGACCAGGTGATTCAGAGAAAATATTCTAGTCTGTTGAATATCTGAAACTTTGTAACACAGTGAACAGAAATGTATTGTGATCCAGAGGCCAAGACATCCAAGAAGGAGTAGCAACCAGCAAGAGCTCTCTTATCACAGGGCTGTGTGGCATTGGGGGGGGGGGGGGAGGGAGAGGGGGAGAAAGAGATAGAAAGAGAGAGAGAGAGATGAGACCAAACTACTCTTTCATAAGGAATTTACTCCCATACTCCATCCATTAGAAGGCTTTGTTTCCTCTTCAAAGTTCCACCTCTTAACAGTGTTGGTTGGAAACTAAATAATTTTTGAAAATTTACTTAGTTTTATTTCTGTGTGTTTGCATATTTTGCCTGAATATGCATGCCTGGTGTCCGTGGAGGCCAGAAGAAGGTAATGGATTCCCTGAGACTGGAGTTACAAATGGTTGTGAGCCACCACGTGGCTGCTGGGAACCAAACCAGGATTCCCTATAGAACTGCCAGTGCTCTTAACCACTGAGCCATCTATCTCTCCAGCCCTCAGGGCAGAACTTTAGACACATAAACCAAAGCAATGGACTAGAGAAAATATTTGGATCTATTTCCTTTTATTTTCCTTATCAGAGACTCAGAAAGAAGTGTTTAGCAGTGCAAAGTTCACCACAGCTTGAGACTGGGCCTGGCTAATGCAAGGGTTCATCTAGTTCTGAAGACAGGGGCCATGGAGTTCAGCCTGGTGCTGTGGTAGGGACATAGAAAACCTGGGCATAATCTGCCAGCCTGAGCTTGGAGACTGAGTCTGCAGAGGCTGGTCTGGCCCTGGAGTGGGCTCAAAGTTTGCAGCCTGTGGGGCCAGTAGAATCAGCCTGGTAATTTAGGTGGGCTTGGAAGCTCAGGATGTGGTGAGTGTGGGGACCAGATCAGCATTTGCTGGGACAGGCCCAGTGTCCCCTTGCAAAGAACTTTCACTTCTGACATTGTTTACACTTTCCTAGTGGAAGGAATTTCTCTCCCAACTGTGCTCTCTGGGGATGGGGAGGAGAAAGGTATAAACCTGTGGCTCCTATCCTTCCCAGTGTTTCTTGGTCTGTGCTGGGCTCAAATGTGACCTCCCAGGTACTTTCTTTGGTTCTTGTGGAAGTATTTTCCCATGTAGATAGTTTGAATTAGTATTTCTGTGAGGAAATGTGCCTTGGGAAGCTCTATTCTGTCTTCTTGCTGATGAAGACATTTAATATTACTTGTGGTGGTTTGAATAGTAATGGCCACTATAGACTCATGGCATTGAATGCTGACTCATAGGGAGTGGCACTATTAGGAGGTGTGGCCTTGCTGGAGGAGGTGTGGCTTTGTTGGAGGAGGTGTGGCCTTGCTGGAGGAAGTGTGTCACTGTGGAGGCGGGCTTTGAAGTATGAGATGCTCAAGCTAGGCATGGTGGGACAGTCTTCTTTGGCTGCCTGTGGATCAAGATGTAGAACTCTGCTTGTTCTCCAGAACCATGTCTGCCTGTGTGCTGTCCACCATGATGATAATGGACTAAACCTCTGAAACAATCAAATGTTTTTCTTTATAAGACTTGCCATGCCTTAGCCAACAAGCACCTAGAAAGGTAACCTCCCAGGAGCTTGGAAGGGCCGTGAGTGGGGTTGAGGGGAGCAGCACCTCTCACCCAGACCTGCCCGGATCTGCCAGGATCCGGGGACTGAGAACCCGGGGACGGAAAAACTCCGAAACTTCCGGATTTCACCTGCGGGTAGAGACCTCTGCCTGGGCCGCCAGGAATCAGTAGCCAACAAGCACCGGAGAGGGGTGGCCTCCCAGGAGCTTGGAAAGGCCGTGAGTGGGGTTAAGGCGAACAACACATCTCACCCAGACCCACCCGGATCTGCCTGGATCCAGGGCCTGAGAACCTGGAGACAGAAAAACTGTGAACTTTCCAGTTTACACCTATGGGTGGAGACCTCTGCCTGGGCCAGCAGCAGTCCTTAGCCAACAAGCGCCGTAGAAAGGTAACCTCCCAGGAGCTTGTAAGGGTCGTGAGTGGGTTGAGGGGAGCAGCACCTCTCACCCAGACCCGCCTGGATCTGCAGGGATCCGGGGCCTGAGAACCCAGAGACAGAAACACTCTGAAACTTCCGGTTTTCACCTGTGGGTGGAGACCTCTGTCAGGGCCACCACGGGCCTGTGCCTGGGGACCTCAGCCTGGGCCACAAGGCTCCAGGAGAACAGGGAATCCCAGGAGTGCTGACACACCTTTGAGCACAGGCAAAACCACCACTTCTGGATCAAGAGAGACCCTTACAGAGCCTTCAGGGCATAGCAACCAAGGGACAGCTGGGGACAAGATCCTTCTGATTCCATTCTGCAACCCAGAGTGGATCCTGAGGGACAGCTCTCCAAACCCAAACACCTCTCAGAGAGAGCTGGTCTTCAAGGAGTATTGACACAGAGGCCTGCAGGAGGGCAAGTCACAACCGGACAGAGTACGATCAGCTAACAT